>ML677333.1:12669115-12823568 GCA_007922305.1 Dermatemys mawii | reverse complement strand
CAAAACTACCTCCTACTGCCCACAGCACTCACCCAAACTCCCTCCCACTGCCCACACCCCACATCCGAACTCCCTCCCAGAGCCCACACCCCACATCCAAACTGCCTCCCAGAGCCCACACCCCAAACACCTCCCGCACCCAAACTTGTGCGTATATGGGAGCCCATTGACTGTTCTGCCCCGGAGCCCAGAATTGCTGTCAGTGGGCTTAGTAATGGGCAGGATAGCTTTACCTTTCGAGATTAGAAAGTTCTCTGGCTCTGCAACAGTCAAGCACAGATCATTCAGAAAGTTTCATAGTATTTGGTTCAAGATACGGATCCTTATCTCTGAACACAGTGGCACCACTGTGTCTAAGGCTTAGGACAATGTATTTAATTGCATTGGATAAAAATTAATTTTGATTATAATGATCAGCACAATTACAAGTACATTCAAACTAAGTACAAGCCAGGAGGACACATGATGATACAAGGGCAAGACAAAAAATAATAATAAGATGGGAAACTGATTTTTATTTACTTTTCCTAGACATAATGAAAGAACTGTATTTGGTTATATTAGTCTCCTAGTCACTGAGCTAACTAATATTTATTACAGTAGAAACTCAGAGTTACGAACAACAAAGTCACGAACTGATCAGTCAACCACATACCTCATTTGGAACTGGAATTTTACAGTCAGGCAGCAGCAGACAAAAATAAAAAAGCAAATACAGTTCAGTACTGTGTCAAACATAAACTAGTAAAAGAAAAGGGAAGGCAGCATTTTTCTTCTGCATAGTAAACTTTCAAAGCTGTATTAAGTCAATGTTCAGTTGTAAAGTTCTGGAAGAACAACCATAATGTTTCAGAGTTATGAACAACCTCCATTCCCAGGGTGTTTGTAACTCTCAGTTTCTACTGCAGTTGGCTGGGGTCTCCAAGGTCTGCCACAATATATGATTCCTACTATAGGATAGGAAAGACAGTATAGTAGGTAGGGGGCACCAGACAAACTCAGCTGGTCTGGGTTTAATTCCTGGTTTAATTCCTGTGGGACCTTGAGCAAGCCACTGTGCCTCAGTTATCCATTTGCAAAATGGGTATAATAATTTTATAAAAGTATAAAACAGGTGTTTTAAGGATTTACTCCCTTAATGATCAAGGGGTGCTCACAGCGATGAGGGCCATTCAAGTACCCAGATAGATATCAGTGCTAGGCACTGTACAAACACATAAGAGACATTTCCTGCCCCGAAGAGTTTATAATCTTATAATTAGGACTCAGTCTTCAGCAAGTTGTCTGCATACGTGATATCCTTAGCTAAGCGGTTTGGTTCTGATGAAGCTTGTTTACTTTCAGTTAATTAATAATATTTTGCTTGCCTACAACCTATTTCCCCCCCCACCACCAATATTAACTACGCTTCCCTGCATTCCTGAGAGGTAAGCACCATTCCCACGTTACAGAGATGGAAATGGAAGCGTGGTGTATTTGAGTGACATGCCTAGACAGAAACAAAAGGAGCTGTCATTAACAATGGGTGCAGGTTGAAATACTGAAATGGCCAAGAACCTTCAAAAGGAACTAAGTGGCTAAGTAGATATAAAGGTCCTTGATCCTATTCCTTGTGGACGAACTCCAGCACCCATTCAGAGCCCTGAAACAGCTTCAAAGACTGGGCCGTAGAGGGTATGTCTACACAGTAGCTGGGAAGTTGCTTCCCAGCATGGATAGACAGACGCTATGATGGCCCGAGCTAGCCTGCAAAAAATAGCACCATGGCCACAGTAGCTTGCGCAGTGGCTCAGGCTAACTACCCAAGTACAATCCTGCCTGATCCCCTGGCTATGTGCTCAGACACCTTGTCCAAGCTGCCATGGCCACACTCCTATTTCTAGCGTGCTAGCTTGAGCAGAGCTAGCATGTCTGTCTGCCCACAGTGGGAAACATTCTCCCAGCCGCTGTGTAAACCTAGCCATATTCTGCCCGACAGAAACCGGAGCTATGAGTACATAAGATGGAGCTGAAATTCCAACCCTAATCCTAGAGGAAATGGACAAAATCTGCGTACGTATGCTTCCCAGTTAAACAAATGTAATATTTTTCTGTTATTTCATGGCAAAAAGTTTTGATTTGAAATCACCAAGATTTATCACTGGAAAAGTTTTCATGAACATCCCCAATACTCCTGTGTCTGCTGAAAAATTCTGCACATAATTGTTACCATCAGTTTCTCAGCCTATGGAAAATTGTTTTCAAATGTAAAAGCTCATCTCCAATTATATAACTGGCCTGGTTTATTTGGGGGAGGAAATCTTTAAAGGAGGAACATCTCAGAAAGATGCAATTCCTGAATCTTTGTGAAACATCAAATTTTAGTCCTGGCCAATGCATCTCGTAACAACACATCATGACAGGCTGCATCAGTCACATTGCATAATAGTGAAGTGATCTAAATGGAAGACAAAACCGAGAAAATAACCTGACAATCATAAATCCTCCTATGGATTTTCATATGGGTCTTGACAGCACTCCTGAAATACAAAGCAAAACTCCAGAAAGGTCACAGTCGGTGCTGCTGAGTCAAATGACAAAGAGATACCTGTAAAAGAAGTGGCTGAGAGGTCTGCACAGGAGAAGCTAGTAAATGTAAATATTTTATTTCTTAAATTGACAGTCAATTAATATCAGTCTTTGCAAGACATTGAGACACTTTTTACTAATTTTAAAATCAAAATAGCTCATAGCAGATAACTCAGATTTCATGTGCTGGGGGAGAGCCAGAGAGAGTGTGGGGATATTGCCAGGGGCAGCACACCAGATAGAGGGTCCAGGAGGGAGGGAAGAGACACGGGTGCCTGCAACAGTGAAACACCAGCCTGCAGAAGGTGCTCTGGCTGAAAAAGAGCTAATTCCCAGATGGACAGCAGGAGGCGCCACAGAGGTGAGTCGTCACCACTGATACAAGGCCACATCCCTATGGAATTTACCATGATGATGATTGCAAATCCTGCTGGACAATGGCACCTTGTGCAGTCATTTGTACCTCTGCAAAGTGGGTGCACAATACTACCATTCTGATTCAGTAGCATTACACCCTCTTTACAGAGATGTAAACGACTACACAAGCAGGAAGGTAATGGTGAATCATGCGAAGAGACTCTTAAGCAGTGCTGGATTGGTTCAAGCACATTTGGATAACTGCAGGCGGATAAAGAGCCTGATTCTGAAAAGTGCAGAGTCCCAACAACTTCCAATAATTTTAGCTTTACTGCTGAGACTTCTAAGGGTATGTTTACAACGCAGAAAAAAAAGAAAGGGAAAAAAAAGAACAAGTCTGAGACCCCAGGTCTATAGACTTGGACCTGAGGGGCTCGGGCTACATAGTCAGACATTTCTGTTTGGGTTCTGAGACTCACACCCTTTGTTTCACAGCCCAAGGAACGTCTACACTGCTATCGTTAGCCTCATAGCACAAGCCCAAGTCTGTAAACCCAGGCTCGGAGACTTGTTGCTGTAGGGTTGTTGTGTTTTTTCAGTGTTGGTGTGCCCTTAGCTACCCTTTTACTCTAATCATCATGTATCTTTTGTGTGTTGTCTGAATTTATCTTAACCGGAGCTGTAGGAACTATTTTCTTTAGAGCTGCTCAAAATATTTTCATTAAAATCTTTTTTGAAGAAAAATTGCCTCTTCTGAAACAGGGAATTTTCTCTAAATTTGTGGGTTTAAATTTGACCAAAACCAAAAATGTGAATTTTCATTTTCCCTTTTCTCTCTTATTTTCCCCTCTTGCCGCCTTCCCCCCACTGTTCCATTTTGCCAGTGACAAAGAAGGAAAGCGTAAAAATGAGAAAGAAGGGTGAAAATGAAAACTGAAAAGTGTTTTTTTAAAAAAAATTAAAAGTTTCTATATTTTGGTCTTTTCTTTTTTGGTTAAAAATTTGGAAATTTTCAAATTAAAATAATTTTGAAATGTGCAGCCAGATTGATTCAAATTGCATAAATTATAAAAATGTCAATTATGACACACAATTAAAAGAGCAAAAACAACCAGCTTGACTATTGGCACCTTGCCTAGCTGTATAAGCAGACCAAGGACTGAATGGCTAACGATAGATTTCTGCCCTTGTGGTAGTCCCTCCAGAATGACGGATACAGTGACTAGGGCCACATGGAGAGTCTTGAATTGCACTGTCATGTACTGTTTACTTGATAAATAAGGATCATTTCCAGTGCTGTTAACCTAACACCTTTCACAAACATTACAGTGCACTTCAAAAAACTGCATCTCCAGAAAATGTTAATTATAAATTTATCTCAAAAAGAAATAAACTTTAGCTGGTATAAATGTCAGCAATTTTGACATTTGAAAGTAGAAAGAAGAGGAAGTAAAGGTAATTAAAATCTGACTGCATCTTGATTTATCTTCCTCACCCACAGTCTTTAAGGGTCAAATCTTGCATGCCTTATCCACACAAATAATCCCATTGATTTTAAATGTGCTTGTAAGAAAGTTAGTTGTTTTTTCTGCTATTACTGCTGCCTTTTTATGATGTATTTTTAAAAAAGACCTAAAAGAAGGAGAGGAAAAAATGTTTTGAGATTAGAAATGCAGGTCCCATCTACGCTGGAGATGCAGCAAAATCATGACATCATTTCAGCCAAGAGAAAAAGATAAGCAATGGGAGGGAGGGAGAAATTTTTAGTCAGATGGTTTAAAACGTTGGGTTTTGTTTGGCTGATTGGTTAACACCTATATAATGCCAATGCCTAATGAGCATATGAGATGACAAGAAGTCTTTATTACAGATTCAGCACCATCAGCCTTTTAATTCAGATGTGAAATTTCACAATAAAAAACACTGAGCGCCCATAAAAAGTCCTATAGCAAAAACAGGGAAGAACAGACTTGAAATTCAGAAAGCTCCTATGAAAACACAATCTTGCTCTTTTTTTACCTTTTTAAAACCTTTTAGGCTCTTTTTTAAAAACATCCTAAGGAAGAAAGGAAGGCAAACTCCCAAACAATTGATTTCATGCTGACGATAAGAGACGTGGTCATGTGTAAGAGGTTTCAAACAGTTTCCAAATGTACACTTCCACCCTTGCTCCAGCATTGCTCATTCATGCCATTCTCCTTGACTCCCCTTTTGCTCAAATCCCCACCCATGCCTTCATCTCCTCCTGCTTTAGCATTTGCAAATTCTTTTATTGAAGCCTCTGTGTCACAAGTGGTCACAGAACCCACATCTTCAAACATCTCCACTTCCTGTCTGTACATTTCAAGCTCTAGATCAAACTTGCCTTCTTAGGCAATTAGAACACCTATGGCTGGCCCCATGCCAGCTGACTCGGGCTCAGGCTAAAGAGCTGTTTAACTATGGTGAAAACACTTATGGTACAGCCAGAGCTCCCACCTGGCAAGGTCCTTGATCCTGAGCTCCAGCCCGGGCCAGAACGTCTACACCACAATTAAACAGCCCCTTAGTCTGATCCCTACAAGCCCAGGTCAGCAGGTTTTTAACTACTGCGTAGACTTACACTTAGTGTTTGATCCAAAGCACACTGAAGTCAGTGGAAAGACTCTCATTGCTTTCAGTGGGCTTGAGGTCAGACCCTAGTTTTTAAAACTCCCATGGACCTGCTCCAATTTATTAAACATATTCCATCTCTCCAGCTCTTTCTTCGGTCTCCCCCACTCCCAACTCATCTAGGACCAGCGAATCCTTTAACAATCTTGATGCAAGAGCCCCGTTCTCTCTAGCTCCTGCTACTTGCAAGAGCTTTTCATTTTGCTGACTCACCATCTAGTTTCAACTTTCATCTGAAAATATACCTCCTCACCTGCTGTTTTTCTCTTGGTGCAATAGATAAACCATTGGCCTATGAGACAGTAGTTCTACTCACAGTTTTCCTATTGACTTGCTTGAGACCTCAGGCAACTTACTTAACCTCGCAGTGCTGTGGCACCCCAATGTGAAATTGGGGGTAATAATTGTTGCTAACCCTTTTGTAATGTGCTTAGAGAGCTAGGGATGAGTTGGTCATTGCTGTTGTAAACTAGTCTCTCCTGCTCTTTTTTTGTATTTTAAAGGCTGTCTTTGAACCGTTTAACTCAGAAAAATATGTTTGAAATAATCTTAAGGGCTACCCTGACACTAGCCCTACACACCTACATGAAGGAGAGGTGCCCCCTGGATGGCAGTCACCTTTTGTGGAGAACAGGAGAGAGAGGCTATAAATACATCAGAGGGATAAATACCGGTGAGGGAGAGGAGTTATTTAAGTTAAGGGCCAGTCCTGGCACAAGAACAAAAGGATATAAAATGCCCATCAACAAGTTTAGTCTTGAAACTAGAGGAAGTTTCTAACCATCAAGGAGTAGTGGGGGGAAAACCCCCAACTGGTTCCAAGACCGAATTTGATAAGTTTATGGAAGAGATGGTATGACAAGGTTGTCTACAATGGCAATAGGCTCATCTGCTACTGCTATTAGCAAATATCTCCAATGGCTGGAGCAGGAACACTAGGTGGGGTAGGGTCTGAGTTACTATAGAGGATTCTTTCCCAGGTGTCTGGCTGCTGGGTCTCACCCATAGGCTTAGGCTCTAACTGATCACCAAATTTGGGATCAGGAAGGAATTTTCCCCCAGATCAGACTGGCAGAGACTCGGGGGGGGGGGGGGGGTTCGCCTTCCTCTGTAGCATGGGGCATCAGTCACTTGCTGATTTAAACTAGAGTCAGTCGTAGATTCTCTGTAACTTTAAGTCTTTAAATCAAGATTTAAGGCTTCAGTAACTCAGCCAGAGACTATAGGCCCATTACAGGAGTGGGTGAGTGAAATTCTATTGGCCTGCTATATGCAGAAGGTCAGACCAGATGATCATCATGATCCCTTCTGACCTTAAAGTCTGAATCTAAGTATCATTTTCGGTACCTGTTCTAATGGTTGGGAACTACAATTCATCACACCAGGAAAAAATTCAGATCTGCAGATTTTACTACCTGGCAAATGTGTTCGTAAAAACTTTCTGTGCTCAAAATGTAAGATTAGAAAGATTTCTTCCACAAGAATGTCATATGCTGCAGTCAGCAGAACTTGGAAATAAACTGATTCCTTTGTTCTGCTGTCTTAAAATGGGTTTGCCTTCTCCACTAGCTGTTTCCCTTCTTCAGAAGTTAAACATGGTTCTTCATCATTTTGTTGCTTTAATGTTGCCCAGAAGAGGCATTATTTATCTGCCACCTTGAACATTCCATTTGCCATTTGAATTGCATTTTTCCCCTGGTACACACATTAAGTCATGCAAGTGAATTTGGGCTAAGGACTGAAGTAGGCAAAGTTGTTTATCCCTATGTGTGTGTCATAGTTCCTGGACAACTGCACCTGTATCCCCACTCTGAAGTCCGGAAAGGTCTGACAGAATGCATCCTTGTATTCATACCCCACATACTAAAGTAATAATCTTTGTACAAATTGTGCCTTGTGAAGTATCATTTGAAACTCAACTTGCTGATCAGAAATAAGATGGCAAAATGTGTGCAGCAGCATTATGTATAATGTTATACATTTCCCCCATGTGATATTAAAAATACATGTTCAGATTCACTTACCACCAAATTGGTTGAGCAGGCCTGTCTTGAACAAAGGAATGTATGCTTGTCTTAATTTCTATGTAAACAGTAAACACAATCATCAAGCAGAAAGGGAGAAGAGAGAAAACAAAGGAAGTTTGACAAACCCAGCAGGGAACATCCTTCCACACAGACTCTTTGTCTCCTAGTTCACATCTGGAATTGCTTTTTAAGAGGGGGGGCTGAAAATACAGAAAGGGGACAGCTAACAGCTTACTGTCCATCTCACTCTGCACCTGAGAAGACAAAAGAAACAGCCATCGGGTTCTGATGGAGGGGTGCTGACCTGGAAGTTGGTCAGTAATACTGCTGGAAGTATGTTATGAGAAACTTTGATTGAATCTAGTAGAGATTGTTAAGTTTGGCACTACAGAGCATTTTATCTTTATTTTTCTTGGTGCCATTTCTGACTTTTATGCTTCCCCGCTTATGCTCACTTAAAATCTCTTTGTAGTTGATAAACTTGTTTTAACAAATCCAGGGTGTTTAAATTGAAGTGTCTGGATAACTCCATTTAAGGCAGCAAGTTGTTATATATTATTCCCTTAAAAGAATAACAAATTTAATATATTTGGACTGTCCAGGAGAGGGCTGGACAGTACCAGATATACATTTCTGGAGGAAAATATGAAACAAGGTGTGATGGGGTCACATTGCAGTATAAAACAAGGCTACTGAAAGCCAGGATATGACAGGCAGGCTGAAGTTACACAAACATACCTGGGAGTGATCTCCATACTGGCAAGCTGTTTGTGAGCAGCCCAAGTTGGGAGTTATAACAGTGAGGCATTGCAAGACTGTCACCTCTCTTGGGTGGAAACCCATGTGTCACTCTTTTAAGGCTACAGAGCTCCTTTCCTTGTGCTCTGATATCCTCAGCAAGCCAGATGGCCCGAAAGGCCAGCACCTGCACTTTGCTTTCTTTCCGAGGGCTATGATCACTGTATTGCCTGCTGTTACAAGTTACCACGCAACTCCTTCTAAGAAAGCACCTTTATTCTGAAGTAAAAGCATTACAGAGAAAATATATTAAAACAATAAAAGAACCTACATACATGCAAAGAAGCTTACTAGAGGTTGTTCCCAACTCCAGCCTTGTGCTCTGGTAGATTTTAGTCCTTCAAAACCCACAACTGAGTTTCCCTGTGGTTACAAGTTCATCCATCTTAGATCTAGAATCCCAATTGGGCAGATCAGCCATTTCTTTATATAGTTTAGGCCTTTGATCTTGGCCTTCTGTAACAGCTAATCAGCAGACAATGACCCTCTCCTCAGGGCATAACTTTGGAAGGCTGGGTTTTTGCATAACCGGAGTTGAAGAATTTGTATTAGCCTCTCCCAAGAGATTTCCCAGAAAATCCACTTTACACTTATTGTCCTAAAAGTCCATACTTCTCTGACACATTTTCAATACAGACTTTTGAACTTCCAGGTCTCACATCTGTCACATCTCCCCCTAAAAGGGGTTACATACAATCCCAGCTCACAGTAATACAAAAACCTAATACACTAAAGTCTTCCCAGAATATTGCAGGAAACTGGCAAATCTCTCACAGTGTGCATGCAGATTAAGGACCTGTCAGGCTTACTCATCACTGTCTGTTTCTAACCGTGGACTGTGCATTTCATTATTTAAAATTGCTTACAAGGTAAACTGTTTGAATATATTATTGATGTATATTTAGGAACTGTTCAGACTGAGAAATATTATCCTTTATGAATTAGCAAGAATTCCACTCTCAACCTACTGTCAGGATAATTAAAGTCTAATTTAATTGACTCGTATTTCCTCTTAAAATAAACAAAGTTCATCATGCCAAATTAAGAGATGAGTCTAAATTGCTCTAGCATGCACCTTTTCCCCCTTCCCTCAGCTGGTACATTACACGCCTTTAGGCTATGCCTTCACTGATGAAAAGTTGTCTTTACCATGGGATAATAAACACGTGTTAACTATCTCAATGTAAAATCAAAGTGGAGGCAAGGCCCTTTACTTGTATCTGAGACAATGTAACAAGGCACATCCTCTTGAGAGTCTCCTTATGGCTAGAGGTGGCCCTGCAAGTGCCCCAGCCTCAGGTTTCCCCATCAGAAGATTCCTTGTAAATGTCTTTGCTTTACTTTAGAATTTAATAATTACCTTGCTGTTGGGTAATTTGTTACCCTAAATGCTCCAAATTTGCTCCCAAAGTGACACAGTACAGTCCAACACAATAATACAAAAACTAGGCTCTTCTTCAGCCTCCTTTCTCAATCAGAGCAGTACATTTCCAGATTTTTACCCAGTGCCCCCTAGCCTAGCTGAAAGCCCAAAGAAAAAGTACAAATATATAGCGTCCACCCATCCTGCAACAAAATGTAAAGAAACCAAGGGGCTCACATCCCTGAGCTTAGGTTCTTAGTCACTCACCCAACTTAGGGTTATTCCCTTGGACTTCCCTTCTCCCTTGCCTTGAAGAGGTCAATAGGCAAATATCCCTCTACTGCTCTCCTGTGTCTGTGTCTCCTATGTCTTCTATGTCTGGGTGTGTTTGGATTTGGAGATTTTGCATCAGCCTATCACAAAGAAATTTAAATCAGTTTTATAGCAGTATAATTCCAATGACTTCAGTGGAGTTACTCCTAATTTACACCTCTGTGAGCTCAGAATACTGCACTAGGAAGACAGAAAGGGTTGTTTGTTTTTTAAACACACAAACCCCATTAGATGATCTACAAAGAACATACAAATGTGGAATATCTTTATCATTTCACTTGGAAGACAAACTGGACAATTGACAGCAAGGAACATAACAAGCAGGATATTTTTGGAAGCCAGAAGGAACATCACTAACTTTCCAAGAAAAGCAGATATTTTCTAATCATTCAATTTAAATTGCACTGTCAGTTTTAAAAACGATGGAACTCAGGGGACCTGTATTACACAATTGCTCTCCAAAAAAAATTCTTTCTTCAATTAATAACATTTGGAAAAGTAATCTGAAGTATACATATAAGTGACATTTTAAATGTTTGTGTTGTAATAAAACTCTTAGTATACTAAATGTAGTTATTTGGAAATCTAGTTGTATTTGAACATTTCAGTCTCTTTGCTATTACAATAAAGAGAAATAGAATGGCTATATTACTCTATCTGTGCTTCTTCAAGGTATGTTGTGCATGTGGGTTCCACTCTTGGTGCACACATGCAACATGCATATGAGATTTGATTGTTTTGGCCAACAGTGTCTGTTAAGGTCACGCCTGTGTCCTAGATGTCCTCTTGCTCCCAGTAAAGTATGGAGAAGGTCCAGCCATCCCCCATTTCCTTCACCAATTCAGAATCCAATCAGAGTAGAACTTTATAATAGCAAGGCCAGAGGGCAGGTTTTGGAATCCATGATGACAACACATCTCGATGGACCACTGTTGCTGCAAGTAAATAACCATTCTTTTTCCGTCAAGTGGTTGTTCACATGGATTTTCTGCTTAGTGACTAGCAAGCAGTTTTCTATTTGCTTGGGAGTGGGTACTAGGAGTCCTACTTAAACAGTGATTGTATGACAGCCCGACCAAAATGGGCATCCAGTCTAGAAGCCTCAATCAAAGAACACTGTCCTGTAAATCAGTGGTTCTCAACCATTCCAGACTACTACATAAGAACAGCTATACTGGATCAGACCAAAGGTCCATCTAGCCCAGTATCCTGTCTTCCAATGATGGCCAATGCCAGGTGCCTCATAGGGAATTAACAGAAAAGGTAATCATCAAGTGATCTATCCCTATCACCCATTCCCAGTGTAATGCCGACAGACTCTGGTTGTTGGCAAGCAGGATTGAACCGGAGTTTTCTGGAGCTTAGTGCATAAGCCTCTGCCACATGAGCTAAAAGCCAGATGATTGCTAGCTAAGGCTGTAGAGCAGAGTAATGTAACTGTCTCTAAGTGGTCTTGGTGCCACTAGATGGGACAGAAGACTATACCCAAAAAGTGTGTGGGTTACACCAGCTTCTAGCAAACAGAGGCTAGAGACACCATCCCTGTCTATTCTCCATGAATTTGTCTAGTTATATACTGTACCCCTTTCAGGAGTCTGGTTTGTCTTGTGTACCCCCAAGTTTCAACTCACTTCAAAACTATTTGCTTACAAAATCAGACACAAAAACACAAAAGTGCCACAGCACATTATTACTGAAAAATTGTTTACAGTCTCATGTTTACCATATAAGTATAAAATAAATTAACTGGAATATAAATATTGTACTTGTATTTCAGTGTATAGTATATACAGCAGTAGTTCTCAGACTTTTGTACTGGTGACCCCTTTCACATAGCAAACCTCTGAGTGCGACCCTCTCCCCCTTATAAATTAAAAAAAAATAATTAAGTATTTAACATCATTATAAATGCTGAGTGCAAAGCAGGGTTTGGTGTGGAGGCTGACAGCTCACGATCCCCCATGTAATAATCTCGCAACTCCCTGAGGGATCCCCACCCCCCAGTCTGAGAATCTCTGATATAGACAAGTCATCGTCTGTATGAAATTTGAGTTTATACTGACTTTGCTGGTGGTTTTTATGTAGCCTGTTGAAAAACTAGGCAAATATCTAGATGAGTTGATGTGAGCCTTGGAAGATCCCTGTGTACTCCCAGGGCTACATGTACCCCTAGTGGAGAATCACTGCTGTAAATGCATGCATCAAGCTCCAAATAGCCGCTCTACAATTTTTGGAAATAGGAACATTCTTCAAACAGGAAGCAGGGACTGCCTGCGCTTTAGTGGAATAAGCTTTAAAGTGACTAAGTGAATCTAACTTGGTTATCTCCTAACATACTCTGACACAGAGACCCATTTTGATAATCTGTATATACATTGCCTGACCTTTAATTCTATCACCAAAGGCCCACCAACAGCCTACATGTGCTCCTGAATGATTTTGTCCTATTAAGATAGTATGACAGTGCCCTCACTACATCACGTGTGTGATGTTTTGCTTCCACTGGATTTGAGCAAAGCTTATGGAAGAAAAGTAGGAAATGAATAAATTAGTTCATGTGGAACTTTGACAGAACTCTGGGTAGGAATTTGGGACGAGCTCTGAGAGTGACCTGTCCTTATGAAACACTGTATGAGGGGGACTTGCCAGGAGGTCCTGGCTCTCCTTTACTCTTTGAGCAGATGTAAGGGCTACCAAAAAGGCACTCTTCAATAGGTGATATTGGGAAGAGGTTTCTAAGAGCTCAAAGGGGGAGCTATCAACCCTGTTCATACTATAATGAGTTCTGTACTAATAGTAGGGGGCTCCAAAACTGCAGAGGGTAGCGGGGTGGCGGGGAATGTATCAGACCCTCATGGAAAGTGTTCAGTAAAAGTTGGGATGATTGTGAGATTAAAGAATTTTGTCACTATGGAAAGGCAGTGCAAGATTTCTCCCAGTTTTGCTCATTTGCCATTATTTCAAATCAGTTTGCTTCAGTTGCACACATTTCTTTGACATTTATTGGATTTTACTTCTCCTCCATTCCAGGCTTTCATAAATTCCTCAGCTGAGTCTCAAAGTCAGAGAACCAGTAATTGCAAAGAAAAAATGCTAAATCAAAACAAAGGGATTTGTTTCAGGTTTATGATAGCACAGGAGAAGAACAGATGGTTTGTGGGAACAATTAATTATTCTCTATCCATTATTTCTTTAAATGAATCTTTAGCATTTATGAAAACTGCCAGATTGTTAGTCCTGAAAAATAAACTTCTGCCTTTCTCCACAGCACAGGCAGTGTCAATGCAAGCTACTGTACTTGTCTCAGCCCTGACTTGCAGCACAATCCATCAATGAACTCTGCATTGGCAAACCCCGACACTCATGTGGAGCCTGTTGACCTCAGTGGGGCTGTGTGTGGGTGCAGTAGTCTACCTACATGGATTGGGGCCCTGGAAAGAACACCTCTTAGATTTAGAAGAACAAATCAGACTCTATGTCCACTTCATCCTCAGCCTTGGCTACCATTACATTTGCCAGTGAACATTAACTATTGTGATAGTAGCTCTGATGGGGAGACATGGTGCCTAGGTAGTGGACCAAGGCCACCAGTATTATTTTTCATAGGCCACTAAATAGGTGGAAATGGCTTTCTGTTACTGGGTAAGAACTACTAATCTAGAAATGAAAAGATTAACATGCCATTGCCAAACCATTCCCCATCTACCCAGCACCTTACTGGTTAATATTTAACCATAAGCACTTCCGGGCCTCTCACTAGGTGAAAACTGGAAGAAAAGGGGGATAAATCAATTGCTAGGCTCCTAGTTTAGCTTGGGAATTTCAGTTGTCTTTTCCAGAGTTATTCTGGTATTAAATAAATTGTATTGCTTTGGGCCCTGATCCTGCACCTTGCAATGTCAGGGTGCAGAAATGGGGCCTGGTGAGCATCTTGGATGAGTCACATCTCAGGACACAGTGACACCTCACAGAAAACTTGGACACACTTAATATTAAGGTTCCATTCATTAACAGTTTTTAAGGAGCTAATCAACAACCAATACATATTATAAAGCATGTTACAGACATGAGCAGTATGTGTTATAGATGGTTATAAGCACATCAGTAGAAGCTGTTAGAGATGGTTATAAGCAACCTATTGGGCTGTAAGAATTAATAAACCCTTTTTTAAAACATCTATTAAGCATTTATTAACTGTTTATAAGCTACTTATAAGTGAACTTCAATAAAGTGACTGAAAACTCAGTTATATTCTCTTTAAACCCTATAGTTTGCTATTTCATGTATTTCTGGGGTTTGTTTCTCTACCTCCATTTTGTACTAGACATAAGCAGTCAGTCCTCTCATCTTCAGAATCCCCTGCCACTCCTAGGAGAAAAGGCCCTTGTCCCAAGGCCATTCTAAAGATACGTAAATAATAGTAATAACAACCTCCCTGCTCCCATCCCAACAATGCTTCCTAGACCATGCTTAAAAAAAAAAAGCAGACTCCTCTAGGAATCCACATGATCAATATCAGCATTTAGAACTAATTTACAGTGGCAGCTGGTACTCTAGAGGAACCTGAAACAGATAGTGCAGCTAACAGGCTTAGAACAATTCACCTGTTTTTGTTTTTACCAAGGTCTTTTTAGTATCAGGATTTTGGAACCTGGCAACCCACTGAGTGGTGTGGGAATCTTCAAGCAGCCTTCATGGAGGAAGTTTAAATCTGTTGAAGATGTTCTCAAATTGTAGTCTCTGGGCCACTGTGCCTATCAAATGGCATGCCTGCCCCGTAGCACCCCCTCGTGGCTACACATGGCACTCCTTGCCTCAATTTTCTTCTCAGGCTTTTCTGTCTGAGTCCTCAGCTGGATCACTTTCAGAGATCAATCTCCTTCCAGGATAACAAAAGTCTAAACAAATCAGAAAGCTCTTTCCCCTGATTGGGTTCCTCTTCAGCCCCTTCTGGGCTCCCTTTAAATTTCTCCATTCTGGGATGAAGCCTCATTCCCAAGCTACTTCCCTGGAGTCCCCTCACAGTCTCAGCCCTACCATGCTACCTTTCAGCTCTAAGATAGAACCTGGCCTCCCAGACTGCTTCCCTAGATCCCCATCTTTTTCTAGACACTATTTCAAGGCTTTCCAGAGGAGCCCCACTTGTTCCCTGGAGTTCCTCCCTCTAACTGAGACTTCTGCCATTTTTCAGGCCTAGGGGTTTATCAGACTGTCATCTGACTGCAATTAGTCCTGCCCCCGCTTACACTGGGAGGCAGCTAATTATGGCACAGGCAAAGCTGAATGAACAGAGCTGAGTGGCCAGGTCTCCTCAGTACAGCGTCTCATGATGCACTTGCTGATGGTCTGTGGAAAGCTAGCAAGTCATATGATTCTGGCTTCTCCTCCTTATTTCCAGCTGCTAAACTGCATTAAAAACAGCTGAAAAGACACAAATACATTCACATAAACAAATGCTTTGAAATGCCTCAGGAATGTTATGCCATGCCAGATCTGAGGAGGCCCTGAACAGGTTCTAGCAGCAGGTTCTAGCAGCAAGATAAGATTAGCACAATAAACCAGTAGCCTAAAAGATTACATAATGGCTCTGCCTATGGCTCAGGTTAACATATTGCTAATACACAGGTAATTTCCCTCAAACTATTCCTATTGCAATGGGTAGGTTAAATCTTGCTTTTGGGGTCCATAGGAATGGGGTAGCTCTTCCAGTTGTCCAACAGGTACATTTTGGGGGTTTAAAGCAAAAAGACAGTGAAAACTACCCAGCAAATAGCAATTGTTTTAGGGGTCACCATTGCGTTTCTGAGAACTAGAGTTGGCATCTATGAAGGATACATCTGTGAAGGGGGAGGATGTCATATCTCATACTGACATGTTGATCCTCTCTCTGAACTCTGGTTGGCACTGGGAAGGGTGTTCGCTATCTCTTTCCTGCACTGGAGAGTAGACTTTGAGGCCCTTTTCAGTGCTTTGTGTGTCTGTAACTCATGATAAGGACAACCCAATTACTACTCCCATCTGGAGCTCTGTGGACTCCACTTACCTAGTTGAAACAAACCAATATTATCTCCTGCCTATTCAGTTTTTCTTAGCCATATGTTGTTCATTGTTAGCTAAGCCTCAGGATTCAGACCAAGGTGTGGAATTTGGGCCTAGGTGAAAAGTTCTTAACAGAGACTGTGGCTAAGATCTTACATACACATTAATGGATTTTGGCCCTTCAGTATGAGGATGGGAACATATTTGTGACTATTTTCTTATAACAATTTAAGCCAAAATGACTCCACTAGAGATGTGAAAGCCACCCTCATGTTTACCTGATCTTCCAAAATACCATCTCTTTAGAGAACAAAATGAGGAGACTTAATGGCCCAGGGATACAAAGCCTTTGGCTCTAGGTTACTGATTGAAATTTGACTCAGTGATTGAAAGTCCTTAGCATCTCCTGCCTGCTTGGTGATCTATGTGAAATGAGCTATTAGACTCAATTCACCCGCTTCATACTGTTAGGGTAAAAATTTTAAAAGACCTAAATGATTTAGGAGATTAAGTCACTTAGATGCTTTTGCAAATTGTACCCTCAGTCTTGCACTTGGTTTGATAAAGGTATCTCGGAAGTTTCAGCACTGCCAAGCACCATCCTCTCTGAAAAGCAGATCCCTTTTGAGCATCTCAAACTAGGCACCCCAAAAGTCATTAGTCTCCTGGGAAACCTGTAGCCCAGGTAGGCTGTCTCTTCTTTTTAATTACAGGTAAAGCATCATCCAAGGGCTAGTGTACTAGCCTGGGATATGGGAGGCCAGTTTTCAACTCTGTGCTCTGCCACAGACTTCCTATGTGAGCTTAGGAATGTCAGTTCCTTTCTGTGTCTCCGTTGCCTATCTGTGGAATGGAGATAATAGCATTGCCCTAACTCATTGAGGAGTTGTGAGGGGAAGAAATATATTTAAAACATTGTGAAGTGTTCAGATATTACAATAATTAAGTAAATATATAAGATTATTTTTTAAAATCTTCTAACATTCAGGAAATTGCACCAGAGTTTTAAAAACTTCCAAGGAAGGACTCCCTGTCCCCAACCCTTCTCCTGCCTCCTCCATTTATTGGGCTTCCTCTCAGTCTCCCCTTTTTGTTGGTTGTCTTGCATGAATTCAATGGAATGCAACTTAAATACACAAAGAAGTGCTGGCTGGCATTTAGAGAAGCTGCCCTTTGTTGAGAAACATCTGAACATGATCGAAGCACCTGCCTTACTGAAGATTTTAAAAGAGTTATTCCAAATAATAAATAATGTAAAAAAGAAAAGCCAGTGAAAAGCAGCAGGCTGGGGTCCTTTTTCTGACCCTGTGCCCAGTGAGAGTCTCTGTTCCTTTGTATTCAATACCTTTGCATTATTTTACTTAAATGTTTTAAAAAAATCAAAGGTTATTCGATTATTAACAAATTATTTAAAACATTTCAGCAACAAACAAGTTAAACCAATAAGCAATCTTGGCTTTCTCTGTCTTTTCAATTCCTCCTTTCAGCTGCTCGTACTGTCTGGTTTATCCTTGTCTCTTGCACAAAGGTCATTTGATAGCAGCATATTTAAAGCATCTTCAGGAATAAATAAGCTTGCCATTATTGTTTTGCATTTTCTACTTCTTATAGAATATACAGTATTTGAAAGGATATTTTTCAAAACAACTATTGGAAAACAGTGACAATATGTTCATGAGAAAAAGCATTTAATATTTAAAGACTGTTAACCTTCTAAAGTCATAAATATGCCTTCTGTTTTCATATCTACATGAGTGGGTGGATCAGTAGACTCAGGATCTGCCAGTAGATTCTACAAACAGCTCCAATTAATTTCATTCTCAGTACTACTGTAAACCTAGAGAATGAAAAATGGACATGCACCAAGATAAATTGGAAGGTGAGGGAAATTTTTTGTTCCCAGTTAATGGGCAAGATTTTCAGAGTGCATTTTAATGCTCTGACCCATAGGCGCTGACTTTTGTTTTTTCAAATGGGTGCTTTTGAAGGTGTGTGTTAAGGGGTTGACACTCTTAGACAAGTTAGATGTCTTCAAGGCACCAGGGCCTGATGAAATGCATCCTAGAATACTCGACGAGCTAACTCAGGAGAATCTGAGCCATTAGTGATTATCTCTGAAAAGTCATGGAAGATGGGAGAGATTCCAGAAGACTGGACAAGGTCAGATATAGTGCCAATCTATAAAAAGGGAAATAAGGACAACCCAAGGAATTACAAACCAGTCAGCTTAAATGGAGCAAATAATAGAGCAATCAATTTGCAAACATCTAGAAGATAATAAGGTGATAAGTAACAGTCAGCATGGATTTGTAAAGAACAAATCATGTCAAACCAACCTGATAGTTTTCTTTGACAGCATAACAAACCTTGTGGATGGAGGGAAGGGATACACCTGGTATATTTTGACTTTAGTAAAGCTTTGGATAATGTCTCACATGATTTTCTCATAAAGAAACTAGGGAAATGGAACCAAAATGGAGCTACTATCAGGTAGGTGCATAACTGGTTGGAAAACCATTCCCAGAGAGTAGCTATTAGTGGTTCACAGTCATGCTGGAAGGGCATGAGTGAGATGCCCCAGGGATCAGTTCTGGGTCCAGTTCTGTTCAATATCTTCATCAATGATTTAGATAATGGTATAGAGAGTACTGTGACATTGCACTCCATAATGCTTTATGGAAACATGCTTATGAAAATAAATATGATATAACTGGAATATGTTTAATACTAGATATGCCATGTAACATATCTCTGCAAAGGTTATGACTTACTGGATATATTCATCCTATTTGTATGCATGCAAACCACTTACAAAAATGCATGTATCCAAAGTTATGAATATTTGCTATGTACTTGTTTAATTTAATTCTTAGTAAATGCCCAAACAAGAACCACTTAAGATAACAAAGAACTTGGAGATGCCAATCCACATCTGAGCTTTCCCAGGAATGTGGACTGGCTGGTAAAGAACTCAGTCATGCATGGACATGTGACTTGCCCATGTGACTCCAAAACTCCATTCTGGAGCTGCTTTCTGGATAGGAGAGAGGAGGGGGTCTCCACCCCCAAGAGAGAGTATTTTTAAGCCCCTAGGAGACCGCCATTTTGTCTTCAGATGGCTGAAGAGAGCCTCTCCATGCCCAAAGGATATCTAAAAGAAACTGGAACAAAGAACAGTAACCACGGGGGTGTGAGTAGTTGCTGGACCCAGACTAGAAGGAGGCTGGTCTGTAAAAGAAGCCTACTGGAACATCTCTGATGGTGAGATTTCATCTGTAATTGTTTTCTTACTGTACTAGGCATGGACTTGCATGTTTTATTTTATTTTGCTTGGTAATTTACTTTGTTCTGTCTGTTATTACTTGGAACCACTTAAATTTTACTTTTATTATTTAATAAAATCACTTTTTATTTATTCATTAACCCAGAGTATGTATTAATACCTGGGTGGGGGGCAAAAAACTGTGCATATCTATCAGTGTTGTAGAGGTGAACAATTTGAGTTCACTCTCTATAAGCTTTATACAGGGTCAAATGGATTTATTTGGGGGTTTGACTCCATTGGGAGCTGGGCATCTGAGTGTTAGAGACAGGAACACTTCTTAAGTGGTTTTCATTTAATCCTGCAGCTGTTGGGGGATGTGGTTCAGATCTGGGTCTGGGTTTGTAACAGGCTAGTGTGTCTGACCCAAACTGGCAAGGTTCTAGAGTCCCAAGTTGACAGGGAAAATGGATCAGAAGTAATCTCAGCGCACCAGTTGGCGGTTCTTAAGGGTCTTCTGTGATCCAACCCGTCACAGGTACACTTATAAAATTTGCGGATGATACCAAGCTGGGAGGGGTTGCAAGTGCTTTGCTGGATAGGATTATAATTCAAAATGATCTGGACAAACTGAAGAAATGGTCTGAAGTAAATAGGATGGAATTCGACAAGGACAAATGCAAAGTACTCCACTTAGGAAAGAACAATCAATTGCACACATACAAAATGGGAAATGACTGTCTAGGAAGGGGTACTGTGGAAAGGGATCTGGGGTCAGAGTGGACCACAAGCTAAATATGAGTCAAAAGTGTAACACTGTTGCAAAAAAGCGAACACCATTCTGGGATGTATTAGCAGGAGTGTTGTAAGCAAGATACTGGAAGTAATTCTTCCGCTCTACTCTGTGCTGATTAGGCCTCCACTGGAGTATTGTGTCCAGTTCTGGGCTCCACTTTTCAGGAAAGAGGTGGACAAATCGGAGAAAGGCCACAGAAGAGCATCAAAAATGACTAAAGGTCTAGAAAACATGACCTATGAAGGAAGATGGAAAAAATTGGGTTTGTTTAGTCTGGAAAAGAGAAAACTGAGAGGGGACATGATAGCAATTTTCAAGTACGTAAATTGTTCTTATAAGGAGGAGGGAGAAAAATGTTCTTCTTAATTTCTGAGAATAGGATAAGAAGCAATGGTCTTAAATTGCAGCAAGGGAGGTTAGGTTGGACATTAGGAAAAACTTCCTAACTGTCAGTGTGGTTAAGCACTGGAATAAATTGCCTAGAGAGTTGGTATAATCTCCATCACTGGAGATTTTTAAGAGTAGGTTAGACAAATACCCCAAGGATGGTCTATAATACTTAATCCTGCCATGAGTGCATGAGACTGGACTAGGTGACCTCTCGAGGTCCTTTCCAGTTCTATTATTCTATGATCATTTTGTATATATAGTTGAGATTATAGTTTGCCATGCGCATTACTTTGGGTATGGTTACACTTACAAGATTCTAGCACTATTAGTTATAGCGGTCCCCTTATACAGTAATATGTATAGCGCGATTGTATGTCCACACTCAGACGCGCCAGCGGTATAGCATGGCCACATTTGGGGCACTTAATGCGGCATTAAGAGCAGCGCATTAGGGCAGGTATCCCAGCATTCAGCTGGGTGCAACGTGCTTTTTAAACGAGGGGGGTGAGGGGGGACACGTTGTGTGTATGCGGAGGGAGAGAGACAGTGGTTTTTCCGTTCTTCTGAAAACCTGTCAGTGAGCCTCCATTCACAGAAGGCTTTGTTTTCACACAGGCTCCCTCCTTAAACATTTGCATTGCTTATCTGCCGAGTTAAGAGAGAAACTCTAAAGAGGTACTTCCGCATTCCTCCAGCCGAGTTCAAAACAAAGGGAAGAGACGTCAATTGCCTTAAATGGCTCTAGGCATCTCCAGAGATTACTTGTAGCGCAGTGGGTGTCCACATTCTTGCTGTAGCGCTACAGCAGCTGTGCTACAGCCCTTATTCCCTATGCGGAGGTGGATTATGAGGAGCGCTATAACTCCGCGGTTATAGTGCTCTACGTGCCTTGCAGTGTGGACGGGGAGGTGGTTATAGCGCTCGTGGGGGCTTTATAGCGCTATAAAGTACCAGTGTAACCAAGCCCTTTGTATTTAACACTGAATTTCATCTGCTGTTTTGTTACTCAGTCACACAGTTTTTAAAATCCCTTTTTGTAGCTCTTTGCAGTCTGTTTTCGACTTAACTATCTTGAGTAATTTTGTATCATCTGCAAACTTTGCCACCTCACTATTTACCCCTTTTTGCAGATCATTTGTGAATATGTTGAACAGCACTGGTCCCAGTACAAGCCTCTCAGGGACACCACTATTTACTTCTCTCCAAAATGGACCATTTATTCCTACCCTTTGTTTCCTGTCTTTTAACTGGAGTACCTGGAAATGCTTTCAGGATCATCTAACAATCCTTAATTTATTTTAATGACAAGCCTTTTGTTATCTTAATCACCCTGCCTCTGTTTATAAACAAACTCCCTGCCCAAAGAACACTTAGAGGCAGCATTGCTCACACCAGACAGAGCAATGATTCCTCCACACTTAAGGAGGGCAAGCACAGTCTACACTGCGGGACTGTCCTGCCTGGCCCCTGAGCTCCCAGCTGGGGAGGCTAGCACTGACCTCTCCCCTGCTATCCTCTCTCCCCCACAGCTACGCCACCATGCAGGCAGCATTCTGGGGAGTGGGCCTGCGCTGTCCTGCAGAGCAGCGCAGCACCATGTTTGGCTCTGGCTGGACCATGCGGCTACCAGACACGCTGCTCTGAGCGGCTTGGTAATGAGGCCAAGGGGTTAGATAAGGGGCAGGGAGTCCCGGGGAGCAGTCAGGGGACAGGGAGCAGGGGACAGTTGGATGGAGTAGAAGTTCTTGGGGTGGGGCGGTCAGGGGACAGAGAACGGGAGGGTTGGGCAGAGGTGGAGTCCCGGGTGGTCAGTTAGGGTGGGGGTAGTCAGGGACAAGGAGTCGAGGAGCTTAGCTAGGGGATGCAGTCCTGGTGGGTGGTTGGGGCGGGAGGTCTCTGGAGGGGGCAATCGGGACAAGGGGGGTGGGTCTGTGGGTTGAGGATTCTAAGGGGGGAACTCAGGGGCGGGAAGTGGGAGGGGGTTGGATAGGGGGCAGGACCAGGCTGTTTGGGGAGGCACAGCCTTCCCTACCTGGCCCTCCATACAATTTTGCAACCCTGATGTGGCCCTCAGGCCAAAAAGTTTGCCTGGTGTACACAATAGCATAATTTGCCCGTCCCAAAGTGTTAGCAGCACAGAACTCATCACATTCCACACTCAAGCTCTGACTCCTGGGTGCTGAGCATCCACTTTTTTTTCTGTGAGTGCTTGAGCCCCAGGGCACCGAGAGAGTCAGCGCCTGTGGTCTAACCCTTTTCCTGACAAAGTAACTGACAGGTCTGCCATTGAGTTCTGTGGTACAGCATCCCAATCTCCCAAGTGGGAAATTAGGAGCAATGATGGTTAAAATCATGTTCTAAAATAGAATTTGTTCAGAAGTACAAGTGAAGCAGTAATTATGGGATGGGGCTGTTCTCCACATTTGGAATATTTAAGGTAGTGCCCCATTCTCCATTTTCCTCAGCTGCAGGCACCAGCCATTCATTAAAACAGTAGGCTTTTGAATAATTCAAAAATTGTTAAATGAGACAATCAGCTGACAAGTTTAGGCTGTCATGTGCTTCCCTAATGCTATTGAGATTGCAATGGTCATTTAAAGAGGCGGTTACACCCACATACTCTTCTGCTTAATAAACACTTTTTCTCCAGTTGCACCCAAGGCATTTTACAGAGGCGGTAAGTTGTCTCTGTTTTATAAGTGAGGAAATGAGAAACAGGGATGAAGGGACTTGCCCACGGTCACCCAGCTGGCCAGTGGCAGAGCTGGCAATAGAGCCCAAGTCACCTGTATCCCAGTCCAGTGTGCCATTGACTAGGCACAATGGCTCATATAGCATTTCTTACTTCCTGATCTCATCATTTATTTTACATGTGAGGAAACAGAGGCACTGAAAGTTGAAGGGACTTGTCCTGGTCACACAGTAACAGGTGCCCAGTGCCTTCATACTAAACCCCCACTATTCCTCACATCTAGGAGGTTTTTTAAAAAAATGTTTTTTGGGGTTTTTTCTTGTTGGTTTTTTTTTGCTTTCTCGCCTAAGGAAACAGTTGTTTGCACTACTGAAAATCATCTTCTGAAAACATAATTGTGCACATAATTGCAATGTTGGCAAACTCGGCTCAGGTGTATATTTCTGAAAATGTTGCCTAGTTCATTTCTATTCACACATTCAAAAATGAAAAAAAGGTTCATTGATGTAAATTATGCAGAAAATTCCATTTGTTTTCTATTCTTGTGCCTGGCTATTTAGAGGGTGGTATTTAAACAGGCATTATATTAGATTAATAGCTGTCTGAAGTACAGGTTGGTGAAGCAAATCTCTGATCAGTGAAGCCCTCGGCATCTTTGGTATAGTTATCCACCACTTGAGGGATTTGTATTTGATATTTTTTTTTTTCCATTTGGATAACTGAGCCATCTTAGGTATGGACATGGGCTCAAGTCAGAACATTTGGTTTTGGATTTCAACCTCAGCCCAATTTCAGAGTAGACAAATGCTGCAACTCAGCTCAGTTTCTCATAAAGATAAGGTGCATTTGGAAAATTCATATCTGGCTCTGGGTTCAGATTTTAATCTCTCCCCAAAGTTGGAGGAGTACACTGACAGGTTTTTGTGAGCAACTGGGTAGCTGACCTCTACTCAAAAGAGGTTCATTTTCTGCCCAACACAGAACTCTTTCTGGACTCTTATTAGGTCATGAGGCAACTTCTTCCCCTGTTCCATTGATGTAAATCTAAAGTGACCCCATAGAAGTAAATGCCGTTACTCTGAATTTACCCTGGCATTACTGAGAGTAGAATTTGGCCTGAGGTCTGTCCAGCCCATCTGCACAATGTCACAAAGAAAGAAAACAAGCTCATCTTTCTGTGTCCTGATGATTTGCTTGCTTCCTGGGTACTATGATACAATGGATTCAGACATTAATTGAGTTTCCGGCCATTTTATCCAATGCCAGAACAAACAGAAAGGCTTTTATGTTGTAACTGATGGTTTCCCAGTGTCACTGAAAGTGCCTGACTGCACTCAAGCTCCTGCTGTGGCACTTGCAGAGAATGAAATGCATTGGAAAGAAGAAACATTTATCTCGATAAATCTGTAAGTAGCCTGGAATATCACAAACATTGTGACTGTTCTCTGAAGTGTATCAGTGTACAGAGAAAATGCACCTGGCAAGCATTTCTTCATGTTTCTCATCTTTCCCAACTGTACCCTTGTACCCACTTACAACTATCTCCCTGAATTATAGTTTTGACAGAAAGCACAGCTGCTCTTGCATTGAAGCTGACAGAGCTTTTGAACTTGGCATATGCTGGAGCGGGTTGCTTAATCCAAAGTTCTGTATGAATTCATTCTTTAAAATTTTTAGCAGAAATGTTTTATGAGTGTGGTTTCAAATGGTTTCTGCAAACACACTTTAAACATGGGTTGCCTGTACTTAACAACGCTATAAGCATTTTAGAAATCTATGGTCTTGATTCAGTGGCTGCTCTAGAACACTAGCAGAACTAGTTATTCTGTTCAGAATATTGATGTGTAAATTGTTTTAAAATACTTGTTGTCACGTTACTGAAATAATTTGGGATCATATAGATCATTGATGCAAACCAAGGTCCTGTAGGGGCACCAAATCTTATGTAAAGGGGGTCATATAATGTGTCTACGACCAGGTTATGGTCTGCTGATTATGATTCTGCTATCTGCATGTGTGTATCATTTTTGTAGTTAAAGTTATGAATGTTGGCTATATAGTGTCTGTATTTCAGACTTGTGCTTGGCTTCTGGGTGAAATCCCAGACCACTTGGTGTTAGCTTTGATTAGCCTGCTCAATGGCCCATTAAGGACCATCAGCTATACAATGGACTCGTTGGGAGCTTGGAATGCTCCAGTCCACATGAGAAGTCTATCAGAGGACATGCAAGATAGATGGTGGATAATGGCTGCCACCTGAAAATCCTGAGTCATGCATGGTCATGTAAGTCTCCCATGTGACTCCAGAATTCCATGGGGCTGTACTTTTCACAGAAGGAACAAAGAGGTTCTTGCACCTGGGATAAACTATAAATAAAGCTGCTACAGCCCCTCCATCTTGTCTTCAGTCTCCAGCCTTGCTCCTACCTCTGGATGGGACTTTGCTACATATGGAAGCTCTGAACAAAGGCCTGTTTGACCCATACCTGTAGGGGATGTATTCCAGAGACTTTGATTTGAACCTGCAGTTTATTCTACCACTGATGCAAGTCTGAACCAAGAAATTTGCCATTACTGCATGTAATTTATTTATTTTAACCATTTCTAACCCTCACCTATATCTTTTTCCTTGTATAATAAACCTTTAGATTTTAGATTCTAAAGGATTGGCTACAGCGTGATTTGTGGGTAAGATCTAATTTGTATATTGACCTGGGTCTGGGGCCTGATTCTTTGGAATTGGGGAGAACCGTTTTCTTTATTTGGGGTATTGGTTTTCATAACCATTTGTCCCCAGGACAGGTGGCTGCTGGTGGTGATACTGGAAAACTGGAGTGTCTAAGGGAATTGCTTGTGTGACTTGTGGCTAGCCAGTGGGGCGAACCCAAGTCTTTTCTGTTTGGCTGGTTTGGTTTGCCTTAGAGGTGAGGGAACCCCAGCTTTGGACTGTAAATGTCCTGTTTGAAGCAATTTGTCCTGACTTGGCACTCTCGGCTGGGTCCCACCAGGAACAGCACCGTCACACTTGTGCATGCATCACCCCAGCAAATCATGTTTAAAACACAATGGCAGGAACCATTTTTAATCTGTGTTAAGACACTTTTCTGTTTTCATAGTAAAAACAGTATAGATGGAATCTAAGCGGATGCAGAAAGGGGAAATCAGAGATAGTGTTAGAAGCAGCATTGCCAGTTTCTGTATTCTAGCAGTCTGTGCTGCTTTTAGGTTGACTTTTAGGGCTAATGCTGGTTCAGAGTTCAATATTTTGTTTGAAAAGGTGCCCAGATTCTATGATGGGCACTCAACCAGATTCAGTAAATATTTATAGTAAATATATAAAGAGTTTTACATTCCAGATTTGAGACTGAACATCTTATAGAGAATTTAGAAAGAATAAAAAATATTAGGACTTCCATGCAAGGGCTCAGAATGGGATTCTCCAGCTTCCCTTATTCATTCACAAAAATGTAATAGATCAGATAATTGGTCCAGTAGCCTGCCTCTGGCAGTGAACCAATACATAAAGAGGAGCAAACCCATAATGCATCTGACAGTTTGTAATACTAGATATAGGGGGATACAATTCTTTCCTGAGCCTTACAATAATCACCATATACTCTGAAGTGTGAGATGTGATAGCATGTGTAATCTTATTATACATAATTCCAAATGCTGTTATTGGTCATAAAATTATCCAACTCCTTTTTTAAAATAATAAAGAGGACAAGTCAACTGACAGAAAGTGATCTGGTTCACTGCAGAAGCCAGGCATAACAATACAAGTTTTAATACAGCCCAAGGTAAAGTAATACATCTAGGAAGAAAGGATGCAGGCCATACTCTCAGGATGAGGGACTCTATCATGAGAAACAATGATTCTGAAAAAGATTTGGGGGTCCTAGTGGATGATCACCTACACATGAGCTTCTAGTGCAATGCTGTGGTCAAAAGTGCTAATGTGATCTTTGGATATATAGTCAGGGGAATCTGAAGTCAGAACTGGGAGATTATTTTATCTCTGTATTTGGCACTTGTGTGACCATGACTGAAATAATGTGTTCAATTCTGGTGTCTACAATTCAAGAAGAATGGGGGCGATTGCAGAGGGTTCAAAGAAGAGCCACAAGAAAAATTAAAGGATTGCAAATATGCCTTATAATGATAGATTCAAGGAGCTCAATATTTTTTGCTTAAAAAGAAAAGGTAACTTATCTGTATGGTAACTAGAGTTGTTCAAGATGTTTTGTCCCTATGGGTGTATCACATCAAGATTTGTACCCCCCCATGCTCTCTTGATGGGTGTATCACATCAAGATTTGTACCCCCCCATGCTCTCTTGATCAGAGGTTTATACCTGTGTTCTACACACTCCCGTACTCTGGGAAGGTGGAGCATTATAAAACAGTTCCTTTTCAACCACACACAGTCTCAAGAAAAGGCTCTGAAGGAGAGGGGAAGGAGGTGGGGATAGTGCAGTCCCTGTAGGGAGAAAAACATCTCGAAGAACACCAGTTACTATACAGGTAAGTAACTTCTCCTTCATCTTTGAGTTACTGTCCAGAGGGGTGCTCCGTATCAGGAGATTTTCCAAGCTGTTCCTCAAAGTGGGCAGGATGCTGAGGAGTCAGATCTAGGACAGATCGAAGATCAGCCTCACTGAATGCTGCATCTGCCCTGGAAGCAGACACAATAAGATAGTGACATGAAAATACGTGTATGAAGGACCAGGTGGTGGCCTTGCAAATATCCATGAAGGATATGATCTTAAGCAAGGCTATAGAGGTGGGTTGACCCCTAGGGGAATCAACAGTTACCATAGGAGGGGGATGCACTCCGGAAGCTTTAAAACTAGCTAAGATGCATCCCACAATCCATTTCAATAATCTTTCAGTGGAAATCGGTTATCCCTTCAGTCTGAAAAAGAAACAAAAAGCCTATGAGAAGCCCTGTAAGATTTAATATTCCTGAGTCTAAAAAACACATCATGGACTGTGAAATCTGACACCCCCCACCCATGAAATCTTGTCTCACCCATGAAATCTGACTAGTGTAGGGGAGGGGCAGGGCCTGGGGGTTCTTGCCATGCACCCATCTCCAGATGCTAGTCCCAGCCAGGCTCGGGAGGGACAGGACTTCCTCTTTCCCTGCAGGGGCCCTCCCGCGGCCGGGTCAGACTCCTCTCTGGGAACTTCAAGTAGGTCCACGGCTGCTGGTTGGGAGCCGCCAGCAAGAGCACAGAAGTAAGGGTGGCAATACCATGACCCCCCCTCTCCAATAGCCTTTCAATGCTCCCCCCATGCATAGCTCCTTTTTGGGTCAGGACCCCCATGGTTACAACAGGATGAAATTTCAGATTTAAATATCTGAAACCATGAAAGTATGATTTTTAAAATCCTATGACCATGAAATTGACCAAAATGTACCATGAATTCGGTAGGGCCCTATCTATAAAGAAGGATGGCAAGGCTCCCTCTTACTTTCAGAGTATGCAGATTGGCATCCTCACTCAGAGTGAGACCTGGGATAAAACTGAATATCCCAATGGAAATTTTAAGATAGGCAAAATAAGGGAAGTGGGTATCAGTTCCTGATTGTGATTTGATTCAAGACTCAGTAATTTACACAGTGCTGGTGGCCACCATCTTTCTTCTCATCAAAGAGGACTGGTGCTCTGGCCAGCGGTCTTGATTTGTGAATGAACCCTTTAGGTAGGTTTTCTTGGAGATAATCTCATAGGGCCGACAAGATGGGCTCCAACATAGTATAGATTCACCCAGAACAAGTCTGTACTCCCAGCAGAAAATCTATTGGGCAATCATAGCCTTGGTGCAAGGAAAAAATATCTGCCTCCCTCCCCACCAAACATACCAGTGAACTGCCGGAATTTATAGAGGAGTTCTGTGATGGGCTCCGAGGGTTTACATGCCTGGGCAGCTGCTCTTGCCTGACATTCCTTTAGGCTGGAGGGTAGCTCAACATTGGTAAATCCCTGGCAGTGTCACTGGCAAAATTGCATTGGGAAACTAATTTTCTGTCTTCATCAGTGGATGAGGAGATTATGGAGATGTAGTAAGGAGATCCCAAGGATCAGCCAAAAGTGTGGAGAGTGTATCACCCCAAACTGAAATATTTTCTGTGCTCCTGGACAATAACTTCCACGGGACCATCTCCTGAAATACAGGTCCCGAGAGCAGTGAGAGCCATCAGTCTCAGTTACATCAGCAGTTGCCTTAGGCTGAAAAAGGTTTTGCAGAGTACGGGCCAGTGCAACATCTATAAAATTGTTGGTTGCCCCTGAATCAATCAGGGCCTGCTGCATTGGGATCTGTTGGGTCTCTCCAGGGACAAGCAATTGGATCGATACTTGCAGGTGGGAGAACTTCCTGGGGAGTTGGGTGCATGTGGTGGTTAAAGCCAACGTTCTGAGCTCAGGGACTTCTTTTGACTTTAGGTCCAGGACGGTCCCCATTACCACACTTGGCCAGTTAATTTCCAAAGTTCTTTGGAATTTGTACAGGACAAGAGGGTATAGAATGGCTGGATCTGCCACAGTAGAAACACAAACAGTATTTTCAACACCATTCCTTTTCTTTGGGGCCAAGCTGCTGGCAGGCTAGGTCTATCTGCACTGGTTAAATAAGCCAGGTGCATGTTAATGGACATGCAGGGAGATGGGATGGTTGAAGGGATTCTCTTTTCTTCTCTCTGTTCTTGCAAGGTTGATGAAAGCACGCGGGCTTGCAGGACCTTCTACCCAGGCCAACTCATCCTCAATTTCCTCCCACAGACTCCATCAGTGTCTGCAATAAGACAGCAGAAGTGCACCACAGAAAAGGTAATGGTACGCCATCTCTGCTGAAGCTTCCTTAAAGAAGCTTCTGCCAAGGGGGGGAATGATGAGGGTCGTCATAAATTGATATTGACTGAAAAAAAAGTATCCCAGTTTTGATGGTATCAGACTATTGCCCTCCATAAAGTGGAAGCTTGATTCAATGATTCCCCAGGCAGTAGACTACCAGACCTGCTTTGGCTTGGGCAGAGGCATAGGCCTGGGGATGGCATAAGAACTGAAGCGGACACTAATTCATAGAGCCCTGGGATTGCTGACTATTATCATCAAATTGTTCCAGCAGGAGTACTGAGGGACCCTGCTCGGGGTGGATACATGCCTACAGGGTTGTGGTCTTGGTATAGAGTTGGCTCTCCTGCTCCCACAACAGTTGTATCTCAGTGGCTAATTGTGCAACTAGATCTTTGCATGCTTGGTTAGTCACCTGGAGGTAAGCAGCCCACTCAGGTGAGCTCAATTCTTCTACCAGCAGAGATTGACCAATTGTCTGGATCTAGTGATTAGTGACGCGGTTTAGGAGAGTCATGATCTGGTTACCAGCAATTATGTTGGGGAAGTTCTATGGGCTTGTGTTATACATGAGTTCAGACTAGATGATCACAGTGGTTCCCCTTCTGGCTTTATCATCTATGAAATCAAGTTGCCATACAATATGACCATGATGTCCTGCAGCAGCAACATCCATAGGCTGACTAGATTTGTTATATGATAGTTTATTGTAGGTTCTCTCATTTGCTTTACTTGCCATTACCTGGAAGAACTGTGGAAGCAACACAAACAGTTCCTGGGGAAGAGGGTCTCTGGAGCTGCTTTAGTGATCCCATCCCTTCCCTGACTAATCCAGTGGATATCACACTGAGATGTTCCACCCGTCTAGTCTCTTGGCCAGAGGGCTGTTCTGACACTGGGTCTTTGAGGAAATAAAAGACACAAAGGTCTTTAAAACCTTGAAAGGGTTTTTTATGTTAAATTTTTGACCAAGTTTAAACTGAAATTAAGAGGGAAGATGGGCTCTTCAAGTGCCACTAAAATATTCTGTGTGGGTAGCACTCTGAAATGGAAATTAGCAAGCTTTAAACAGCCACCCACACACTAGCCCAAACTTTGCTTTGAGTTACTATTATATCTGAATCAAAATCACTATAAATATTCAGATTTGGCTTTTAACATTTAAAATTAAGACAAAAAGCAAACCTGCTGGAAGAGAACCGCCCAGATATGCGAGTTCTGAAGGTAAATTCAGGAGCAGAGGTGCTGCCTTCAAGAAAACAAAACAAAAAATACCCACCATTCTTATATTCAGAAAATCATTTACCAGAGGAAAGGGTGTCAGGTGGATATGGCAGAGAAAGAAAGGAAATAGACACAGCAAGCTGAATGACAAGGTTACAAGGATAATATTCTAGCTTCATGTAGTGTTTTCCATTGGCAAGGGTCCTAAAGCACTTAAAGAAATCATACACCATGCAAAGGGGACTGCTAAAATACACCTCCCTTCAGATGGCAAAGGGCCAGTGCAAAGCATGCTACACAACAACCTAAAAAGGTCTTTTCTGACCAAGGACAATGCAAACCCTCCTCTCAAGCAAAATGCCATGGGGTCTTTAAAGTGTGTTCAGGGCATTCAGAAGACCACCCTTCCCAAACCCCACAAACTGTAAACTCCATGTTACTCAGTTTGCTTCAAGTGGTTGAAACCCTGAGTTGACTCTGAGATATGACTTTCTGAATATTGTTTTCACACATTTGCCATTTATTTAAAAAAATGGTACACTCTATTCACTTGTATATCCTATACAGTTCCTTTTCAAGGCAAGATGACAGAGGTTATCTAAACAATGTAGGTCAAATGACACTAAGGATCAGATAAAACTATTGCTTTTTATGGTGTTTAAAACCATTTTCAAATATAGTAATGGCCGTGCCTCACACCATCTCCATGGCCCTCTCTAACGAATGCACAAGAAATGGTCCCTCATCCAGCTCTCCAACAGTGCATGCTACAAGTGTGATCTCATAATGCCTAAGTATTTCAGCTAAGTATTTCAAGAACTCACAGCCCTGGAATGTGAAGCTCACTCTCCTTTTCTCTTTCTTTGGAAAGTTCATACAAAAAACACTTTCAGAGTAGCCCTAATTCTGCCCCTTTCATGTATGATTGTCTTACTCACATGACCACAATTTCTCAACAATGCAATATATTATACAATCATTTTTTTCTACAAGCTTAGATATCTATGAAGGATCTTGCAGCATACAATGCTACGCTGTATTTGCCAGACAAATAGAGACCATGAAAGGAATGTTTACAGAAAGCATATAATGAATGGTACCTGCACAACGTATTACAGATTATATTTAGTAGATAATAATAGCAAATTTTTGCTGCCAGATGTACTCCCCTAAATGCACCCCCTAATTACTTTCATTGTTAACTATTTCATCCCCTGAAGTGACCCAGAGGAAGACTAGTCTGCTGGTTGAAAAAAGTACATGTTAGCTAATTAGACTATTAAAATATATGCCATAGAAAGAAAATAAGTTATTTACATCTACAAACTGCATAGTACAGGCCAGTTTTAAGTAATAGTGTCATATTTTGTGGTGCAATCCAGACCAGTGAGATGGTGCGTCACTGCCTGCCCTGTAATGCTGGCTATTTTAAATGCTCTACTGCTGTGGCTCACAGCTGGACACTAACAGCCAGCACTGAGTGTCTGAGTGTTAAGCAGCTCTGGTTCAGTAACTTTGATTTCAGCAGCCTGCCTGATATACCCCACTCTCATATCCAACAGCCTTGGTTACTACTTGCCAAGTGACTCCAACAAACTCTCAGTCCCCAGTCTTCTTAAGATGATGTGCTCTGCAATGTCCAGCTCTTTCCCAGATCTTTCAGTGGAATAAGGAGGTTTGTTTGCTCTCCTAAAGGATCAATATCCAGCAGTTTGCCAAATTAACTGGAGTTAACAATCACTACAATCTAAACACAGCACAGCGTTGCTTTAGATTAAAAGTAAACAAGTTTATGAACAAAGGGAGATAGGATTTTACATTATACCAGGTAAAAGGAATCAAGTTAGAAAGGGTTACAAACAAAAGTAAAAATACACTTCCTAGTGATTACGACTTAACACAAATACAGTCTTGGTTCAAGGTCAGATTCTTACCACTGCTCCTTCCTGCAAGATGGCTGACCTCCCCGTGGTCAGCATCTCCCACAAACCCCAAGGTGCTCAGTTCCTTTGTCTTATTAGGTGACAGATAACTTGGGGTTCTTTGCCACCCTCTTTTTATAGTGCCCCCGGACTCCTTGCTGTTTAAGTGTTTACCGTACTGGTACTTGCTATCAAATATGCCAGCCTGGACCTCTGCGAATCTGACTCCTTGTTGTTTTTGTGGATACAGACTAACATGGCTACCCCTCTGAGAGCAAATAATTATGCACATCCTTAGCTTTAAGCACAAGAGTGGTTCAACTGCTGTCTTAAGTGTTTTCAGGATTGTACCCTTAGTTTTTACAAGAGGGAGACTTTATGGGTCACTGTGGGGAAGATAAGGTGGAGAAAAAGACAGGCTGGAGAAGAGGTTGACAGGACAATCAAAGAAGGGAATAGGGGGAGATTGATGGGGGGAGTTAGTGAAGGCCAAAATCCATTATCTGTGGATGTAAGATCTTAACTGCAGTTTCTGCTAAGAACTTTTCATATAGGCCTGGAGTCCACAGCTTGGCCTGGGCATGAGGGTCAGCTAACAGAGAATAATACATGGTGAAGAGAAAGCTGGAGTAAACAGATAACCTTGTGTGTGTTTCAAATCAGTGAGCGGAGTCAGCATAACTCAGAATGTAATAGGGCGTCCTTATTGCAAGTTACAGACACATGAAGCACTGAGAAAGGCCTCAAAGTTAACTCCCTAATGCAGGGAAGAGATAGTGGTAGAAAAGCCCTCAGATCCCAGATAAAGTTTGGGGAGAGGCCTAATATGATTGACATGAGTTATGACACCATCCTCTCTCAGATAAATGCTAATCATAGCCCACAGAAATGCAAGGGTAAACTTATAAATAATTGTTATTGTTAAGTATTAATTACTGCCTTCGTGTTTAAATCTCCAGAAATGCAGCTCTTGGTCAACTGGGAGAACTGCTACCTCATTCCACTAGACCTCAAAATTAGAATTTACCCTATACACTTTAATAGACATAGTTTGGGGGGTAATTATCCGTGTGTCAGCAAAATGTTAATGTTGGCCATGGGTAGAGCCATTATGTAATCTTTTAAACCATTGTCTTATTGCGCTTATCTTGTCTTGCTGCTAGAACCTATCCAGGGCTTGGGAAAAACCATCCCCTTTGCTTCTCTCTGCCCAGTGAGTTATATATGTAATCTATTGTAATTAATTATTCTGCATTGTCTCTGAGCCTAATAAGCAAGTGACACTCCGCCAGCATTGTGCGTAATAAACTCCTATGCTTGACTCTACATGGTGTGGATTACAGTTACTCCATTAGGAAGCAAAGGACAGCGGGAAAGAGATGTGAAGTACTGAGGAACAAAATAGTAAAGTGAAAGAGAGACTACAAGAACACACAGGAAGAAAGTGGAAATAAATGATGCAGTAAGAGGATGAAAGTAATGCATAAAGGGAACAAAAGAGAAATGAAAGGAGAAAAAGAAAAGGAATATAGAAATGGAGCAGGGGCAGAAGGAGAGCACCACACACAAACCTCTTTAAGTAGAAAAGGGCTTGAACTGGAATACCAATTCCAAACCCTCCTTAAATCTGGAGCAAGAGCAGGAATCACATGCACTACTTAATCTTAGTTATGTAGTGGGCTAAATAAGAACACCCTACCAAACCACCCTGAACTTTGGGTGCACTGGACACCAACTCTGCTTCTGAACATTGTGTTCTGGGCTCAACTGTACCTTCAAAGAAACACTCTGTTTTATTTATTTTAATTACAGTACATTTTAACAGAATTTCCCTGCCAGAAAAGAAAATGGAGGTGAGTACAATTTGAACCTACGGTCAGCAAAACAAATTTTTGGGGTCCATTCCTACCAGGGAGTCAAGGGCACTTTCACACATAACCAACATCCCAGTGTTTTCACTACACTCATTAGCTAATATGAACAATTTGATATGGGTATTGCAGGAAAAACACCACCACAGGCCAGATTCAAACTCCAGTGGAGATAATGGGAACACTTCCATTGATGCCAGCTGGCACTGGTTCAGGTCCATAATCTGGTGGTAATGGCATAAACTTGCCGCACTCCATTTATTTTCTTTTATATTTTAAAAATTTAAATTGCAGACACACTGTAACTTAGATACGGGCAAGATACTGACTTTTAAGTTTTACAAGCTAAAAGAAAGTCAGCTTCTGTTTCAGCATCCTAATTGGAAACGGGTAAAATCTACCTTCAAGAATAAACCTGCCAAAGATTAAGAGGATTAACTAAATAGAAATCATGTTTTTCCATCTGTGACTGACACTGGATTTTTTGCCTTTAGATAGTCTCCTGTCTAATCTCTTCAAGAGGTGGATAGCTACAAAATAATCTCTGATCATAATTTCTGCAGCATGGTTTATCACTAAATCTGCAGAGAAATGGAAAGCATTTTCCAGAGGTGACAAGTCCATCACCTTGACCATCTCAAGATGGGTGATATTTTTTATTTAAGAGATTTACATTTAGTTCCAAATGTCAACAGACAGGAAATTAAAAACAAAACAAAAAAAGAAAGTGTGGGGGGGAAGGGAGAGAGAAAATAATGGGAAATATAGAATTTAAACATGCAAACAAAATTGTTTCAGGGCAAATATGAAGTTAGAATATATTCTCTAACTTCAGTGCATACATATTAATTGGAGAACAGACCTCTGCTGCTGTTGGAGACAAGGCTGATTATTTTCAATACTATAAATTACTTGTGTCTCCAAGATTTATTTCCAGAGGGTGTACTTTATAAAGAGGTGTGAAAAGGTTAATCAGCATATTCTAGAGTCTATCTCCCAGAATATAAATAGAATGCCTTATACGAATTACTTCAGGTAGCTCGTACAGTCAAATTGTAGCAGGTGTTTGGCATAAGCTACCAAGAGAAAACCCACACCATGAGTGGGATCACAGGATGATGTTTTCTACTCCTGTCTAGCAGTCCCCTCAAGATGCCAGGGAGGCAACTCCATATGTATTCTACAAAAGCCAATTCAGAGGACCTGTTAGCCAACCTGTCTGATAGTTAGTCTGATATCTGGAATATTAACAATTCTTAAAGATATAGAATCCTGTGGACCACAGGACTCTTTGTCGCTTCTGCAAATCCAGACTAAAACAGCTACCTCTCTGATTTTTAAAAATATAGCTATGTTTAAAAGTAGGACAGCAGAGCCCCCTGGGTAGGTCAGATGACTAGGACTTGAGCAGGGTTCTAGTCCTGGTTCTGCCCCTAACTTGTTGCATAAGTTTGGGATAACCACTTCACCTCTCTCTCTGCCTCAGTTTACCCTCTGTGACAAAGCTCCAAGTCTGTACTTGTGGGTCCTGTGCTTCCTGGCAGATTTAGGGGCCTCAGAAACTCATCTAGGCCCCAGAGTGATCTCCCTTTCTCAGTATAATTGGCAAGAGTCACCACCTAGTGAGTTACCTTCATCACAGGCCAGTATGGAAGATGGAAAAGGGGGGAGCCCAGGCCCGCCCTCTACTCCAGACTCCAGCCCAGGGATCCTAATAGTATCAGCTAAGATGGCTGACCTTTTAGGCACAAAACACAATACAATTCCCTGGGCTACTTCCCCACAGCAGTCCCCGCTTCTTCAAACTCCACTTCACCTTACCTCAGGGCCTCCTTCCTTCAGTATGATATGTTGTCCAACACTCAGTCTCACCAACAGCATAACTTCCTTCCACAGCTCCTGGCACCCACACCCACCTGACTAACTGGGAGGTTTTTATCTGGTTTCAGCCAGTCCCTGATCGGCTTCAGGTGTCCCAATTAGGCTAGCTGTTTCTACTCCTTTCTAGAAGGTTCTTAATTGGCCCCAGGTGTCTTGATTGGCCTGCAGTAGCCTTTGTTTGGCTATCCAGGGAACAGGGACCTGCACATCCTCAGACTAATATACTTGCCTTCCAGCACTCTCCTATATCCTTCTGGTCTGACTCCGTCACACCTCCCATCTGTTGTCTGTCTTATCCATTTAGACTAATTTCTTCAGGGCAAGGGCTCTCTCTTACTATATGTTTGCAAACATCTAGCACAATGCAGGTTCTAATCCCAGCTGGGGCTACTGGCAGTAATATAATACAAATGATTACTAATAATAGTGTAACTTTGACATATTTCTCATTAATATAGGCTGGCACTCCAATCAATGAAACTATTCCACCCATTCATGCTCACACACAGTTCACTAAGGAGGCTAACTTACAGGAGATGCTGTTAATTGTGAGCAACTCTGATACAGAGCCCAGGATACTTTTCCCAAATAGCTGGGCTGACTGCATAGTGGGAGGAGAAGCCACTTCCATTTCTGCCTTCGTCCCCGTGCCTACTACAGTTCTGCTGTCTCTTCTACCTCTGACTTTGCTCCTGGCCATTGTAATTGTAAATTGAATATCAAATCTGTACACTCTGTTACAGAACATCTCCTAGCAGCACTCATGGATGACTTTCATTAATCATGGAAGTTGTGTGAGCTTTAAGAAAACATGTCCCATATACATACCATACAGAAGGACAAAATGTCCCTCTTGCTTTGGGTAACATTTGGCACTGGATTAAAATTATGTTAGGTCTATTGAAAGATCATTTTCATACCAGACACTAATATTTGTTTTATGTACAAAAAGCCTCCTCTGTGGTTTTCATTTTGATCAGTACAGAAGTGGCTCACAATGGGGATGAGGGTGAATTTCAGATGAACATTCTGGAGGTGAGAAAGCCTGTCATCTGAATCTGGAAATCATTATTAATCCTTGAGTCCCAGTTTAATCCAAAATCCACAGCTTTGTTGATACTTGCACCAATTAGGGAATCGGAAAGATACTGATTTATTAAATATGTATTACAAAAATGCCACAATGTCATTTTTGAAGTAATTGCATACAGGATGAAGTTCTCTGTACTCAAGCTACAGCTACTGAGCAGAAATATATACAATGAAACTTAATCTTTAAGTATGACATTGAAACAGTAGGTGAAGCAGCATGCAGAGCCTGACAGATATAAACTGCTTGCATAAACTCTAAACATAATTGTATGGAATTAATGTTTCAACAGATGCGTAAACACCAGATACACATGTGCCTCAGTATTTGTTCATTGCTTCTCTGTGGATTTCCCAGCAAATACAGGCTGCTTAAACAGGCTTGCTTGCTTTCTCCTCAGAGAGTGAGAACAGAGAGATTGCCACAGATAGAAATTACCGCACAGTTTTTTTCTAAACAAGCCTACATTATTTTTAAGGTTAAAAAGCATTAACAAAAAAAAAATTAAAAACAATAACAAGAACCTACACACATGCTAATAAGCTTAGCAGGCATTACCCCACACTAGAGGTTTCTTACAAGTTCATCAGAGCTTCAACCCAGAACAAGCCACACAGTCTTATGGGGCCTCAGTAGGCCAAGTCCTTCCAAACCTCGCCTAAAGATTGCCTCTGTGGACTAGGGGTCCTGTTTATTTACTGGATCAAGAGGAAGGCCCTGAGTCAATTTAAAACCCAGGCTTATCATACAATATCAGGGTTGGAAGGGACCTCAAAAGGTCATCTAGTCCAACCCTCTGGTCAAAGCAGGACCAATCCCCAACTAAATCATCCCAGCCAGGGCTTTGTCAAGCCAGACCTTAAAAACCTCTAAGGAAGGAGATTCCACCACCTCCCTAGGTAACCTATTCCAGTGCTTCACCACCTTCCTAGTGAAAATTTTTTTTCCTAATATCCAACCTAAAACTCCCCCACTGCAACTTAAGACCATTACTCCTTGTTCTGTCATCTGGTACCACTGAGAACAGTCTAGATCCATCCTCTTTGGAACCCCCTTTCAGGTAGTTGAACGCAGTTATCAATTCCCCTCTCATTCTTCTCTTCTGCAGACTAAATAATCCCAGTTCCCTCCACTTCTCCTTGTAAATCATGTGCTCCAGCCCTCTAATCATTTTTGTTGCCCTCTGCTGGACCCTTTCTAATTTTTCCACATCCTCCTTGTAATGTGGGGCCCAAAACTGGACGCAGTACTCCATATGGGGTCTCACCAATGCCAAATAGAGGGGAATGATCACATCCCTCAATCTGCTGGCAATGCCCCTACTTATACAGCCCAACATGCTGTTAGCCGTCTTGGCAACAAGGGCACACTGTTGACTCATATCCAGCTTCTCGTCTACTGTAATCCCTAGGTCCTTTTCTGCAGAACTGCTGCCTAGCCATTCGGTCCCTAGTCTGTAGCAGTGCATGGGATTCTTCCGTCCTAAGTGCAGGACTCTGCACTTGTCCTGACTGAACCTCATCAGATTTCTTTTGGCCCAATCCTCTAATTTGTTTAGGTCCCTCTGTATCCTATCCTTACCCTCCAGCATATCTACCACTCCTCCCAGTTTAGTGTCATCTGCAAACTAGCTGAGGGTGTGGTCCACGCCATCCTCCAGATCATTAATGAAGATATTGAACAAAACCAGCCCCAGGACTGACCCTTGGGGTACTCCACTTGATACCGGCTGCCAACTAGACATCGAGACATTGATCACTACCTGTTGAGCCCGACAATCTAGCCATCTTTCTCTCCACCTTATAGTCCATTCATCCAGCCCATACTTCTTTAACTTGTTGGCAAGAATACTGTAGGAGACTGTATCAAAATCTTTGCTAAAGTCAAGGAATAACATGTCTACTGATTTTTTTCTCATTCACACAGCCAGTTATCTCATCATGGAAGGCAGTTAGGTTAGCCAGGCATGATATTCCCTTGGTGAATCCCTGCTGACTGTTCCTAATCACATTCCTCTCCTCTAAGTGCTTCAAAATTGATTCCTTGAGGCTCTGCTCCATGATTTTTCCAGGGACTGAGGTGAGGCTGACTGACCTGCAGTTCCCCAGATCTTCCTTCTTCTCTTTTTTTAAAAGATGAGCACTACTTTAGCCTTCATGAAAAGTATTTTCTTTGTCTGTTGGTCTCTGGAGAATCCAGTTTGAATTTGTATATGCATATCTCTCTAGGAGGTGACTTCAAAAGAGAGTGGAGGAAGTTTATTAGCACTCCCCCTTCTTACTAGAGAAGATATGTCCAATGCCACAGGAAAACATACACAACTGCACTTTTAATACAATGTACCCCAAAGATATTAACCCTAATTCAATAACATTTAATTTAATTCAATAAAGTTTATTTTAACTTCAGTGGGGTTGTTCAGGATATTACAGGTTATTGTCAATCTGTCACAAATGGTATAAGAGTGTACAAGTTCAGTAGATCATCCCTCACTTTCAGAAGCCATTTTCTAGCTCCTCAGAATGTAAAATACATCAAGGTAGACTCCTTCATACTCAAACCTTGGTAAACAGACATAATTAGGTCTAGGAAAGCTGTATATAAGGAGTCTCACAAGTCACTGCTGAATTTGGCCCAACAATTCTTGACTGGAAATTCTGATTGTTATTGAAGTTGGATTTCTCCAAAACTCTCTGGTCAGATATGCTGAGGGAGGCTCCGCCATCATTCCCAGGATTCATGACCACGACTCTTCTCCTGGGGTTAGGCACCCAGATCAGCCCTTTCTCACAAAAAACAGAAGAGGAAGAGGTGATCCCTTTACACACAGTTGCCCAGTGGCTAAAGCACTCCTTCTTTGGCCCCTGAGGCACCACCTCCAGGCCCGGCCAGAAGCCAGGGCCAGGTCGAGGTAAGAGCAACACAGGCAGCTGTGGGGAGTTGCAGACACCACCTCCAGGCCAGGCCCGGCGGGAGTCACAGGCATCATCTGTGACTGTGGGGAGTCACAGGCACCACCTCCAGGCCAGGCCAGAAGCCAGAGTCAGGCCGAGGTAAGAGCCACATAGGCAGCTGTGGGGAGTCGCAGACCCTCTTCCCATCCTGGGGTCCAGGAGAGGGAAAATGGGCCAGGCACTGCTCAAGTGTCAGGCCTCTGAATCTCTTTGTGGATCTAGCCCAAACTATTCATAATTTTAGTTCTTAGTGTTTTGTGAGAAAGAATTGAAATGAGAAATATATGGTCAAATTCACTAGATTTGTTCATTTCTTTTCCAGTTTCTTGGTCTCCTGCTCAGAAAGAGAAGTATCTTGAAGAAACAAAAGAGCAGTTTTTAACGTATAGCATTGCCCTCTTTCATTTCTGTTAATTTGTTCAACCTGTCAATATTCCAGCTAATGACCTTCCACATGTATTAGCCACAGTCCGCTGCAAGTACATTGTCTTGTTCTGTGCGAACAGTGCCAGATAACAGGGATCCTATTGTTATAATCTTCATGTTTCTGTTTTAGCCAAGTAACGCTTTTTAATGGCTACACTACCTCTTCACTGATAAATCATTCTGTTTGTGCAACTATAACCCACACAGCAGCTAACAAGGGAAACACAAAGGAGAAGAGGATGATAGAAAAGAGTAAATGGAAAATTAATGTAAAACTTCTGAGGAGGACAGGATTGCAGAGGGAGTCCCAGCCTCTGTGGAAGGGGGGGTATAGTACCTATCTGGGTCACAAAAGCCCCCAGACTAGAGCAACAGTTAAAATATGCCCTCAAAATGAAAGGACGACTCAGGACCTGCAGCAGAATCAGTCTCCAGGCAACCGACTGAGCACACCTGGCCTGTAATAGGCTGTCTGATTGGCTACAATGCCTGATGGGTGTATGGTGGGAAGAATGAACAGACCAGCACTTAAGTCCAGCAGCAGCTCACTAGTTGTTCAAAGCATTTGTCCATGGCTGTGATAGCCCATGTGCTTAACCTTGGTTCATTCCAAGTAATCCAATCCTGACTCTCGGCTCTGATTCCTGATCTCTCACTTCAGCTCTGACCCTGGGCTCTGTTTCCTGACTATTACTCCCATGGTAACCACTAGGTCTGACTCCTGGTTTGATCACTAGGTCTAACTGCCCCCATCCCAGTCACGAGTGAAGGGAAAAGAAACTCAGCAGGCAAAGACAACTAACAGACAGTGCTGCTGCATGGTGCCACAGCAGTCAGATATTCCACCAGGGGAGAGGCCTGAGGATCTCACAGACCTGACTCACAGCTCTAAGCTGCCTCTGGATACATAGGAGTGGTTAAAGGCCCTGGACTGGGAATCAAGAGAGCTGGGCTATATTCTTTATTTGAATGCAGACTTACTGTGTGATTTGGGGCTGACATTTACCTTCATTATCTTACAGTGGGATCCTGAATCTATATTTAAATTCCTGAGTAAGTGGCCTGATTTTCAAAGATGTTGAACACTCATAAGCTTCAATAGAACCAATGGGATCTGCAGGGGCTCAGAATCTCTGAAAATCAGACTGTTTATTTAGGTACCTAAATTCAGACTTTGGTGCCTATTTTAGGCACCAGATCTTTGGCCTTCATCTTTTTGCCTCAGTTTTCTTGTCTTTAAAATGGAGCAGTAATATTCCTTAACTCACATGGGTAAATTCTTTAATGTTTTTGAAGCAATAAGACACTACAGGTACAGTAATGAGTGCCATACAAGTGCCTCTAAATAAACAAAAATAAATGAATAAGGCTTATCAAGATCAAAGTGAAAGCTGAACCTTTATGCAGTTTAAAGGCAGAATTCTGTCAAAAACAATGTAAAAGAATTTGCACATCAAATGTTCGAGCCACAGTCTGTGCCCTGAGAGTGTAACCCTATGTGTTTCACTAGACTTATTTTCATTTGCTGCAGGAGGCTTTCTGTATTCAATTTCTTTCCAATAAGAACAATATAGTACACGTCAAGATCAATTGTGCTGTGTTTATTTGGAAAGACACTGTACTTCAATCTATGTAGCTTTGCAGTCTCTCTCCAATCAGATTTCCAAAGCTGTCTTACTTCAGAGAGTATCTATATTATATTTTAGGATTACAGGCCCAGAGGGCAGCATTCCACCAATAAAAAATGCCATCAAATCACTCTGGGTAAAAGCTTTTGCTGGCTTTTCTGACAACCAATTTTTTCTCACTAAATGAACAGCAATCACATACCAAACTTTAACTGAATATGTTTTCAGGAGGTGCTACTCTTCACTCATGACCACAGTACTTCTTTTGTTTTAAAAGGCCAGTCCTCATACTGCGAAGTCCAATTCGCTCACAATAAAACTTGTGAGCTAGTTACATGAGCCTGATCCTCAATGGTGGATTGGTGTGAAGCTAGTTAAATGAACCAGATTCTCAATGGTGGACTCCATGTCAGTCAATGGAGAAGCACTGTTTCATACAGCCTAAGAAGCTGTCCTAAAAACTTGAGAGCACTTCAAACTGTACGCACTTAACAACCACTACATGCACTAGCAATTGAAGCTTCAATATGTGAAACAGCAAATGACTATGAAGACTTTTCAGTGAATTACAGTAACTAATAACCTGCAACCCTCTGGTCACCTTGCATCTCTGTAGTTCTTCTCCCCTTGTGTGTGACCCATGTCCCTTTGGTGACACACATCAATAGGAGAGCACATCTTTGTCGGTGCCTGTTGACAACGAGTGAAATCCAGGCCCACTAAAGTAAGTGGGAGATTTGCCACTGATTTCAATGAGGACAGGATTTCACCCTGAGACTCTGGTTGGGATTGAGGCTCCAGAAACTCCTTACTGTTCAGCACCACTCCCTAGAGGCTGAGGAATTCTCATCTCTTTGGGGCCTTGTGTGTGAAGTTACCTATTCAACAATAGTTTTTACTTAAAAAAAAAAATTAAAAGAAGATAGAAGATTATAGTAAAACAAAATGGCTTACAAAAAGTAACAAAAAAAACCCTCATCTGAACACTTTGCAAAGCCCTGAGCAGTATGCTTTCCTGAGGTTAGATATATACGGAACAGAAAAATCTTACATCTCTTCAAATCAGCCTCTTCAGGCCATCTGCAGATAGGCTGGTGCAGCCTTCCCCTTCTGTGTCCCAGAGATCCTTTCCCATGTCCCCCAGACCTGCTTGCCAAATTCCTTGATCCAAGTCAACTCTCAAGTGAAGGGAAGGTGAAGATACATCAGCATGGCCACAACACAATGTTTGGTCAGTTGCAGGAGGAAATGCAAAAATTGCATGGGGATGATTGTCCTCCTTATTCTGATAACAACCACACTACCCAACTTCCTGGCTCCAACTATAGCATTTCACATATGTAATTCAATGGTTTAGCAATGCTCACCAACCAAGGTCAATGAATTCTGATTTGCAGTCAGTGAATTCTGATTTGCATTTTCATGTTCTTGGCTGTGGTTTGTATAGTGCCCTCTCAAAAAGACAGAATGGATTTTCCTCATTATAAATCCCTCTTGCCCACCTTCCCTTGCTTTGAAATATAAATTACTGACAGACCCCAGACTCTCTGTCACAATAACCATGATGTTTTCTGCACTCTGTGTCATAAATTTGACATGTACTTTTAGTTCTCTACTCATGTCGTAAGGCATTTCCGAGGTGTCTGTCTAACTGCAATCCTGCCAGTGATGTATTTATGGGAGAAAACTCCTAAGTCTGTGCCCATTTGGCTGAGACCCCAAGGAAGTTAGATTCCAGACATCCCCTGCCTTCCCTACCGCAAAGGCCAGCTCCAGGCACCAGCGCTTCAAGCTCCATGGGACCCATTCACCCCCTGCAGAAATGCCACTGAATCCATGGCAGCCGCGGACCCCCCACAGGAGTGCCGCAGAGCTTCCACGCTTGGGGAGACAGAAAACTTAGAGCTGCCCCTACCTACCTTCCTTAGAAGAGGAAGGGTTTTCCTTTCATCATAGTCTGTGTGAAATTCCCCAACCAACAGGCTCATTAAAAAGGAGATTATGAAGAACAGAGAGAAAGAAAGGTCAGGTTAAACAAAAGAAATGGTCTGCATAATAAAATATCTAGTCAGACAATTTGGCCATTGAGTTAGCCAGGTTCAGTTAAAGTTTAGTTGCAGTTCAGTAACAGACATACGTTGTGTTTCACACAACTAATGAATTTTGCTGTACAGAATAATTATCCAATTAATTTAGGTTTGTTTGTTTACTTCTATTGAATCATCCATTTGAGAATCTCAAAGCCCTTTATAACCATTAATGATGTTGCATTATTAGGAATCATCTACTTCAGTATATCAATTTAAATCTAGTAATTAAAAAAAATTGAGGTAAGCAGTTTCAGGTATTTACTCCTGCCTTTAAGTCCCTTGCCAATTTGTGTGGGTTTACAACCATATTTACAAACTATCTTTTAAAGTGTTTTCTTACTATTTAAAAACAAAAAACAAAACACCACAACCCACGTGTACAATGGGGGAAATGATTCTCACGCTTAACTTGTGAGTTCTTTGGCCAGGACCCATATTTTTACAGTCTGTGTGTGTATGTACAGTACTTAACACAATGGGAGCCCCAATCCCTGATTGGGATTCATAGATTCCAAGGGCAGAAGGGACCATTGTGAAAATCTCTAGGGCCTACTGCAATACAAATGATTAATAGCACCACTTCGGACCATTTAGACTCTATTTCACTGTGTCTTATGTATAAAATACATGATGTAAACAGGAAAAGCAGATTACAGTGAAACTTATTGCACACAGTCTCCTTGCAAACCCACAGTGTAAATAAAGTGGAGAAAAATATTTTGCCTCTGATCCCTTTCAGTTATGGTAATCTTGGTTGTTACAATGGCTGGTAAAACAATTTTCACATGACATTGATTTTTTTTTTAAATCGATGATCTTTACATTGTGTTTCTCTATTACATTTTAATCTCCTGCCCCCACTCTGACTCATGCCAAACATCATCACAGGCAGTCAGGCTGTCTCCTGACAGAATTATGGTTGTTCCAGTGGGAACCAGCTGAGGTGGGAGAATGAGGTAGAGTTTACACTTGTAAGGGAATGTTTAACAACAGGAGTACAAGAGAGCTTGTTAACAACTGGCCTATCAAAAAGTAATCTGCTACAATAACAGCACTAGAGAACGTTGGATGCCTTCATCTTTTTATGATTATATGAGACAACAGATCTGTGTTGCCCAGAACATCAAGAAATAATCAGTATCAACTGAAAGTAAGAGCAAATGTAGGCAAGTTTCACTATTATTAAGGGCTCAACTGTAGTTTGCCATGAGTTTGGTTTGATCTGTCTCTGAAGCAGAATGGAAGGCAAGCTGTGATTCTGAGTAGTCTATATCTGGTGCACCAGTCTCTCCCCAGCCTATTGGCATTATTATGCCAGCCAGGTCATTGAGAAGGCGTAAGCATGGCTTCACCCACTTCCTATCCCATCCTGCTCACTCACACCTAAATACCTTTCAGAATCTGAGCTGTAGGAGACTGTCTTACTGAAAATCAGTGGGACTTTTCCTCCTCTTAGTTTTTACAGATTCAGTCTTTCAATGAGGAAGCAGAAACAATATCATGAGACTTAGGTATCCAATCATATGCACAAATTACACAGAGCAGATAGTTAAAGATGTGTTTGAACTGAACAGTTTGCAGACAACTCATAGGCTCAAATATGTTCCTGTGGAGTGGGCGCCAGTAAAATGTTTCTTTTTTAACTTTTTCTTATTAAGCAAGATATTTATGGTGCTGTCCAAATTCCGCGTTGTAAGGATAGGGGATTCCTACCACACCAATGATAGCTTATCTAACAGTATAAATATAAAAAGAAACTTTAAGACCATCCATTGTAATTTATTTTTCAAACAAATTTGGATAAAGAACAAATTCTTAATGATCCAAGTCTGTTTGCAGGTGATTTGCAAACGGGAAAAGAAGGGCTAAATTTGTTCTATAAAATCTGTTATAAATACTTTGCCCAGCTCTATTTGGTGCTAAGCTGATGTTTCTACTAGCTGCATGTAATGCTGGATCTGGCTTCGTCACTGTAAACAAACATAGTATTTAATAAGCTATTTGAGACAGTTGGCCTCCTATGTTTTAATAAAGGAAGCAGAGTTTCCCAATGGTATGTAGAGCTCACAGCCCATTCTGTAGTCAACCTACAGTATTAATTGCAGTGCTAGTTTAGAGACTGCCTGTGTCCAAGTCTAGAAGTGCTGAAGTGATTATATCACTTGTCAATGAAGTTAAGGCGAGCGGTCATATGTATGTACCCTATAGTCTGCTGCTCTGCAAACTGCTTAAACATCCTCATTAATGACTTTTTTGCATGAGATCTAAAATTTTGGAAGGTATATATATATCCAACCCTTACTTATCTTTGCTTCTCTCTAGGTCCTCTTTCCATTTTATCCCTTATCTGTCCTGTTTATTCACTTGCTTATTTATTTTAGTCACCGGTCTCATTTTCATATCTTTTCTAGATCTATTTAAATATCATTATACTTGTTTAAGACATTTGTTCATACAACATACTGTATTATATTCCCCTGCCCTCCCCCTGTACTACTGATTGCAATCAGCTCGGTCACTGTTGCTTACTGCCACCAAAATTGAACTCCTAGGGGCAAGCAATAGGCTGTTCTGAGCAGATGGATGCCCCTCACTTTTTGGAACTTTCACTCTCTCCTTGCAGCCCACAAAAGTCAGAGGTTAGGATACAATGCAAGACACAGCTGTTTAATCTGGATTTTAAGTGGCACAGTATTTACTGGTGCTGGGAAAGGAGGAGCAGATTGTTTTTTGCGGGGCATTTTGCTGACTCCATTAATGTTTGCTATTAATTTTTGCAGAATATGTTCAGATATATTACATGGGGGTACAATCCAATCATTCATTATTTACAGCTAGCAATATAGGAGCACTCTACGCCTAACTGTCCTATGTACCTCTGTCATACACTCATAGACTTTAAGGCCAGAAGGGACTATCATGATCATCTGGTCTGACCTCCTGCACATTGCAGGCCACAGAACCTCACGCACCCCTCCTGTAATAGACCTATAACCTCTAGCTGAGTTACTGAATTCCTCAAATCATGTTTTAAAGACTTCAAGTTACAGAGAATTGTCCGTTTATACTAGTTCAAACCTGTTTTCTTAAATACATATGTTTTCTCTTCCACAGAGCCAGAATCAGATGCTTGCTAAGAAAAATAGATCTTCCTTTCCAAGCAACACTAGTGAATGTAAGGACATCAGTAATGCTTGCCAGGACTGAGAATTTATTGAGGTTTTTAGGGGCGAGAATTTATTTCAGTTTTTATCTGCAGGGAGGAAAACTGCTTTTTTTCGTGCACTGATCAGTGGCCACAAAGATGAGCACATACATTACAGCATGTTGATGTGGCATGGACCCTTGTGGCTTTAACCATGCTCTTGCAAACAAAGGACTGCAATCTGTCTCTGACAAATTGCCCCTCATTCTGCCAGCCCTGATCACAATTAAAGGTAAGGATTATGCAAGGGGAGCAGCTTAATACGATGTTCATCCATTATCTTGAAGCCTTCTAAAGCAAAAGCCTGAGTCTCTAATCAGTATGATCCCTATATCCATATATTAACCTATTAAATGAAGATAGGTAATATATCACTCAACAGGCAAAATTTTCAGCAAGGAATTTGTTTTCCCTTTTAGATTGCTGAAATATTAACTATGGTTGGCAATAGGGTAAGATGTCCGTGGGCAGCAGTCTCCTGAGACTGGAGTTCCAATCCGTTGACAGGAAATGTTAGTTTAAATCATTCCAGCCAAACAGATTTCAGGACAGGATATATAAATGAATTAATACTTAAAATCCAAAGACAGCCTGCATGTTGGACCAACACCTCTTGATTTTTGGCAAAGCGAATGGCATATTTATATAATGACCTCAAAAAGCCAAAACACCAATCAATTTTGGAATATCATTTGAAAAAAAACATGACACCTAATTGCCACTTTAGATGCCTATGTCCAAAATTTACAACCTCAATCTCAGCTCCCACCTAATCCTGTAGGCACCTAAAGCCCCTAGGCACCTAAGACTCTACTGGTAAAGTCCCCTTAGCACCTACATTTCTGTTGCTGGGCATATACTCAGCTGCCTCAGTCTTGAAATACATAATAGTCATTGAGACAGAGAAAAAGTGGGTGAATGTATTGCCCAGTTATTGGGGCAGTTAGCTGGGATGTTAAAGACCCAAACTCAACACCTTGTTCCACTGATTACACTGTCACTTATATATAGCATAAGAATTTCAGTAAGACAGTCTGAGACACAGACCAGGGGTTAGTGTACTTACCTGAGAAGTAGCAAACCTACTTCAAATCCCTGCTCCACATCAGGCAGAGGGGAAATTTGAACCCAGGTCTTCCTACATTCTGGGTGAGTGCCCTAACCACGTGGAAACGGTGGCAGCAGCAGCTCCTCCTTTTGTTCATTTGTTTTTGCAAAGTGAGGCTGAAGTGCCTAACACCAGGAGAACTTTATAGCTGCAGTTCCCGAACGCAGGCCTCCTTCAGACCTGAACTTAGGCACTTAACTTTCTTTGAGGGGTGGGACTTAGGACACACCTGTTTCCTTGGCATTTCTTATTGGCTATTTTAGATAGCTCCCTGCTCAGCTTGTAGGCTTTTGTGGACCTCATTCTTAGGTGCTAAATTCTCCCTATGCCTTGAACAGACTGCCTAACTTTGGACTATGGATTCCCCTAGGCAGCAGGATGACTAAACATTAGGCTTTGCAATGCAGATTTTAAGTCCTCTTTCAGATCTAGCCTTTAGGAACACAAGTCCTTTTGACTTTAATTGTAAGCTTTTTGGACCAGGAGCAATGTGCTATTAATTTGTTCTGGCAGGTATCAAGCACACTTTTTGGTGCTGAGAAATTATATTCAAAATAATAATTAGCAATGATTCATGTTTCAGTACTAAACAATTACATTTTCTATGGAAATACTGATCCAGTTAAAAGAACTGGCTTCTGTTCATACAAAGTCTGAATTGCTCTGTCTTTTTTGGAACCACATCCAAAAAGCACTACCCATTGTAAAGGTTACTCAGCAGGGTAGACTGCATATTTATTCCAAATGAATACAATGAGAGAGAGCAAGAGAAATGGCGAAGTCAGACACAGTGTGCTGTTTGTCACTGCCTACATGGGATTAAGCAAGCAATCTTCTGATGAAAGACTGATTTACTGGATTATTTATGAGGGATATTTGATATCTGCAGTAATACTCTTGATAAAAAATGCAGACCATTGTTGTTATACAAGGATGTCTAGTGAATGAGCCAAGGAAATATTTGTTTTTCAATTTTGCTATTTATAAAATCTCTACTATAATTTAGATCAATTAGCTTCAAGGAAGTTTTAACTAAGAAAGGGCTGCAGAATTTGGCTCTTGGTTCTAATAAAGTAAGTTTAAAAAGGACAAGACAGAACTAAACCACTCCAGAGGAAGGATTGGGAATCCCTCCTGGATTTCCCCAGTGTACACTTTACTTGGGGAGCAAATAATTGGAAAGTTCACACAGCGCTGTACACCAATATGGGGTGCACCATATTTTCCCTCCTTCCTCACAATGCACAGCTCCTGCTCCCCAGACCAATGTTTAGAAGGCAAAGACAAGGTCTTTCTCATTCCCCACCCCATTTGGATGCATTGCACCCTAGTTAATGATCAGAGGGCAGTTCCTATGCAATTGCACCTCTGCCTGTCCCCCAGACACTGGGGTTATTTTTGGTCCCAATCAGTGCATTCTCCCAAATGTCAATCCAAACTAAAGTCATATTTGTTTGAGAGATTTTCTTTTTGACTGAATTTCATGCTAATGGAAAATGTTAGCTCAACAGCCCTGGAGACTGATGTCCTCTGATTCCCTGAGAACAGACACATTAGTAGGGCAATGCATTTACTGCTTATGTTCCTCAGCCCTGACTTCAGGGCCTGCTTTAGGCAGAAGTAGTGCACTGGCAGTGGCTTCAGGTTCGTTCAGTCTATACAAATCTCAGGAACTATTTTCATCTCCCCTTTGAAAGAATACTTATTAATATTACCCTCCAAATCTGTTCATAGATTTTAAGGCTAAAGGGACCATTAACCATTTCACCAGTAATTTCTCCATCTAGTTCAATAAATTGTGATTGAACTAGAACATGTGCTTAAGAAAGACATTCATTTGTGGTTTAATAACTCCAGTGATGGAGAATGTACCATATCTTTTGCTAATCTCTTTCAGTGGTAAATTACCATCACTATTAAAAAATTGTGTTCTATTTCCTGCATGAATTTTGCTGACTTCAACTTTCAGCTATTAGATCTTATCTGCACATTCTTTATAAAATTATATCAGAAAAAAGGCCACTAGAATTTTCTATTAGTTCTTACAGATTTGTGGCTGCAGGTTTCTTACTTTTTTATGACTTATGAGTTGATCACACACAACTTGATGTTAGTTCATGGTCATTTTCCTCATTAAGAGATTCTTTGTTTATTAAACTCTATTGACTGGGAATGGAAAGCTGATGCACATCACCTTGGTTCCAGTTCTCCTTGGTACTCAGCATCTTGCAAGGCCAAGCTCTAATTGCCATCTATATTGAGTATGCAGCAAGAGTAATGCTTGCTCCTGGTCAATGACTTCACTGGGCCAGAAGTATCAAGATGACATATCTCCATTACAGACAACCACTGTCCACATGTTGACTATGGTACTGGTCCATTGCCAAATGGAAATGGTAGGATTATCAATAATAACGCAGAAAATGCAGAAGTGTTCAATAAATATTTCTATTCTGTATATGGGGGGGGAAACAGATGATACAGTCTCATTATATGCTGATGAAAACACTTTTTCCATTCCACTATTATCTCTGAAGGATGTTAAACAGAAGCTACTAAAGTTAGGCACTTTTAAATCAGTATGTTCAGATAACTTGCATCCAAGAGTTTTAGAAGAGACGGCTGAAGAGCTCACAAAACTGGTAATGTTGATTTTCAATAAGTCTTGGAGTCCTGGGAAAGTTCCAGAAGACTGGAACAAAGCTAGTGTTATGCCAAATTTTAAATAAGGATAAATGAGATGACCAAGGTAATTAAAGACCTCTTAGATTGACATAGATCCTGGGCAAGATAATAGAGCTGATAGTATGGGACTCAATAAAGAATTAAAGGAGGGCAATGTAATTAATGCAAATCGATATGGGCTTGTATAAAATAGATCCCATCAAACTAACAATATTTTTAATGAGATTACAAGTTTGACTGATAAATGTAGTAGCACTCATGTAATATACTTAGACTTCATTCAGGCATTTGACTTGGTAGCACATGACATTTTGATAAAAAAGCTAGAACAATATAAAATTAACATGGCACACAAATAACTGACTAGGTGATAGGTCTTAAAACATAATTGTAAATGGGGAATCATCACTGAGTGGATGATATTTCCAGTAGAGTCCCCCAGGGACTGGTTCTTGTCCCTACACTATTTACCATTTTTATCAATAACCTGGAAGAAAACATAAAATAATCTCTGATCAAGTTTGCTGGTGGCACAAAAATTGGGAGAGTGGTAAATAAGGATGAGGACAGATCACTGATTCAGAGCAATTTGGATCATTTGGTAAACTAGGAGCAAGCAAACAATATGCATTTTTTTACTGCTATATGTAAATGTATAATTCTAGGAATAAAGAATATAGGCCATATAGCTACAAGTTGGGGACTCTATCCTGGAAAGCAGTGACCCTGAAAAAGAACAGGGAATCATGGTGGACAATCAGCTTAACATGAGCCCCCAGTGTGATAATGTGGCCAAAAGAGCTAATACAACCCTTAGATGCATAAAAGAGAATTTAGAGTAGGACTAGAAAGGTTATTTTACCTCTATATTTGGCACTGGTGCAACTGCTGTTGAAATACTGTGTCCAGTTCTGGTGACCACAATTCAAGAAGAATGTTGACAAATTGGAGAGGGCGGGCGGTGAACGGAGGGTTGGATGGTGCGTGGGAGTCCCAGGGGGCCTGTCAGGGGGCAGGGGTGTGGCTAGGGGTCAGGGCAGTCAGGGGACAGGGGGGTTCGATAGGGTGGTAGGATCCTGGGGGGTGATTAGGGGGTGATGGGTCTCTGGAGTGGGTAGTCAGGGGACAAGGAGTGGGGGGGCTTAGATAGGGTGGGGGTCTCAGGGTGATGGTGGTGGTTAGGGTTGGGAGGGTCTCAGAAGGAGGCAGTCAGGGGACAAAGAGCAGTGGGGCTTAGAAGGGGGCGCGGTCTGGGGGGGGCGGTTAAAGTGTGAGGGGGGTTTTCCAGAGGGGTCAATCAGGGGACAAGAAGCGGGGGGATTGGATGGGTTGGGAGTTCTGAGGAGACAGTCAGGGGGCAGGAAGTGGGTGGGGGCCATATATAGGATGGGGCCAGGCTGTTTTAGGAGGCACAGCCTTCCCTACCCGGCCCTCCACACAATTTTGAACCCCAGTGTGGCCCTCGGGCCAAAACGTTTGCCCACTCCTGTTCAAAAAACCTAGAGAAATGTTATCATTTTCCATTTAATCCTATAGATCTTTCCCAGAAAGGTTTTTATAGCACTTTTCCATTAGGAAGAGAAATGATGTTTCCGCAACTCACCACTCTCATTTCATTTCAGCCCATAAATAAAACACACCTCACCTTTTATGTCAAAGTAGAAAACGTATTTAACATTCTAGTTGTCACAACCAACAATCAATAGTGGCTGTGCCATTTGAAGAGTCACCTTCTCAACTGTGAGAATTCTATGGGACATCAGGACACCACATGCCCATTTCCCTCCATCTACCATTAGGACGACACAGGAACGATTATTCCCACTCTCACCTAGCCAGACTCCAAGTCTGGTCAGAGTTTCAAGGTAACTGCACTTGTATTTCCTCAGGCTTTCAGCCATCATCTGTTGCTGGGCAGGGACCCATGTCCCACTCCGTTTCAACTGTGGGTTTTAAGTCTGTGCGCCCCCCTGCCGTACACTGCAAAATCCCCTTCAAGCCAATGTGCCTGACAGCCAGCACTTTGTGCTTTGCTTTCTCTCCCAGGACAATGACAGTGTTCTGAACCAGTGACCAAACAGCTCTTTCCAAGCAAGCACATTTATTTTTAGGGCAAAATCATTACACAGAAAATATATAAACAATGAACAAATTTAAACTCGCACTAAACATGACAGGAATCACCCATCAGCATGGGCGATGCGTGAACTGGTGGCTGGGGGAGGCTAGCCCCCAACCCTGGCCCTTCCATCTGAGGCCACGCTCCTTTTGTGTGCCCTGGAAATTAGAGCCTTCCACCAAGGCCGCCTGCACCAGACTGGCTAGTGCCTGCAACCCCCTTAGTCCCAGAAGGGAGACCATTCAGTGGCGCTGCTGTAGCTTCCCCCGCCCTCCCACCCAGCCCCGGAGAGCCGGGAGGGAGGGAGAGTAGGCAGAACCACTGCAGTCCCCTCATCCCCGGGAAGGCAGGTGGCATGGTTCCAGCCTCTGGAGCCCAGCAGCACTGCCGAAACAGGGCCCTGCGGGTGGGGCCATACCTGGCTGTTTGGGGGAGGCACAGCCACCCCTACTCTCTGCCCATGCCCATCAGTCTTATGGGGCCTTAGCAGGCCAAAGTTCTTCCAAACCTTCAGAATTTATTGTGCTAATCACCCCCAACTGTTTCTAGTTCCTTGAGGAGTTGTGATATGCTTCCCACCTGCAGTAGAACACAATCAAACAGAAACCATTAACACATTTAACACAGTGCTGCCCAAAGATACTGCATGGGGTTGCAATATTTGTCGCAACCCTTTTTTGTCTTGATTACTATGTGTGATTTCCATGGGATCACAGAAGTAGCCAAGTGCTACTCAGACATAAGGAAGCAAGGTCAGGGCCATGTGGGTACCAGTTTTTTCTTGCATACACCAAACACTGATTGGTTACTGACACCGTTAACTTACAGCATTTCGGGATAAAAGCACTCACGGAATGAGAAGAGCAACATCCCATGAAACAAAAGCTACCCCAGTCCAGTGCTCAGAAGAAGGTATTCTGCAGTACTGCTCCTTAAAAGGCATTTATTTGGGGGGGCAACAGACAGTTTCTTCTGCAAACTCAAACATTATGGCTGAACATTTCTTTCCTATACCCTCAGTCCATCCATTACCTGCATTTCAAATTTTGCCTTTCTGGCAGAGACCCAAATGAGCAGTGTGTGGACTATGTTCAATGGAATGATTTGTAAAGAAGGAAGGAAAAAAAAAAGAAATCTGACTACCAATTGAAAGAAAATCACATCTGTGTTTTCTGCTGCATTCCTTCCTAGCGTCAGATAATACAGATAGAGCTTATGGAACACTGAAAGCTTCTAAATAATGTCTTTATATTTTTCACAGAGATCCTGAGGGCTAAGGAAATGCACCTGCATTGTATATTAAACACAGCTTTTGCATTCTTCGAAAACATCAGTCTGTTGACAGGCTTTCTGAGCACTGGTGTCTGGATAGTTATAGGTTTCTGTGGTTTTGCTGGGCCATTCAATCATTAGTAGCTATACAGCATCCCTAGACTCTGATTGGCTCTGAGACAATTCCAATTCAGTAGGGGATTTAATGAACACTGACAATGTGATAGTGTGAACTGAAGACAGTAAATAGATGGGGGGAAATACATTTGTGGCCTGGGAAGTTATTGAATTCTTTGATCCTGGGAATAGATTGCTTAATGCCATGAATTTCTACGATACAATATATATTTGCGATCAGCAATGACCTAGTCAAGAACAATTTTCAAGAATACTCCACATAACAAAGACTTTTCCTCAGATTCCTATTCAACTGGCTTATAGGCAAGCAAATGAGCACAGAGGAGAGCAGGTTGGGCTTCTAATCTGTCACCTTGAAAGTTGGCATTTCTCAGTTTTCCCTCCATCAAGTGGACATAGGGCCTGCATATGCTCCTTTTGAAGTCAATGATCAAACTCCCAGTGACTTCAAAGAGTGCAGGACTGGACCCTTAAGTGTGCAATCTTTTTTTTACTGAGTGCTATGTATGTGATGTCCTATGTGCTGGCAAGGAAATGCCTTTTACCCACCAGCTAAATTCTGAAAACCAGTGAAGTGAAAACAATATTTCCATTAAGTCATCCTTATCAAACAACACAAACATGACTACATGTTATCAGTTATACCAAGGGACAAAAATGACACATACACACATTCTCTCTCTAAATAAACATATATTTAGTTTAACAGGGTTTTTTCTATCCTATTCAAACTGACTTTATTTTATTTTTGCTGCACATTACCTTATCTAATATGACCCGATAGTATGGTGTACAGATGCTCTAATTTTATAGGGATAGTCCTAATATTTGAAGCTTTATTTTATATAGGTGCCTATTACCCCTGCATCCCCATCGCAGTTTTTCACACTTGCTATCTGGTCACCCTATCCTACACAAGATTATATTACAGCTCAGAATACAAATATTGCCCTGTGAAATTTATTTTGGGGTAACTGTGTATGCTGTATATTTATACCATGATAAGAGTCATCCTACATTCCTGACTTGTATCAGCCTTAGCACTCCAAATATTTAGAGTTGAATATATAGCGCAAAAAATGTATTTGCAAATATTTGAACTGTGTTAATGCTCCTTTTATGTTAGTTATTTTAGGAATATTCAAGCAAACAAGTGTGCTAGCTAGAATATTCACAGAAGCAGTGAATCTTAATATTGCAGAATGTTTTATGGCAGAATTGCAAATATCTACAACAGTAACCTGATTCTATGTGTTATACATAACTAATCATCAAAGTCAATCATAACATGAGGCCTGTGTGTCCAATCAGAAGAACTTGAATAGTAAATATTGAATTCACACAAGGATCAGGCTACAGATCAAAATGAATGTGTAGAAATGATTTGGTAATTAATTACAAAAGAATCTCTGAAAATCACAGTCTTGTGAACAGAAAGAGGAGAAATGCATCAAATAAGTTAGGACATTCATATATAAATAGGAGGAAACTGAAATGGCAAGGAGGAGATTGCCTGTCTTCTGTCTCATGTGCATCAGTAAGAGTTAATACACTATTCATTTTAAGGCTTCTCTTTGACTACTGCATGGCGCAGCATGGTATGGGGAGGAGGTGACCAGCCCTCTGTGGAGAAAGAAGTGGTTCAGGTCCATTTAGAAAAGCTGGACAAGCACAAGTCCATGGACCTGGATGCACTGTATCCAAGGGTGCTAAAGGAGTTGGCGGATGTGATAGCAGAACCATTGGCCACTATCTTTGCAAACTCATGGCGATCAGAGGAGGTTCCGGATGACTGGAAAAACGCTAATATAGTGCCCATCTTTAAAAAAGGGAAGAAGGAAGATCTGGGAACTACAGGCCAGTCAGCCTCACCTCAGTCCCTGGAAAAATCATGGAGCAGGTCCTCAAGGAATCAATTCTGAAGCACTTAAAGGAGAGGAAAGTGAGCAACAACAAGTCAGCATGGATTCACCAAGAGCAAGTCATGTCTGACTAACCTAATTACCTTCTGTGATGAGATAACTGGCTCTGTGGATGAGGGGAAAACAATGGACATGTTATTCCTTGAATTTAGCAAAGCTTTTGATACAGTTTCCCACAGTATCCTTGCCAGCAAGTTAAAGAAGTATGGGCTGGATGAATGGACTATAAGGTGGAGAGAAAGCTGGCTAGATCATCGGGCTCAACAGGTAGTGATCAATGTCTCGATGTCTAGTTGGCAGCCGGTATCAAGTGGAGTACCCCAAGGGTCGGTCCTGGGGCTGGTTTTGTTCAATGTCTTCGTTAATGATCTGGAGGACGGCGTGGACCGCACCCTCAGCTAGTTTGCAGATGACACTAAACTGGGAGGAGTGGTAGATATGCTGGAGGGTATGGATAGGACACAGAGGGACCTAGACAAATTAGAGGATTAGGCCAAAAGAAATCTGATGAGGTTCAACAAGGACAAGTGCAGAGTCCTGCACTTAGGACGGAAGAATCCCATGCACTGCTAGAGACTAGGGACCGAATGGCTAGGCAGCAGTTCTGCAGAAAAGGACCTAGGGGTTATGGTAGATGAGAAGTTGGATATGAGTCAACAGTGTGCCCTTGTTGCCAAGAAGGCTAATAGCATTTTGGGCTATATAAGTAGGGGCATTGCCAGCAGATCGAGGGACATGATCATTCCCCTCTATTTGGCATTGGTGAAGCCTCATCTGGAGTACTGTGTACAGTTTTGGGCCCCATACTACAAGGAGGATGTGGAAAAATTAGAAAGGGTCCAGCAGAGGGCAACAAAAATAATTAGAGGGCTGAAGCACATGATTTACCAGGAGAGGCTGAGGGAGCTGGGATTGTTTAGTCTGCAGAAGAGAAGAATGAGAGGGGATTTAATAACTGCTTTCAACTACCTGAAAAGGGGTTCCGAAGAGGATGGATCTAGACTGTTCTCAGTGGTACCAGATGACAGAACAAGGAGTAATGGTCTCAAGTTGCAGTGGGGGAGGTTTGGGTTGGATATTAGGAAAAACTTTTTCACTAGGAGGGTGGTGAAGCACTGGAATGGGTTACCTAGGGAAATGGTGGAATCTCCTTCCTTAGAGATTTTGAAGGTCTGGCTTGACAAAGCCCTGGCTGGGATGATTTAATTGGGGATTGGTCCTGCTTTGAACAGCGGGTTGGACTAGATGAACTCCTGAGGTCCTTTCCAACCCTTATATTCTATGATGAGTGCAACTGGAGAAACAGCATCAGGTTTTAGGAAAGATGTAGTTTGGTGAGATACCAAGGGGCTCAGTATTCAGCAATGTAAGCAGAGGTCAAGCTGCTATCTCTCAGGTGATCCTCAGCATGTAACACTATCAACTCTGCATTTTTAATAAAGATCTTTTTTCTACAACTTTACTTCCCTGTCACATCATTCATTGCTAAGAATACCCCCTCCCTTTCCATGGGGCCCTGCTTTTCCCTCAACAGGGGTAAGACCCGCCCAGTCACATGTTGATGATTTTGTTTTGGGGTGGAGCACTGTGCCTGCAATCACCCTTTCCCTAATTTATTCTAGGGAACAACACATGAATTAGGCCCTACTACCTAATTGATATAAATTGAGAGTGATATAAACAGACACTGCTGTAGCCGTGGGACCTCTGAAACATTTTGGATCCTGCTGCTACTGAACATAGGGTTGCCAACTTTCTAATTGCACAAACCCAAACACCCTAGCCCCGTCCCTTGCCCTAGGCCCCACTCACTCGGTGGCTTGCTCTCCCCTACTCTGCTGGGATAGGGGGCTGGGTGCGGGCTTCGGCTGGGGGTGCAGGCTCTGGGATAGGGTCGGGGATGAAGAGTTTCGAGCACTGCATTTGTTGGGAGCGCTCAGGACTGGGTCACGGGTTTGGGCACAGACTTACCTCAGGCAGCTCCTGGGTCAGCACGGCTAAGGGAAGCTCCCTGCCTGTCCTGGCACTGCACTGCGCCCTGGAAGCAGCCGGCAGGTCTGGATCCCCGGCGGGGAGGCCAGGAGGCATGGCGCACTGCTCTTGCTCACAGGCACTGCCCCCCAGCTCCCACTGGCCGTGGTTCCCAGCCAATCTGAGTGCAGACCCAGTGCTTGGGGTGGGGACAGTGTGCGGAGCCCCATGCACTGCCCCCACCCCACTCTAGGAGCCGGACCTGCTGTTCTCTTCCAGGATGCAGCTCAGTGCCAGGACAAGTAGGGACTAGCCTGCCTTAGACCCGCAGCACCACTGACTGGACTTTTAATGGCTCGCTCAGCAGTGCTGAACAGAGCCGCTAGAGTCCCTTTTTGACCAGGCGTTCTGGTTGAAAACCCTAATTGAACAGCTAAAGGGAGAGAGCAGTCTGCCCCCTGGAGACCCTGTGGGTTGACCGTTCCTCTTCTGTGACAGCTGGAGACAGGATAAGTGGTTATCAAGAGGTTATGAGTACAAGCTGGGTCAATTGGTTGCCCAAGTGCTGCAGGACACTGGACAACAAAGAAGTCACAGAAAGGATAAGGGGCCATTTACTGGGTGGAGGGACTGGCATGTAAAAGGAGTGGGTAGACTAGAACTGGAATATACGTTCCAATTTTCCTGCCTCACTGAACCTGGATGGATTGTAATGGTTTGTAATGTGTTGGTTTGGGTTTTTAACATGAATTGTTTGCCTAGCTCTGCTTGCCAAAGAGAATCTAATTGTTCTAATAAATAAGGTGGTAGCAAAACCAGAGATAACCATGGGATATTAAGCTCAGACTAAGTAACTGATTTAAGAAAAGAGAACTGAAGGGAAGCTGAAACAGGTTGCTAAGCAATAGTAATAGGTGGGGAGAAAAGAGAGATTAAGTTGAAATTCACATAATTTACTTGCTACTCTTTACAAGTAGGGGTGATGCACGCTTTCTTTTTAGGCATGGGACTGGGAGGCTTTATGATAACATAAAGTCTGCCACATACTCTGTGTGACCTTGGATTTAGACCAAATTTTTTAAAGGTGGCTATTAATTCAGTGTGCTTTAATATTTCAACACTTACTTGAGGCACCTTAGGTCTAAGTTACAGAAAACTGAAAATCAAAATTATTGAGGTTTTTGTGTGTCCCATAGACCAGTTTTATATGAATACAGTCCCATGGGTAATTTGATTTAAACTAAGTATTCTTCAGTGACTCATAAGACTGTTTTGCACGGCTGCTTGTTATTCTAAGGTATTTAAGGATTTGCTGTGGCATCAGTACACAACATTTTGTTCTACAAGATCCAAGCCTTAAAAAATATAATAAAAATTCTGCAGTCCCTGGAAATTCTAATTAAGGTTATTAGGTAATCCTACTTCTGACTGAAAATTGGATATGCAGCAACATTGCAACTAAAGATAAGACAAACTGCGAGTGCTGTTTGTTAATTTAATCTGATGATTATTGATTTTATACTAGTCCTGGCAGGGGTGATTTGGAATTGGGTCACATTTTATCTCAACTTCCGAAGACTGGAGGTAGTTTTCAGAAAATTCAGTCCTTATTTTGGCTAATCTTTAAAGCTCAGATGTTTGATAAATAGAGTATGAAAACCTCAATAGATAGTGCATGGGAGCCAAAGATAAAGTGTTCTTGGTCAAGCAGATTTGGCTGTGGAATAAACCTCCAGAGAAGATAGACTAAACCAGAATCTGACCATCTTTAGGACTCCTTTCTTGGCTCTCCTCATTGATAAATAATTTCTGTCGTAACTGGAGTATCTGAGATGATCAGATATTAGGGTGATATCCCATTTAAGCTCTTAGGGATACACATAAAATGAAAAACAAATAAAAGTGCTCTCACTCCTCTCAAGCTTTCTGATATCCTAGGCAGAATCTCCTCTAACTAAGAAAGGGAAAAGAAAATTACAAAAGGCACTAAGAGCTCTCTATTGGAATCTAATTTATCTGGTAAATTCTTGCACACTATGCTGCTGGGCACTATAGAAAATCCTTATAGATATGCCCCCAAGAGTTATTCACAAAATACAGTTATATAAGAAACAATCAAAAAGGATAGGTATGGGTGTTTTTCTTACCACAGAAGTGACAAAGAGTCCTGTGGCACTTTAAAGACTAACTGAAGTATTAGAGCATAAGCTTTCATGGGCTAATACCCACTTTGTCGGATGCATGCAGTGGAAGTATCCAGGGGCAGGAATAAATATCCAGGGCCAGGTTTTTTTCATTCCTGCCCCTGGATACTTCCACTGCATGCATCCGATGAAGTGGGTATTAGCCCACGAAAGCTTATGCTCTAATACTATAATTAGTCTTTAAGGTGCCACAGGACTCTTTGTCACTTCTGCAATTCCAGACTAACACGCCTACCTCTCTGATTCTTTCTTACCACAATCTTTCCTTAAGACTTAGGCTAGGAATTAGTAAACAGGATGATGTATTCATTCCATGTGAGGCTGATGAAGTACTTTTCAGTCTATTAGTAACCACAGCTGTTGGGCAACATCTACAAGGGATTATTTTTTTAAATAAACAGGCCTGGATAACTTGCACTCAAGAGTCCAAAAAGAGTTGGCTGAGATATCTGGCTCACTGAAGTTCATTTTTAAAAACATCTTAGGAGACAGGGGAAATTCTAAAAGATTGAAAGAGTGCTAATGTTGTGCCAATATTCAAAAAAGGAAAACAGGATGACCCAAGTAATTATCAGCTAGTTAACCTGACATCAGTTCCAGGCAAAGTAATGAAAACACTGATGCGAGAGTAAATTAATTATAGAATTAAAGGACCGAAATATAACTGGCACAGTCAACATAGTTTATCAAAAATAAGTCTTATCAAACAAACCTGATTTCATTCTTTTAGGAGATTATAAATTTGGGTGGATAAAGATAACTGCATCAAAGCAGTTATACTTGGATTTTTGTAAGACATTTTATTTTGTACCACTAATATTCTAATAAAAAAATTAGCACTGTACATTATCAATAAAGCACACGTTAAATCGATTAAGAACTGGCTGACAGATCTCATAGAGTAGTTATCAAATGTCATTGAATGGGAGTGTTTCAAGAGAGGTTCTTCAAGGAATGGTTTTATAGTTGAAGCTATTCAACATTTTCATCAGAGATATGGAGCTAAATATAAAGTCACTGCTGATAAAATGTGCAGCTAACACAAAAACTGGTGGAAGGAAAAATAATGGGGACAGGGCAGTCATACAGAGTGATCTGGATCGCTTGGTAAGCAGGGCTCTTTCAAACAAAATATGTTTTAACATAGTCAAATGCAAGGTCACACATCTAGGACAAACAATAGAAGCCATACCTACAGAGTAGGGGACAGTATCAAGGAAAGCAGTGACTCTGAAATGCATTTAGGGATCATAGTGGACAAACAACTGAACAAGAGCTGTGATACTGTGGTAAAAAAAAATGCAATCCTTGGATGTATAAAGAGGTGTAATGAGCAGGAGCAGGGAGTTCATTTTACCCCTGCATAAGGCATTGCTGTGACTGATATTAAACTATTGTGTACAGTTCTGGTGTGCACGTTTTTAAAAGGATGTTGAAAACTGGAGAAGGTGCAGAAAAGAGCCCCCCAAATTAGTCAAGGACTGGAGAAAATATCTTACAGAGAGAGACTTAAAGAGCTCAGTCTATTTACTTCATAAAAGAGAAGACTCAGAAATGACTTGATAATTGTGTACAAGTACCTTCAGTGGAAGAAAATACAGGGTGCTAGAGAGCTCTTTAGACACTTGGGTTTGAAAATACAGGGTGCTAGAGAGCTCTTTAGACACTTGGGTTTGAAAATGTTGGCTGAGGCTGGTTATAACTCTGTATGAGCCTTCATCTTTTTATGCTTTTCCACATCAACCTTGAGCTTCACATATTTAAAATCTGGATCCCAGCTTCATGTTTGTGTGTTTTCTTGGGTCTGAGGAAATATGCTTCTTGAAGATCAGAAGTAACAATTTTTCACCCTACACTATTTGAGGGTACCCAGTACCCCACTTTTAAGAATTTAGCCTTCTTATAGAATCACAGGGTAAGAAGGGACTGCAAGGGTCATGTATGCACTTAATGGTAGTTCTCTCAAGCTCACATTTCTCCATCTTATTTATCAGAACGTCATGTGCGACTGTGTCAAAAACCTTCATTAAGTCCAGGTGTATTATGTCCACCGCATTCCCCCATCCGTCACCCTATCAAAGATAGAAATCAAACTGGTTTGGCATGATTTATTCTTGGTAAATCCATGCTGGCTGCTAGTGAATACCCCTTCATCTTCCAGGTGGAACCTATGCTCACTTGAAACCTAGTTATAGGCTCAGTGCTGAGTTGACCCTCTCACATGTGGAATGTGTCATCAAGGGCAGAATAAGAGGTCATGTTGGAACTTGGGACAGGAGCCATCACCTCCTGATGTGTTCCAAACCTGAGTCCAGTGGTAGGGTCCTCACCTTACCAAAGCTCATCTCCCAAATTTGAGGAACTCTGTTTAGAAAGGAACAATTTTTGTCAAAATGTTTTATTTCCGATTACATCATCAAATTTCCACTATTCAGTGTCCTGGCTGAGGAACTAGGGCACTTCTGTTGCACATGGGAGCCAACAGCTTTCTAAGGTGCTGTCCTCCCCTTGCTGAGAACAAGCTTGTCTTCACAGAAGCTCCCTATACACCAGCATGCAGGGGGTAAGTGAGGGAAAGGTGGAGTCCTAGGATAATCTGAGGGCAGACAGACCCACCCCCTAATGATAGCAGTTGATTGAAAGAGTCTAAGGCCATAAGGGACCATTGTGATCATCTACTCTGACCGTCTGTATTACATGGGTGTAGTGGGGCAGCTGCCCCACTCCTGCAGAAAAAGGGTTGTGGCTGGGAGCAAGCAGCTCCCAGGCTGAGTAGAGTGGAGCTGGGCTGATTGGGAGGCAGGCTCAGCTGGGGGCCATGCCCCAAACAGACCCAACTAGCCATATAAAGGTAGAGAAGCCAGGAGTACAAAGAGAATCTCCTCTGGCTGCAGAGGTAGACAGGCCTTGCTGCTAGAAGCTTGAGCAGGGTACCTAGAGTGGTGCAGGGCTGGGGCAAGGCAGGAGGAGCTGGGGAAGCTCTGTCCTGGAAACCCCCAGGCTGCAGGGCCTAGGGGATGGCCCAACAAAGGGTACTGGGGTTGCAGGGGGCAGCTCATGGCTCTAGAGGCAGAAGCAGCAGGCCAAACCCTCCTTGCTAATGCTGAATGGCAATGATACTGCAGTCTGCCCCAGTGAACGGGGGCAAGTGGTGACTGGCAGTTGCCTAGACTGAGGCAAGGTGGGGATAGTGGGTGAGAGTTCCCCATGGAGGGGGGACCCAGAGCTAGACTGTGGGGGTGCAGCACCCCAAGGAAGAGGGCACTGGGGTCCTGGGAGGGACATGAGGCCAGCAGCAAGTGGGACTACAGCCTGCAGAGGGCGCTCTGGATGCTGGAAGATGAGCTAATTCCCTGGACAACCAGTGAGAGGTGCTGCGGGGTGAGTCGCTGCTCTGCTACAATGGGCTATAGAAATTCATGTAAATTATTCCTAGAGCAGATCTTTTAGAAAAACAGCCAATCTTGATTTAAAAGTGGTCAGTGATGGCGATCCACCACAACCCTTAGTAAATTGTTCAGTGGTTAATTACTTTCATTGTTAAAAATGTATGCCTTATTTCCAGTCTGAATTTGTCTGGCTTCAGCTTCCAGCCACTTAATGCAGCCTGACTTCTCTCTCATGACATATTGATTGAGAACTTTAAGAAGAGAAAAACTAAGTGAAATAAAATTAGCTTGAAAGCAGCTCTGAGAAGCCAAAATATATCAAAAAGTTAGATAAAATGTGATGTCAGTCTCTTTTTTTTAAAAAAAAGAAAGTCCTCTTACTGAAAATCAATTCATAAAACTAGCTATTTGGTTTGTATCTACAATACCAGATTTATTCTTCAAAATATATACTGCAAAATAGCACATTTTAAAATCATCAGTTTAAGATTCATTTGAAGATGGTGGAAAACTTATTCTGTGCATAAATTCCTCAACTCATCTACCCAGATCTATCATATTTCAAATCTGAGGAGCTATGGCTCCTCTTATAAACGTGGAGTAATTAGAAATTAAGCCAGATGTTAACATCTCAGCCAGATCACATTTAAAATCAATACACACCTATAGAGAGGATAATGAAGTCTGATGAAGAATTTTATTAAGTAGAAAGGCAGTCATACCTCTTGTAATACCCCACTTGATCTAGTCTATCAGTGTCTCCAAACTAAAACTCCTGCTAGGACTTCAGCTAATCAAACCAGCATTTATCTTCCAAATTTCAAGAACAAGCTTTTCTAATAAAATTACATCATAATTGTGGCATCACTAGCAATGACAATGGATGTTCCCAGTCCTGAATCTACTCAGTTTAAAAGATCCTCATATATCGCCATCTAGAATAGAACATTGGGGTCCAAGTCACCAAAAACTGAAGGACTGAAGTAATTCAGGATATCTCAGCACACAGAGAATCATAGAGTTAGAAGGAACCGCAAGAGTCATCTAGCGTAACTTTTCTCCATCTCTTTTATGGCAGCCTTTAAAGTATTTGAAGGCTGCTATCACATCCTCCCTTGACCTCCTCATTTACAGACTAAACATATTCAGTCCCATCAGCCTTTGCTCACATGGCTTGCATTCCATCCCTTTGATCATCTTTGATCATCTCCATCTCACCTCTGGGTTCTTTCCAGTTTCTCTACAACCTTTCTACACATTGGTGACCATAACCAGACACAGTACTCCTCCAGCTAAGGTCTAACCAGTGCCGAGTAAAGCAGTATTATCACCTCCCATGACTTGCAAGTTATTCCTCTATAAATTCAACCTAAAATAGCAATTGCAAATTGCATTTGAAGATGAACGAATTGCAAGCCATCCCGGGGAGCCAAAGAATTGCTACTGGAAAAAAATTAGGAAAGCTGCTTTAGAAAGAGAGAGAGAGAAAGAAGAAAACCAGAGTGGAGCAAAGCTGATTGCCAGGAGCTGAGCAGCAACAGCTATTTATAAAGCAGCAAGAGTTATTTAAAGGGATACCAATGTATTTCATAAAGTAAGCCTGCTATTCTTTTAATTATAGTAAAGTATAGTGTACAATAGTATAGGATAATCATATGTACCTGTGTTTGTAAAAATGCATAAAATTATATTATTGATTCCAACTTACTTCTATAAACTGTAAAGCAATTAGTTACAAATTGGCCATTTGTAGCAAAGAACTTCACTAGGGTATGTCTACATTACCTGCCAGATTGGCAGGTAGCAATCGATCTATTGGGGGGTCAATTTATCGAGTAGAGTTAAGTCATGATAAATTGATCTCCAAGCGCTCTCCCGTCAACTTCTGTACTCCACCGTCACAAGAGGCGCAGACAGAGTCGATGAGGGAGCAGCATCAGTTGACTCACCACTGTGAAGACGCTGCAGTAAGTCAATCTAAGTACATCGACTTCAGGTACGCCATTTTTGTAGCTGAAGTTGCATATCTTAGACCGATCCCCCAATCCTGCAGAGTAGACCAGGGCTTCGAATCATTTAAACCAGGGTTTCTCAAACTGGGGGTCGTGACCCCCCTGGGGGTCACCGAGCGCTTCCAGGGGGGTCGCGAGCTCCTGCCGCCGCTTAAAAGCCGCCAAATGAATTACTTCCACATCGGCGGCTTTTTGGCGGACATGCCGAGCTCTTTCGGGAGCGCTCGGCATGTCCACCGAAAAGCCGCCGAATGCAGCACTAATTTATTTGGCAGCTTTTCGACGGACATACAAGAGTTCACCGCGGAAGGAAAAATGGGTCGCGGTTCTCAAAAGTTTCAGAACCACTGATTTAAACTGTATGCGATTGTGGTTTGAATGATCTTTAACTTGCAATAAGGAATTTGGGTTTGATTTCTATTCCTAGAGTACATTGTAGTAGGGATTAACAGTTACTTTAATAAAAAGATAGTGTGTTTTGGAAGATATATTGCCTGTGTTGATCATTTTATCAGAAGGTTATATCCATGTCCTTTAATGTTTCCTTAGCAACACTGGAAACTCATACTTTGGGAAGAATAGACTAGGGGGTGATAGGCAGGTATTATAAGGATGGTCCAAAATCGGTTTGGGGGTAATGCCTAAGTGTACCAAATATATTTGTCTTTGTTGAATTGCATTTTGTTGTCTATAGACAGGCTCTCCTATTTATCAAGATCCCTCTGAATTTTAGTTCTATCCTCCAAAGTGTTGGCAATCCCTTCACCCCACTCTGAGCTTTGTAACAATAATTCAACCCAGCAGAAATACATACGTAGACAACAAAGAATTTTAGCATCCCTTTCCAAATTATTTATTATGCCAAGGTTTTAAAAAATTGATAGTGTAGATCCCCTGGGAGGGTGCATGGCTTACAGCCAACACTTCCACCTGATTAAACACTGTGATGGGGCTAGCTTGCTCCTGCCTCTGTTCAAGTCCACAAACAGCTCACAGATCTTTTTGCTGGTAAAACACCCCATGCAGTTTAGTTATAATATTAGTTTCCATTACTCTTATACAGCCTTACACCTAGAGTCCTAGGGAGCCACCAACTCCTCAGGCAAACAAGGAAGTTCTCTCTCTCTGCTTCCCCCCCTTCTCACTTCCTTTCTGTGCCTTTTGCATTATCTGCCTTATGGCCTAATTAGCCTCTTTGCTCTCCTCAGCCCATCAGTTAGCTTTTCTTAATGAGGTCTGCTCTGGTAATAAATTTGAGGTGCAGTGACCAGAGTGCTGGGTCAGATGCTGTTGCTCAGCACTTTGTCACACATACATCCCCTTTCCTGACAGAATCTCTCTCTCTCTCTCTCTCTCTGTCCTTAAGATGATTATATCATGGGCACCCTATGGGATTGCTCCCCTTTTGTATCTGGTGGTGGATGCAGGTCACTCGGGGCTTCAGGTTCTCCCAGCCCTTCTGCCTGGGTTTCTTCTCCTTGTGGCTGTGGTGCGGGGGACTCCATAGATCTCTCAACCTCTGCTACGGAGTTCTGATGTTTTTCTTTTGTATATCCCTTCCTTAATTTCTATCCCCTCACCCTTGGTTTGCTGCGGGAGTCTCCTTTCCTCCTGACTTAGGCTTTATTGTCTGGAGGCTACTACTGCTTCCTCCTCAGGTTTATTCTTTTCTCTCTCCACTGATTTCCTTTTCCCCAACCTGGGATTCCTTACCTCCCCCTTGTTTCCCTATTGGGAAAGGTCTCCAGTCAGTGCCCAAGACAACAGGATAGGGCAGCCCTTCTACTGCCCTGACCTGTTTCCAACAAAACCTCCCCCAGAGCTCCAGGGACACTGGGGCCCTAGGGCAGTGTACACAGTAAATTCATAGTTGCTCCTGGGATCATCCAGCCAGGCTTCACCATGTCCCATTCGATCTGAAAGCTGAGGCTGTATCCAAAAGATCCTGCTGGAGCTTCCTCCCCGCCATTACTGAAACAGTGGACAGTTTCTGTCCCTGTTTCTTCCCTCTATTCCCAGCCTAGCTGAAAAACTTGGCAAAACCACATTCCACATACAGGCAATTGCTTTTGGTGTCCCCCTGTCACCCATACTGATAGCATGTAAAGGGTCAAGTCCCAGCTGGAGCTCCTCTGGGTTTTTCCTTCTTCCTCTCTGTCCCTTCCTGCTATGGGTTCTCTAGACTTTCTCCAAAGCTCCAGGCCATTATATGGTCCTCCTTCGTTACTGGGGACATCTACCTCTGTGTATTCCCCTGTCAATTTCACCCCCATGTCCATGGTACCTGGTCAATACTGCCTGTCCCACACTTGTATATTCTTGGGGATACCCTAAGGGACTGTTGTAGTAACAGAGCTTCCAGTATCTACACGACTATTTGGGTGTCTGGTCTCTACCAATAGATAGGCCAGTCCATCAACCATTCGGCAAATGCCCAAGGCTCCAAGCCCCGAGTCCACTTTGTGGATTGGAACTTTTGGCAGGTGAACAGACCCCTGATCCAGGATGGCTGCCCTCACTACCTGGTATTTTCTGGCCTGCTGTGCACTCAGAGCCATATAGGCCACTAAGGTTCCCCCAACAGAGAGGAGCCAGCCTTAAGGCTCAGACTCCCCTAGCCCAACCTGCACCCATAGGTGTCCTTTCAAAGGACTGAGACACTGGATTTATGGTTTATTACAACAATCTGTAATCAGTTAGCTTCCCCACACACACTTTTTTTTAATCCTCTGACTGCAGAGGTGTTCATGGGCTACTCTACCTTGAATGGTCCCCTAGAATATATACTAACTACTTATTCTACACACTCTGTTCCATCTTGCATTTAGCTCTGACCCTCAGAGGACCTTTCCCCGACCTAACAAGCAGCCCTGTCTTGTCTCTCATACTAACAGAATTGGGTCCAATAAAAGATATCACCTCATCCACCTTGTCTCTCTGATAATGAAGGATTAAAATCCATGGCTGTGCATACAATTTGGTGTATGGCTTGGTCAGCTTTCAGAGGCCTAAAATCCAGAGTTTGATCAAGCGGCCTAGCAAATAGTGATTAGCTAAGACAGGGGTCTCCAAACTTTATGAGACGATGGCCATATTAGATTTTTGAAGGGGCTTGGCGGGCCAAAGCCACTGTGAAAAAAAATTAAATATATGCAAAATATATACAAATCGTAAAAAACAACAACACTGGCAGTAGTGTGTCAACACTACTGTGTCAGTGTTGCATTAAATTCTAATTCAGGTATAAAAGTAGCTGTATAATCAATGCAGGTACTGTGAAATCACACACAATATTTGTCAATACATTAAAAATCATTTCACATTATTTTTTAATTTTATTTCCATCTTCTTTACTCCATTTATTGGAGGTGTAATTAAGCATCTGGCACGCTCAGATTAAGCATCTGCAGCAGCGACTCTCCCCTAAATTGGCTCCCCTTTTTGGGGGACGCTGCCTCCTGGGGGCACTCACCCCTCCACACAGCTCAGCTGAGCTGCTCTCACGTGCAAGCTGCTCCCGGCAGCCCCTCCACCTGCCTACTCAGCATGCCTGCTCAGCTGCAGCAGCCTTTGTGTGCTCGCTTCTCCCCTGTTGGTTGCGGGGGGTCAGACAAATCGAAGCTGCGGTATGGATCTGGCCCTCGGGCCATAGTTTGGAGACCCCTGAGCTAAGAGAATGCATAACAACAGAAAATAACCTTGCTTTGTTTGTTTAATCATAGTCAGCAAAATGGCAGGTGTTGGAGCATAATTAAATCAGTGTAGCTAATTCAAAGTTGCAAATGGAACAAAGATGTCCTGTTCCTGTTGCGTTAGTTCTCCTGCAAGGAGGAGTTCTTCCCACAAGCCCAACCTTGAGTTTATGAAAGGTTGGCATGTCAGTATAAGATATGGCTTCCTCCCAAATTCACTTTCCCAGGCTTGAAACACAAAGGGGCAACTTGAAAGACAATTCTTATTGCCATATACTTTACACTGTTTCTTTGCTTAACTCCTAGGAATGTACCTGCTAAATGATCAGAGGAGCTACTTCATTCCTGTGGACCCCATCTCGAATTCAACATTTTATATTATATATATATACACAGTTCATTAAAGTACTAATTACATGTTAACTTGTTAACCTGAAAGCATGGGTGGAGATATTGTGTGACCATTTGACTATTGGCTACTGTACTATCGTGTCTTGCTGTGCAAGGCCTATCCGGGGGTCTGGAACTGCCTACCCCGTCACTTTTCCATGCCCATGATAAATCTATATAATTCACTGCAATCAATTATTTAACAGTGTCTCTGAGCCTAACAAGCGAGGTGACACTCCGTCAGTGCTGTATATAATAAACTCCTTTGCTTGACTCCTACACGGTATGGATCCTGGGACTGACACAACTACGACTACACTGCATACACGTTTAATCCTATCCGTTCTAATGGACCATAAGCCCATGGGCTGCAGAACTAAATTTATAGCAGAGACTTTTGTAAACTTCATTTTCCAGTTCTTAGTGGCAGAAATTCTAGTGCATTTTCATAACTATTTTCTATCAGCACTGAACATCATAACAATTTCTTCCAGGTTACTCTAATATCTACAGATACTAAGCTCTTTCCTATTAAAGCAATTTCCACATAGTTGTAATTTTGTTCTACTTGCCAAGTAAAATTTAATTTGTGCAAACTTCCTTGCCTTTGGGTTTGCAGAGCTTGCTTATTAAAATTTATTTTCAGCTTGGGAAAATGTTGCTGGTAATGGAATATTTTACTTTGTGCATTAAAAAAACACAAAAGAATATCCTAAAAATAAGAAACTGGTTCCAAAAATAAGGGATGATGGACAGTTTAGGAAAGTTTGCAAACACACTGATCTGAGGTAAATGAGAACAAAGTGCCTTGACTTGTCTCCATTAATAAAATATTTAGATTGGTCTTTTCTGTGATCTCCTAAGTTGTAGGGAGGGTCTTAATTAAAGCAGCCTACAGAATCACTAAACTAGCATCCATTGCTATACAGAAATAAATAACTTGAACCACAGAACATTTTAAATAGTTCTAAACATGGAAAATTATACTTTGGGGGATAATGGGGTTTATGGGCCTTAACTGGTTCTAAATCAGATTTTTCATCCTGATCATTATTTATGAACAATCAGGAACCTATGACAGATTCCCCTCCCATCCCCATTAGTAACAAGCCTTGTTAATAGTCTATCAGTTTTACATGCTGATGGTTATTACTTGTTAGCTGCTGATCACATGCTCTGGGCAAGTCCAGCAGGGTGAGATTCACTCCCTGTGCAGAAGATCTATGTACAATTTACATCCCACGTATGTAAAAGAATGAGGGGGTGATATCATCGCAATGGGAGAGGAAGATATAATTTTAATGTAAGGTGCTAATCATTGCCAGCATCTTTGCAGACCTGGTGAAAGCCTGTGGGTGTGTTCATCACTCTTCTTTCAGGAACAATTAAGCCCCTTTGTTTAGTGAGACTGCTGGACACAATAGAGGCTACTGCCTGGGGCACTGGGCCGCATGGCAAGGCCTCAGAAGAGCTGAGCTGAGTGGGTTGAGGGTTTAGGATAGGGGTGGGTAAACTTTTTGGCCCAAGCGCCACATCGAGGTTGAAAATGTATTTGTATGTGTATGAGGCAAACAGCCCAGCCCGCCCCCTATCCAACCCCCTCCCACTCCCCACCCCTTGACTGCCCCCTTAGAATACCATTCAACCCCCCCCCTTGTCCCCTCCCAAGACCCCCCACTGTAACCACCACCTCCAGGACCCTAACTACCACCCCCAGGACCAACCCCCTATCTAAGCCCCTCTGCTCCTTGTCCCCTGACTGCCCCCTACAGAGACCCCACACACTAACTGCCCCCCCCAGGACCCTACCCCCTTCTCAATTCCCCCTGCTCCCTGTCTGCCCCGACCCCTATCCACACTGCTGCCTCCTGACGGATCCCCCACCCCAGGACTCCCATGCCCTATCCACCACCACCCCCATCCCCTTCCCCTGACCGCTCCCCACCCAGAACCTCTGTCCCATCCAACAGCCCCCTTTCCCCTGACTGCCCCCAGGACTCCCTGTCCCTTAACCAACACCCCCCACACCCAGCTGCGCAGACCTTACCACGCTGGTGGCCCTGCCTGTGTTGCACATGCTGCACCGCTCTCCCGGAGGAGTGGGCAGCGCTGCGTGGCGCACTGAGCTTGGGAGAGCAGGGGAGGGGCCAGGAGCTCAGGCACGCTGAGCTCCGGGAGAGCGGGGGAGAGGCTGGAAGCAGCCTCCTTTGCTGGAGTTCAGCCGCACTGAGCTCCAGAAGAGAGGGGAAGGTGGGGGCAGGCCAGGAGCAGCCTCCCCCACCAGAGGCAGTCCGGTCCGGTCCGGATGGTCTCGCAGGCCGGATCTGTCCCGCGGGACGTAGTTTGCCCACTCCTGATTTAGGAGTTTGGTTTTTCATGTGTGTGAGAGGGAAGAGAAAAATCAGGAAAGCTGTTGTGGGTGTGACCCAGAGAGGAAGCAGAAGGCGAGAGCTTCTTGGGCACAGAACTCATTGGAAAGGCGGACTCGGAGATTTCTAAAATAACGAACATAGGGAGAATATCAGTGCTTACATGAGACCCAGACCTGTAAACAGCTCAAAACAGCTGAAACACATTTAAGCAGGCTTATTAGTTCACCTTGAGAAATGTCAGCAGACAACCCACATATGGCTAATCTTCCCCAACTCCCTTTTTATCAGCAGGTTGCCCTATCAGCCCCAGTGTATCCCTCACTCCATCTTATCTACTAGTGTTAACACTTCTTGCTAGCACTCTCACCTTTTGACCAGCCGTCACTGTGAAGTGAATTGTACGGGTCGGACTGGTCACAGGCTGGGATATTCTGCCACAAGCACCATGCACAGCAGACATGGAAGAGCATAATGAAAATAATGGGATTTTAAGGTCTGTTATCTAACAAACCAGCAAAGCTAGAGAAGATGCTACATGTAATTTTAACACTGAGATTACCAGTTTTTATTAATGGTGTATTGCATGATTGTCTAGCCTGGCTGGTTCACAAGATATCCTATTTGAAATGCTCATTAAATAGCCTTGGCAGAGACACTGGCAATTCTTCCCTTGATCCCCTCTTCTCCAAAGGTGGGATGGAAATTAGTGTAGCTCCTAAAATGTTACAGTTTAATTCCCCCCTCATGCCTGCCCTGCTGTTCCATCAAGACTCCATCACCTCTCTTCCCAATTTGCTCACAGGGTGGGGTTTCTGAAGAGCAGGGACTGTACCAAACCCCAACTTGAGATCTGGGATCTCAGTGTTGAGACAGGGTGATCGATCTTGCCCTGCTCAGTTGAGACTGTGAAGAGTACCATGTAATCCAATGCCGGAGGAGAGTGAGCCCTATGAGAGACACTGTAGTTGGATCAGGATCGTTCTTTGCTTAAAAAATTATGTAACAGCTTGTCTAAGAAATAAATTCTTGACTACCTCTGTCAGCAGCTCATTCCAATTATCTTTCAAACTGCGTTCCCAGATAAGTGGCTTTCCTCTCATATGTTTGGCGCCTGGAGCCTAATGCTCCGTGTTTCAAGTGAGGAAGGTCATAGCTCTACCTGTGTACAGAGATATCTGAAGATAAGCAAATTTTGACCACAGCTGATTGAAAGATGCATCTTGCAGAATTGTTGCCCATGTGGCTCTCAGACATGACTGGAGCCTGGAATTGGTACACCCAATATCAGAAGGTGAGCTCGGATGATTTAGTTGGGGATTGGTCCTGCTTTGAGCAGGGAGTTGGACTAGATGACCTCCTGAGGTCCTTTCCAACCCTGATATTCTATGATTCTAAAGTTCCTGCCTTTCTGTTCCAATGCAACTTGATGCTTTTTAGGAATTAATTTAGGAATGTTATACATAGACAAAAATCTAAGCTTTTTATTTTAAAAAAAAATACACAAAGACTAACGTAAACAGGCGGCAGATTCTTACTTGGTATAAATTGGTGTAGCTCTTAATAGTTCTTAATTACTCCAATGAGTTGCTCTTCTGGGGAGATGGTTTACTGCAGGGGTCTCAAACTCAAATGACCACGAGGGCTGCATGAGGACTAGTTCTTTGGCCCAAGGGCCGCACTACTAACATGCCCCCCGCCCCCACCCCATCCCTTCCATGAGGTCCCACCCCTGCCCCGCCTCCTCCCCTGAGCATGCGCCCCGCTCCTCCCTCCTGGAAAGTGCTAAGTGCCTGGAGGTAGGCAAGGAGGAGGCGAGGGGCGCAGAGAGCTTGGTGGCTGCAGGAAATTAAATAGGGGGAGAGAAGGGGCATGGGAAGCTTGTCTGGCTGCAGAAAATAACCCCACGAGTCACTTGTTTGAGACCCCTGCCTTAGGTGAACTACTCCACCACCTACCAAACCTGAGCCTCATACTCAGCCTCAGTGTTACACATACAACAATACAAAAGTAGAGTAAAAAATTAAGAGTAATATAATATGCTATTAAATTTATTAACTTTTTTATTAACTTCTTAAACTGTAATGTGAAATAAATAACTTTCTCCAGATAAATAACTTTATCCGCCCCTTTCTCCCCCTCCTCCCCTGTGCAGGTGGCTTCCTGCTCCTGGCCCCTCCCTCCCAGAAACCGCTAAGCCGGGGAGCAGCGTGCAGGTGAGAAGCACGTGGGGGGGAGGGGAGCTTGGCAGGGGACCTGGGGATCTTGTTGAGGGGGCGGGGGGGGGCCTCGGGGAGCTTTGCGGGATCCACAGGGAGCTGGGGTGGGCCTCGGGGAGCTTGGTGGAGGACCGTGGGGAGCTTGGCGGGAGGGGCGGGGGGGCCACGGGGAGCTTGGCGGGGGCCCATGGGGGCCGCGGGGAGCTTGGCAGGGGGGCCACAGAGGAACTTGGTGGTGGGGTGGGGAGAGCATCGCAGGCTGCAGGGAAGGGCTTGGCGGACCGCATGCAGCCCGCGTGTTTGAGACCCCCTGGTTTACTGTATATCCAGCAGCTGAAAAGAGATTTACTAGCTAATTATACCACTTTTCTTCACCCCTCCCTTTCCTTTCCCACGTAGCCAATACCCTTAGGATGGGCATGAACAGGATGTCCCAAACCATAAAGAGACACAAAGGCAAATTCACTGGAAATAGAGCAGGAAAGCAAGCACAATTGTGCTTCTTTTCTGCCAGAAAGCAGCACTGCATATCCCTAAGGAAATTTGAAAAACCAGGAATCTGAACGGCAAATAGATTGTAATTCTGATCATCTTGACCAAGTGAGACAGAAGGAAGCAAAGTTTTCCAGACAGGTCTCTAAGGATGCAGACCTAATTGCCTAACATCAATAAGGACGGCAAAAACATACCCACATCTAAAGTTTTAATAAACGGAGAGCTGACAAGAGTAGTTGGGCAGGTAGGTCTGAGCATTAGCTGAGATCAAGGTAGATATATTACAGGAAATAAGACAAGTGCCTGACATATTGTTTAACAGAGAAAGACTGCAAGCTTATTAAAATCTTTCTGATCATAGGAACATTAAATACACTATGCCAAAAATGTCAAACCTGAACAGATGCCTAAAATTAGGCTCCTAAATAAAAGCAGCTTGATTTTCAGAGGTGCTGAGAGCATCCTCATCTCCCTCCTACATTCAGTGGGAATTATGCATGCTCATCCTCTGGAAAATCAGGCCACTTTTATCTAGGTGGGGATTGGGGATTTAGATGCCTACATCTAGACACTCAAATTTCAAATCTTTTGGCTAGACCATCAGATTTTTAAGTCTGAGATGAAATAGAGACAATGGAATATAATATGCATTCTCTGAAACCCACTGTAATATTATGTCCCAACATCCACAAAATGTTATCCGGTAGACCCAGTGATGATTTCTTTTCAGGCTTCTCTTTCTAGTTATTTCTTGGATTTCTTCATACACCATATAAAGTGAAAACAATGAGGCATCCTTGTCAGAAGGACTCCTCACTGTTTTTGCTGATATAAACTAATACGGCTACCAGTCTGAAACATCTAAAGTGGCAATTCTCCCAACCAGAAAATGCCTGAGTAACGTTTTCAAAGTACTACAGGTTCTCCATTTTTGAATGGGATTCCTGCATAGAGCAGCAGAACACTTATACATCTGAGTTTTTTCCCTGATATTTAGCAAACAGTGCCTGAACTCGTGTTTCATACAGGAGAACAGCCTATTTTTCTGCTTATATAAAAAAAGTCATTAAATACCCATTTTTCAGAAAATGGAACTTTTCCTCAAATGTTCTGTATTAAACCATTCATTCCATTGTCAGCTGGCATTTATTATTTAGTATTCTCTTAGAGACTGCGAAAAATGCAGTGTTGAAACAACTTAATATGGTTTAAACTTTAGGTTACATGAGTTTAATTAAAATATTTAACCAATCATAGAATTGAGAAAGGCAATTTTTGATAGTAAAAAAGTGTCAAAGGGAGCATTTGATTCCCAAAAGTTTTCAGTAGCTCTAATGCGTTCTCATGCGACTCCTTCCAATAAACCTTCTGGCAATAACTCTTATCACTGTTGATAATTACAGAAGCACTTAGCGAACCAACCTGAAATCAGAGGCCATTGTTTAGGCAGAGTACAAACCTACTGGGAGACTGCCCACAAGCTTGTACTGCCAACCGGCACTCACAATATCAAAAGCTAAGGCAGACAATGGGTGGAGGAAAGGAAAAATGATTATCCCCATAAAATCATAGAATCACAGAACTGTAGGTCTGAAAGGGACATCGAGAGGTCATCTAGTCCAACCCCCTGTGGTGAGGCAGAACCTAGACCATCCCTGAAAAATATTTATCTAACCTATTCTTAAAAACACCCAATGATGGGATTCCACCTCCTCTCTTGGTAGCCCGTTTCATTACATAATTATCCTTAGTAGTTAGAAAGCTTTTCCTGATATCTAACCTAAATCTCTTTTGCTGCAGATTAAGCTGACCACTGCAGTAGACATGAAGATCAACTGATTACTGTCCTCTTTATAGCAGTCCTGAACATACTTGGAGACGGTCATCAGGTTTCCCTTTCAGTCTTCTTTCTTATGACTAAACATGCCCAGGTTTTTTTAACCTTTCCTTATAAGTCAGGTTTTCTGTTTTGTGCTGTTTCACTACTTGGCTGTCGCTCACTATATAATGCTTCCTGGTCCTTTGTCCTTCTGAATGACCAGCGCGCCTCCTCTACCACCTTATGTATTTGGAGGGATCTGCACTAGTGGCTGTATACATGCCCATGTCCATAATTCCCCTATTACTAATCAGCTTGTGTGCTCTCTTGCTGAAAACTAGCTGCCACTTTTCCTACTCTTCAGTGCATATGCTCCTGCTCAGGGTCTACTCCTATACACTAGCTCTCATGCATAATTGTTGATGTAATTTGTGTCCCTCTGCACCTGTCATAGGAGGATACAGGGCAAAGTTAGTAGCCTTCCCTTCTACAAAACTCCTAGAGAATGTAATAAGCATCTCTATTCATTCAATAGGGTTCTAACAAAATTACTCTAAAACCAATAGAATTTAAAAGTGAATGGTATCTTTTTAACCACTTTCATACCATCCGGTGGGATGCTATCGCTGGGATATCACTCTCTACTGATCTTTTATACTGTAGTTTAAAAAAAATCTATAAAAATGCTATTTTCTGTTAAATTCTACAGGACTTTTCCCAAAAGGATTGTATGTTGAGGAGTCGGAAGAATCATAGCTGTCAAACATCTGGGTTAAGTCTGGCTTTCGTTTCCTGAGGTGTGCCACTGGGCAGGGAGCAGAATTGTAGCAGCCATACAGATTTAACTGAATTACTTCACTCATGTAGCTGGGACTATATCTAAAGCTGCATAGGAAGCTAGGGCTATAAAACACAGCTGGGTCTGTTCACCATGCCTACCTGCATGGCAGACGGTGAAGCCCTAGGTCAGATTCTGCCTGATTGATGGGCAGGTGCACTGGGGTAAGAAGATGCACCCTGTACTCTCTCTCCTATTGACTCCAGCTCTCCTGTGCAAGGCAAACCAGATTTCAAACCTCTGACAACTCTGGGTTCTGCACCCTACGCTACTGTAAGGAGCTATATTTATCTACACTATTTCTGGTTTACAATCCATGGTCATAGCACTTCTCCGACACCACGGGTTTTCAGTATAGGTGTGCAGTTCTTTTGGTGATGGTCTCCTGTTTGCAGAGCTCCCATACTGATCAAAATGATATAGGAAGTGCTTCAGAGACTTCCAACCCATGAAGAAATGAGCCCGCTTTCACCAACGCCCTGGATTTCAAACAGAGCCTAGGAAAACTGGATGATTGGTGCCTCACATCTGATTTTGTGCGTTTGGAGCACAACACAAATGCAATAACATACAACAAGAAATAAACACTATTCTATTAGTTTCTCGTATATTTAAAATACAAATTGTTAATCTGGAGCAAAATTATTGTCTTGCTAGTTGTCTCCATGGGAACAGGACTGGATGGTGCCTATTGTCTGCAAACTGTAATAGTGTGTGTGTGTGTGGGGGGGGTCATTGTGTGAAACATTACAGTTTGGCCAAATGCTTCAACAGCTTTGAAACACAGAGTTTTGTTACAGGCACAGGAATAAATTCAGGCTTGGTGTAAGTTGGCACAACCCTACTGAAATGCAAATTCAGTGGATTTTCTCCCATCCCCCTAGAGAATAGTCCCATAAAAATTAATAGAAAATGGTAAACTTCTCTAAAGGTTTTTTTAATTAGTCTAAAAGATAATATAGTTTTATATCCCTGCTACTGAATTCTAAAAAAAAATGGTCAAAAAAAGATCTCATTCTTTATAAAATTGTATGTTTTTAGAAAGACGAGGCGGATGAGGTAATATTTTGTCTCTCTCACCAACAGAAGTTGGTCCAATCAAAGATATTTCCTCTCACACCTTCTCTCCCTAATATCCTGGGACTGACACAGCTACAATGACACTGCATACAACTTATGTTTTTAGGGCAAATTTCTGTGAACCCTATTACATTTCTACAGAACTGTATTGGTGTCATTCCTTTTCTGTTCTACTTAAGAGATACTGTAGGTCTGAACTTAAAGCATTTTAATTGTACTTGCATTTTAAACTTTTCTCTTAGGTTAGGCCCTTGACCCATCCTTGCTGCCTTTTGCACTCCAGGAAACTCAGTGATAGTGGCAATGTGAAATACTTCATTATCCACAGTCTTGTGTCAGTGAGCCTGTCACTTTCCAGTAAGAGATGTTGACATTTCCTGGCCAGGCTGTAATTTTCAGCATATTAGCTAAAGGAACATATTTGGCCTGGGTTTTGTTTTGCCCTTTCATCTAAAAGCACAAGACTAGTGATCATTATTAAGGAAGACAGCCAAGTATTTACCAGACACAAGAGTGAGCAACGTTTTGATAAACTACAACAGAGACGTGCTGCCCCCACAGCAAGAGAAGCGCCAAGTGGAAATATGTTTTAAGGAAGGTTGTGGCTGCTTTGTACACCAATTTAGAGTAGCCAGCTATCCAGTCGGGACTACCATTAAAAATCCAGTCGATGGCTCAGCGGGACCATGAGGCTAAGGCAGGCTCCCTGCCTGCCCTGGCTATGTGCAACTCTCAGAAGCAACCTCCAGGTCCCAATGGCTCCTAGGCACATGGGCAGGCAGGGCGCCTCTGCATGCTGCCCCACCCCAAATGCCACTCTGCAGACCCCTTTGGTCGGGAACCATGACCAATGGGACCTGCGGGGGCAGCGCCTGTAGGCGCAAGGGCGGTACACAAAACCTCCCTGGCCACCCATGTGCCTAGGGACCACAGGGACCTTGCAGCCACTTCCTGGGAGCAGCAGGAAGCACCGCCGGGACTCTCCACCCCAAACCCCCTTCCACACCCCTGCCCCAGCCAAGTGAAAGTGAGTGAGAGTGGGGGGTGGAGCGAGCAGGGCCGGGGCGTCGAAGAAGGGGGCGGAGCCTCAAGGAAAGGGCAGAGGTGTTCAGTTTTGTGCATTTAGAAAGTTGGCAATCCTATGCACCATGGATGGGAAGAAACTCCAGCATGTTTTAAAATAACCACATGAAACGTGTACTAATAATAAAGTGCACTTGAAAAATGTGGGCCAATGTTATCTCTACTTTACAAATGCAAAAACTCAGATACAGAAGAGACTGGCACAAAGAGACACTGACAAGAATAATATCTCGGCCTGTTATCTACCAGTCCCTTGCTCTAGCCATCAGACAATGCTGCTCTCTAATGTGGATCTTCCACAATATCCCAGAAGGCAAAGCTCTCCCTACACACAAGTCCTGGCTAATTGGCCTTAAGGGAGGGAAATTTCCTTCCCAAGGCCTTGTTATAGCAACAATCAGAACAGCTACAGATCTGCAGCAAATATTGACTGTGACAGACTCGAACCTGAAGATCAGGCTGATATATCCCAGGCAGCCTGAAAACAATATCTTACCTCTGGCCTAATATCATGTAGACAATACAAACAGGAGGGAAGGAAGCTCTCCTCAGCTCACTGGTAAGAAAGCTGCAGGAAACCTATTTCAGCTGGATGAAGAAGGGCTGCCAATCCCTGACTCTCTAGCTCCCAGACTAACATAGCAGAAATCCTTACTACGCGACTGTTGACTAATATCAAACACACAGACTACATTATACGGCCACTCTCAGAGAAAAATATGATCCACAAACAGGTGAGAATCCATATTTGTGTGATCACATGCAAGTTCATATAATATCATGATTCAAGGGAATTCATGCCCCTATAGACTTCTGAATTATGTCCGTCATTATGGTCATGATCTCTTTTGCATAATCAAGCATGCACCTCAAATATCCCAGATTTTAAAAGACCTATGTGTGCTTTCCCTCTGGGAATGCTGTCTTTGAAAATACTTTCTGTGGAAAGGAGAGTGTCAGAGGCAGATCCATGATAGAAATCAGTATATAGCAGCATTATTATTCAGTGATATCTTTAACAGCACCAATAAATGGATTTCAATTACAATTGAATTCTTTTACGCTTCTGTGAATCCATAAAAGTGATGGTTTTCTTCTTAAAGCCTAGAAATTACTTGTAGAATTGGACTATGTGGTGTTTTGCTAGAATCTAATAAGGAAATCTTATTTATCGGATGGTTACATCTCGTACTGGAGCGAGTGGCCAAAACTTAGAGGAAATTTATGTTAGATGCAGTAATGCCCATATGCCAAACATGGCCTTTTGACTATAAAATACAAGATTTCACCAGTTCACATGACCAAATTCAGACCTGTAACTGAGTGCAGCTGTAAAGGCTTCAGTGGAGTTGTAACTGCTTATATCAGGTCTGAACTGGACCCACTGTATAATGCAGGGATCGGCAACCTTGGCACGTGGCCCCACAGAGTAAGCACCCCTGGGGGGCCTGGTCAGTTTGTTTACCTGCCGTGTTCGCAGGTTCAGCCAATCGCGGCTCCCACTGGCCGCTGTTCGCCGCTTTGTTCCAATGGGGGCTGCGGTGCTGGTGCCACTTCCCGCAGCCCCCATTGGACCGGAGCGGTGAACCATGGCCAGTGGGAGCCGGATCAGATGAACCTGCGGACGTGGCAGGTAAACAAACCAGCTGGGCCCACCAAAGGTGCTTATCCTGTGGGGCCATGTGCCAAGGTTGCCGATCCCTGTAATAGCATCACCTCTTTTTCCCCTTTTTCTGTGTTTCCATTTATCTTCCTAGTACATTTTAGTTCTATTTATTAAGCATTTCCATACACACATTTCAGGGTATCATGATTTCTTCCCCTTTTGTAGCATTCAAATACTGCTGCAAATGCCAGTTCCTGCAGTCTAGTGAGCAGGAATTAAACCCGTAGGAAAAGCACAGATTTATTTCTTAAATTTAATATTTCAAACCCAGTCCCCCAATAAGCAGCACTGTAAACCTTCAGTGTATTTACACAGTGCATTTGTGTGAACTAGGATTTCCAGCAGATGCCATAGCAGCTAGAGGAACAAATTATGGGTGATATGATATAACACAAGTTGCCCCCAAAGGAGGCATCATTTTCTAGGTTGTTCTGTGTTTGTTGTGAAACTAAAGGAAAGATTCTGCTGTCTTGACTCACACCAAGGAGCACCATGCCCTTTGTGTAGTATCTCACTGTTTTCAGTGGGAGTATTCATGGAGTAAGGTGCTACTCAGCATGAGCAAGGTATCAGTGTCTGGACCTGAATATAATGTATTTACATATGCAAATAACACCCACATAGTGTGAGAAACTGAGATGCACCAGTAACACATCTGAGTCAACCTGCCAATTCTTCTTGGGTGTAATTACACCAGGGAATAATTTGACCCAACCTGTACAGTCATGTAATTAGGAGGCAATTGGTAATTAAAGATACAAACAAAAATTGATCATTAGATTTTGTCAACTAATTAACATCCATCTAATGAGAACTGACAGTGGCAAACAACTGAAAAAAATTGAAGTAGAGCTGGTGATTTATTTTTGGATCATTCATTTTACTGCTGAGCTTGTTGTCTTCCCTACATGCAATAAGCACTAGCAGTAGGAAAGGGAAACAACAAGGAATGGGAAGTTTTTTGAATGCCACCATATAGTTTTGAGGTTCTCAACAATAGTTCTAGTTCATGAATCTTTTATTCCTATTATTTAAATCCATTCTTTGTTCACAGGCAGCTCAATTTAAAATATGTCTTTTTTCTACTTAAAGGGCGATAATGCTATGCTAAGGACAAAAGAACAGCCCAGAAAAGTTTGGCCACAACATTTGTATTTCTAACCATTTCTCAGTGGTTTTAGCCCTTGATAGAAATTCCATTTACTAAATCTACATTGACAGTACTAGAGTCAAGCACCTTGTGCCCTGCCTCAGACAGGCAGCATAGTCTGGAAGAAAGCAAGAGCCTGGCAGTCAAATTCCTGAGTTTATAGCCTAGTTCTGCCACTGACTCTCTATGTAGCCTTGGGAAAGTCTCTTAATCTTTCTTGCTTCTGTTTCCCTACCTGTAAAAGTTGGAACTGGGACCACTAACTACTTGCCCACTGTCCCTCACAGCAGTGAGCTAAGAATCAAATTAATGACTTGGCAGCACTCTCATGATGCTAGGCACTGCCTATAAAGTGCTAAATGGCTGGGTCAAACAGCACCTCCAATCTGTTACCCTCATATGCCATGGGCACCACACCAAAATAGAGTATGCCTGAGTAGGCTGCGTCGAGCAGCACTTTCAAGCTGCCCCCTTCATATGCGCCAGGTTCAGCACGTCCCTCTCCCCACTTTCACGTTACAATTGTTCTGGTAGTAACCCACTTGATGAGCAAACCCCACAGGATTTGGGTGCTGCAGGGAGCTTTAGCTTAGGTATGAGGAGCATTGCTGCAGAGAGAGAGAGAGAGAGACAGAGAGAAATAACCACCTTAACCATGAACGTTATTTATTTCCAGGAAATAACCAGACAAAGGGAGCCAAACAAACAAAACAGTTATCACATTAAATCTAACTTAAATTTTGATCACAAAAGTCAGGTTTAGAAAACTATACCTGATCACACACAAGTCAGGGTCGGAAGGATATACATAGAGAGAGAGAGAGAGAGCTGGGTTTTCACCACTCTGTGAAGCTTGAATCGCTCTGGGTTCCCATGTGATGGTGGTATCTGAGGGGACAGACTGTGAAGACAGTCAGAGCTCCCAGTCAGGAGAAGATGAAGTCCCAGTGGAACTGATGCAGATTTTGGATCCAGGCATCAGAGCACTTACTTGAGCATGGGTAGGAGTTTTTGTAGGAAAAGAACAATGGTTCAAGGGAGAACAGTAGGTTTGTTTATGGGTAAACTGATGGCTCAAGAGAGTATACCAAAGTTGTTCTGTTCAGGCTACACAATAGGAACTGATCATTCCTGGCTATGGGTAGTGTTCCTTCAAGGATGCTCACAATGCAGTTAGGTAGATTCAGTATTTTGGATACCAATTAAGGAGTCATTGTTAGAATTGGTATGAAAACTACTGAGCTGGGAGTGGGTTCATTAACATCTGGAGCAGAGATTCCCCATCATCCAGTCTTCCCTGTTTTTCTGGTCCCATAATTCAGTGCAGTTCTTGCCTTGGAATCTCCGTTCTCCATTCTGAATGCTAATGGAGATGCCTCCCTTTCCCATCTTTGATGCAAATGAGACTAGGGGAGTTGCCTTAATCCTGTCACCCTTGCCCGGGGTTGGGGGGTCAGGTGTGTCTCCCACTGCTTTTTCATTGCTTTTTATAAGTCTTTCTTCTGATTGGTTTTGGTTCAAGCAGAGGTTGAGCGGAAGGTCTTTCGTGAGTCAGACAGGCTGGATACTGTGCCCTGATTCCCTGAGAACACAGAGCTCATAGGTAACAACAGAAAGTGAGAACAGGCATTCGCATGGCACTGTTATAGCTGGCGTCGCAAGATATTTACGTGCCAGATACGCTAAAGAATCGTATGCTTCTTCATGCTTTGGCCATTGTTCCAGAAGACATGCTTCCATGCTGATGATGCTTGTTAAAAAAAAAGTATTAATTAAATTTGTCACTGAAGTCCTTGGTGGGGAAAGATGGGGGAGTAGAATTGTATTTCTCCTGCTCTATTTTACCTGCATTCTGCCATATATTTCATGTTATAGGAGTCTTGGATGATGACCCAGCATATGTTGTTTGTTTTAAGAACACTTTTACTGCAGATTTGACAAAATGCAAAGATGATACCCATGTGAAATTTCTGAAGATAGTTACAGCACTTGACCCAAGATTTAAGAATCTGAAGTCCCTTCCAAAAATCTGAGATGGATGAGGGGTGGAGCATGATTTCAGAAGTCTTAAAAGAGCAACACTTTGATGCAGAAAATACAGAAGCTGAACCACCAAAAAAGAAAATCAACCTTCAGCTAATGGCATCTAACTCAGATGATGAAAGTGAACATGCGTCCGTCTGCTCTGCTTTAGATCAGTAGTGAGCAGATCCTGGCATCCACATGGATGCATGTCCTCTGGAAGGGTGGCTGAAGCACCAAAGGACATATGAATCTTTAGTGCATCTGGCACGTAAATATCTTGTGACACCAGCTACAACAGTAGCATGCGAATGCCTGTTCTCACTTTCAGGTGACATTGTAAACAAGAAGCAGGCAGCATTATCTTCTGCAAACATAAACAAACTTGTTTGTCTGAGTGATTGGCTAAACAAGAAGTAGAACTGAGTGAACCTGTAGCCTCTAAAATTTTACATTGTTTTGTTTTTGAATGCAGGTTTTTTGTACATAATTCTACCTTTGTAAGTTCAACTTTCAGGATAAAGAGGTTGTGACACAGCACCCCATAGTGTTCACAGAAATATTGTTACAATATGGATATGGCATAACTAAAATGTTTTATGCCAGATGGCTCATGTGAGGTATCATTGGAAAGGCTATGATCTACTGAATGTATTTATCCAGTTTGTATGCCTCTATCATTTTTGTACCTGAGGTTAGGAATATTGACTATGTAACAATTACAACTGTGTGCAATTGGGGAAATGCCTACCAGACAGGAGGCAATCAGCCTCAATGGGTCATTATGAACAATAATAAGACTTGAAAGATACTAATTTCCCACCTTCCTGAGACTCTCCCGGGGTTGCTGCTTTAACACTACATGATCAGGTGATTGGGTCAACTGCTACTAGACCCCCATCATGGACTTTCACTGTTTTTCCATTAAAAGAGGGTGGGAGTCAGACTGGGAAACAAAGGATTCCTGCCTTATGTAAATTCTATTTAAGGCTGGGAAGTAAGGCAATCAGGACTTTTGTCCTTTGCCTCCCTGTCCAAGAAGTAAGATTGCTAAAAACACCTGAAGGAAAAGGAACTAAGCTGAGGGAAAGCCATGGGCTGAGTCCAGGCTGAGACAGGGGTCCAGTCTGTAAAGAAAAATAACTGGAACTCTAAGCTACAGGAACTCTGCAACCTGCCTAAAATACATAGGGTGAGAAAATACATTTTGTAATCTGTTTCTTTAGTGAATTAAGGCTAGGTTGCATGTTTTGTTTTATTTGCTCAGTAATCTGCTTTGTTCTGTTTGCTATCCCTTAAAAGCACTTAAAATTTACCTTTTGTAGTTAATAAACTTATTTCTTGAATATTTCAAAACCCAGTTGGTGCAATTCATATGGGGGCGGGAGAAGCTGTGCATCTCTCTCTCTCCATGTTGAGGGAGAGGGCAAATTTTTATGAGCTTGTGCTATGCAGATCTTTCTATGCACTGCAAAACAAGATTATTTTGGGTTTATACTCCAAAGGAGGTGCTCACATGAGTGTTGCCATTCTCCTAGCTAAATCCTCTCACGCAGCTGATTTCAATCTGTGTCTGCAGCTGGGTGTGGCCTTCCCTGTGTGTGTGCTGGAGAAGGCTTGAGAGCCTAGCACAGCAAGAACAGGGTAAGGAAACCCAGACTGGTGGAAAGGGTGGGCTAGTGAGACCCCAGCACATCAGGTGCACATCAGGAGGGGTGTTCAATCCAGACAGGGATTGCACTACTGTATTTGTAATAGGTAAATTGAAAAATACTATAGCATTGGAATGGAAGACAATACATTATGCATAATATTACAAGTGATGTGGCTTATTGGACTCACTATGCCTGGGGCATGCGCAAGGGGCACGGCCCCCCAGTATGCTTCTCCACCACTGTCTGAAGCTTCTGCAACAACCCTTGCTCTGTGATTCCCTCCCCCAATCCCCTCTTCCTCCCTTTCTGCCAGGGTAGAAGTCAAGCTGAGCGGAGCTGGAGACATGCCTGGGAAAGGCACCGCAGCTAGCGCTCCTGCTGAGCGCCACTAGATGGTGCCCAGAGCAGGGAAGCTGGGCTGGTGGTAGAGTTCTGCAAGAGGGAGCTGGGGAAGCCTGCTGAGCTCCATCCTTTCCTCGCCTGCAGCCTCCAGTACGTGTCTGGAGCCTGGAGCAATGTGCGAGGAGGCGGCAGGACACTGGGGGGATGGGTGGGGGGCCCAGTAAATAGAGGGACCCACCAGGGTGGGGAGGAGGCAGCAGGGCCCAGGGCATTGGGTGGGGAGCTGGTCTAAAGTGCTCCCCAAATTAGTTATATTTAAATCCCTGTGCATGCCCCTGCACTGTACTGATGAAGCGACTGATCCACCATAGGACTCTCCGTGCCTGTGAAATCCATGCTCCACCTAAGTGGCACTGCCTGCCTCTGGCTGGAGAGCTTACTCTGTACAGCTGCCGTTTGCAAGGAATTAACATGACCCCAGTAAAGGACACCACTTCCTACTACAGTTTCAAACAGTGCCCATCATGGCTGACTTGCACTAGAGGTCTGCACCAATGCCGCTACATTGGCAGTGGCCACAAATGGCTGGAACTGGAGCAAATCTCCACTGTAGGCAAGGTGTACACATGCAAAAGACAACATTTAAACCACTGTTAGACAATCCTGTAATAAAAACATATGACCTTAGCACTGAATCACAGAATACCAGGGTTGGAAGGGACCTCAGGAGGTCATCTAGTCCAACCTCCTGCTCAAAGCAGGACCAGTCCCCAACTAAATAATCCTTGCTAGGGTTCTAGATTCCTGTTCAGCACATGCCTATTTTAATGCAGTTCAGGCCTAAACTCATCCCTGCCCAGCGACACAATTAAACACATGCCTGACTGTAAGTCTCATTAATTTCAATGGGACTTAAGTGCATTGCTGACTAGCATTGACTTTAGCATGTGCCTAAAATGCCTTCTTGAATCAGGACCTCAGTGCATTCTCAGTTATTAGAGTAATAAATATTGATATTAAGACTTGTCACTTACATAACAAATTCCCTTCGAGACTTTGCAAATATTACTGAACTTAACTTCTCAATACTATGTGCAGTAAGTTAGCATTAATATCCCCCATTTGACAGATGAGAAGGCTGAGACCCAAACACAGGGCAAGGCTGTTAAAGAAAATTCACATAACAGACTTGATAAAGTTTGAATTCTTATGTAATCATCATTTGACAGTAATTATTAATTAGGCATTATTATTAGATAGTAATTTTTATATTGTGTTGCTTTGGCACTGTCAAATAAATAGGCACTCTCTGATCATGGTGTACAGGGAGCAGTGCATCCCTAAGTCCCGGATGTGAAATATTCCTTATTCCAAACTCAGGTATTCTATATAATTTCCATTTTACATTTGGATTTAAGACCAGCAACCATGTGACATTAAGCCTGGGGCACAGAGTTAAAATCCTATGCCCAGCCAAACAGCTGTTCTGATTACAGTATTCCAATCACATCCATGTTTATTTGCCTTGTCTCATTTGCTGCTTCTAGTTAAATGTAGCCATGAAATTCCTCCTTGTGAAATGGATGACAAATTTTATTATAATAATCACTTATTTGTTATTAATGTTCCTCCAAGTACAGTCATAAATTAGGACATTAATTATATTGCCTTTTTAAAATTAGCTTTGTAATATGAAATCCTAAAACATGCTCCCTTGGTAACGCAGCATCAACAGCATATAATGGTTCTTTCAATTCTAGGTTGTAACACTAGCTTTTTAATAAAAATGAAGAACAATGCCTTGTACCATAATAGTACTGTGGGATCAGGATTTCAATTACCTTTGTGTGATGAGTGGAAGAAAAACATTTTATAACCTTTTTCAGTTCATATAGTATATGGGAGAATAGCTCTAGGCTCTTTTTAAAAAGGGAAAGTATATGTATGTGCATTAACATTTAGACTCTAATAAGCAGGCAGAGGAGAAAAGTAACAATTTACATATTGCCAACAGTTTTCAAAGAAGTTATTTCTTATTTTTAGAAATAAATTCTTTCTTCTGCCTCCCCATTATTTTGCTGACTGGAGGCAGCACTGAATATCTCTCACCATCAAAGGTCAGGAGTCCCTTAGAGGAATTTTTATCAGTGACAGAAAGGAAAGGAGAAAAAGCTTCCTGAGGAGCTTTTACTATTGGTTGGAAGCTGTATAGCATTACCAAAGAGAACAGGCTTCACCTTTTATGTGATCCTTCCACTGCTTTTCTGTTGTATCCAACAGGGCTGTATAGATAGCACAGACTCTTACTGTGGATATGATTACCCTTCCAACTTCCCACATATGGGGATTTAAATAACTAAATGATTGCACTGGGCGACAGGCACTAGAGCTGCAGGAATGCCTATTGTGAGAAGCCTATCGGGACTTAAGGTGTGAGTGAGGTGTTGCAGCATCAAGACTTAGGCAGTTTTGTGTGTGGCCATCAGCAGAAACTTAGGTGCCACAGGGACTTTACCAGGGGAAATTTAGAAAATAGGGAATTTGGGCAGGCAGTAGATGAGCAGAGTTCTGAAAGTCTCACCTTAATGTTGGACTTAAGCACCTACAGTAGCAAGTAGTTGCCTAAATACTACTGAAGACCTGAGGCCTGACTTCTTTCTTCCAGTCTTGGACAAGTCATATAATCTGTCTATGCTTTTGGGCTGTGGGGGTGATAGAATGAGCTTAGAACTGTAGAATGTAGCTACCATGGCACAAGCAGTAGGAGGCACCAACAGCCCTGAATATGATCCTGTCCGAGACCCTATGTAGATATTCAGGGAAGCTAGCTCCTCCCACCATTTGTAGTGCCACAACTATACTCTATTTTTAGTGCATTAGCTTGATCAGAGTTAACACAGGTAGGTCTCCTGGAGCTGGGAATTACACCTCCAGCTCAAAGTGTAGATGTACCCTGAGTATCAGTGGCTATAATGGGGATAACAATGTTTTCTGTACCTCACAGGAGTAGTGTGAGAATTAATAGTTAATGTTTGTACAGGCAGCTTGGAGATGTGAAAGGCCTAGCATTATCACACAGTAGCATTTTGCCAAGTAACATTTGTAAGAACACCTCGTTTTGCAGGCTGGTCCCTTTATGAGGGTATCAAGGTTTTCAGTTTTGAAAATGTGTTTCTTCTGTCTAGCTTTGCTGGAGTTGACAAACTTTAATCCTAGCACAGTATTTACTGAAATAACTGGACTGACAGGAGGCAAAGCTGCTATTAATCGCAATGATCAGTGAGCTGGATTCAGATCGGTGCTGAAACATTTCAGAGCTGATGCCAGGGAGACACACAGTTTAAAAAGTGCAGCAACAATTTCTGGCAATCATCCTAAATCCAGGTATTTAGTGTGCCCTCTCTAATTGCCTAAGAGCATCCACTCTAACTAGGCAGCTTTCCTTTAATAGTTGTAAGTTATGGGTGAGAACTAACTTTTGCTAGCTTCCCTGGGGCAGAGAAAGTCATGCTTTGAATTCAGCGCAGTTTTAATAAAGCTATTATATATGCCAGTCAAATGGTACTCTGGATCTTGGGGCTAGATTCAGTGAAGCCAATAGGACTAGGACTACCTGTCGTGTAAGGTACTACTCAATAGCAGGGTATTAGATGGTGTGAAAGTAACTATAGGCACTTACCGGTATGCTGGGGGCTTTCTCTGCCCCCAGAAGGGGCGGGGCCTCAGGCGGAAGGGGCAGGGCAGGGGGTCAGAGCCAGCCCCAGCCTGCCCTATACCGGTAAATCCCTCCCTTCCCCCCCGCCCCCAGCGGGTAGCAGCCTGTATCCGGGGGTTCTGGGCCCTTTAAATAGTGCCGGAGCCCCTTCACTACCCCAGGGCTCTGGCGGCTATTTTAAGGGGAGCCCTGAGCCCCTTAAATATCCACGCGGGGGTGGGGGGGCTCCACAGGCTATTTAAAGGGCCCGGGGCTCTCCTGACTCTGCCGCCCCGGTTCTTTAAATAGCCGCTGCTTTCTGAAGCGGCGGCTATTTAAAAGACTGAAGTGGCAGAGGCAAGGGGAACCTCGGGCCCTTTAAATAGCTCCCAGAGCCCTGGGGTAGGGATGGGGCTCCTATTTAAAGTGAACAATGCATGGCCAGCACAAACAGCGCTGTGACTGTGTAGGCACAGCACTCTGCCCTAGAAAGAAAAGTAGTAGTACTAAAGGACACCCAGGCACTCCAAGGTTTTACAGTGTTGTCAATGCTGTCAATGTCAATGTTGTCAGATCTGCAGCTACTGGGGACTCCACCACACCAGGGACAGGTTTGAAATGCTCGTGTGATGTTAGCTTCTAATGCCCCTAATGCCCCAGCGCCATGGGCTGTGGAGTGCAAGCTGTCTTATGCTGACAGGGAGCTCAGGATTAATAGTTTCTTGTGCCCCTGGGGAATTAGGCTCTATTTCTGGGTGGGTCTGTCTTGCGCAAGCCCCAGGGCTTCCCCTTCCTGTGTATCAGGAATGTCCAGCCACGTCTCTCACAATCTTCTCTCAAGCAATGCTTTCTCCACATCCCATACACCTGTGTGTCCCTGGAGTCAGAGAGTCTTCTCTCAGACAGCCACAGCTCTCAACCAGACGTACGTGTACCCCTGGCGATATGCAGAGGTCTTCCATGGGGTATATCAACTCATCTAGATATCTTCCTAGTTTTACAACAGGCTACAGAAAAAGCACTAGCAAAGCCAGTACAAACTGAAATTTCATACAGACCATGACTTGTCTATAGGGTAGCAGAAACTATACACTGAAATGTAAGTACAATATTTATATTCCAGCTGATTTATTTTTATAATTCTGTGGTAAAAATGAGAGTGTCAGCAATTTTTAGGTAACAGTGTGGCTGTGGCAATTCTGTATTTGTAGTCTGATTTAGTAAGCAAGTTGTTTTTAAGTGAGGTGAAACTTGGGGGTATGCAAGACACACCAGACTCCTGGAAGGAGTACAGGAGTCTGGCAGGACTGAGCGCCACAGCTGTAGATAGTTCACTAGGTTTCCTACTGGGACCTGCTGTAAACTCTGTACTTTACCTATTTCTAGCACTGGGAATCTTTCCACATCCACCATTTACCTGCACACAGAGGACTCTCCCACTAATCATAGCTTCAGAAGTTAAGCCCTTCTGCTGAGCTCCTGTACTAAATGATACTGTCTGGTAAATCCTTTACTTAAAAAACCCACCAGCACTAGTCTGCGTATTCATTCTCTTCTTAGCTCTGTGCGGAGTCCTTTCCTCCTGACTCCTCCTGGTCTCTGTTTTTACAGTTCTGCTTCTTTTGTAAGGTTCAGCTGGGAACTGTTCCCCTTCTCAGAACCCAGTGAAGCTAAACAACAACATTTTAACACAGGCAACCATTGGGTTTGAATAAACCCCACTGTGATCCTATAAAAGATGCCCGGGGGGAGCTGTTCCATAAGACAGAACTCCATTTTGATGCAATCGGGCTATGGGAATGTGATTGTCCAGAAGTGAAACTCAGAGACATCTACATTTCCAGGCTCTGCAGGAAGCTTGGAAATTGAGAAATTGATGCAATTTGCTCAGACATAGCCGCCAGCTGAAAAGCGTAGCAGAGCCATGGGACAAGCTGCCAGGGACTGATGCGCTTCAAGAGAACCACCAAAACGTAACTGCTTAGACTCCCTCTGCGAGACCATCACAAACTTCTGAGACTATCATATACTCTTAAGGAGATTTTTGTAGTTAAAGTTTGAGATTGGGAACCAGGAGACACGCCTTATAGTGAGAGATTTAAAAAGCTCTATTAAATTTATCCAAGAGAAGATTAAGAGGTGATAATCATGGTCTACTAGTAAATACCTGGGGGAAGAGACTTCTCATAGTACATGGCTCTTTAATCTAACAGGAAAAAGCATAATGAGATCCAATGGCTGGAAGCTGAAGCTGCACAAATTCAGACGAGAAAGAAGTTGTACATTTTTAACAGCTAAGGTAATTAACTATTTGAAAAATTCACATCGGGCTGCAATAGATTTTCCATCATGTGAAGACTTTAAACCAACACTGGGTGTCTTTTTAAAATATACACTGTAGCTCAAACACTATTTATGGGCTCAGGATCAGATTTTCAAAGGTACTTAAAGCTTAAAGATGCAAACAGCCTCCTAGCAGGTGTTGGAATACACCTATATTTCCCTTCATTGGTCCAGAAAGGGCACCCACTACGGGCTCCCTTCCCACTGGCAAAACCCACACATTAACTGTGATGGAGCAGAAAACATAAATCTAGCAACATCTACAAGTTCTATATTTAAATCATACAACACAAGACTTCAGTGGTTCTTCCACAAGCCAGTTTTCCCTGTAAATCATTAACCTGACAAAAAGCCAAGACCCTTAATGTTCCAGAGCTTGTGTAACCAACAGATTATTTTCAGATGGACTGTGATGTCGGTGTGGAGTTAACTTTACTGTGCGATATCCAGAATATTGCCCTGTAACTTACAGGCAAACTTATGACAATACCAGCTTTTGGTTTCAAACCAGAAAATGCAGATACATATATCCAGAAATGTCGGAGTTTGGAACCAAGGTTTTGCTTTTGCTCATTTTAATGATGGGGCCACTTGTAAAATTCAAATTCAGATACATATCACAGTCACCCCCCAAACTCTTGGGTGATTGGATCTGGGATTACAGCTCAGGCCCATCTCTAGAAAATAACCTTAAGCAAACAGCTCTCTTCAGAATGTGGATTTTTATTAAGTTAGTGTGAGAGCTCAGTTTGAGAGCTCCACTAATTCACCCTCTCTGAAAACACTAGGTCAAACATAATGCCAAAAACACCTACGAAAATGAAAAAACAAACAACTATCTGATGGCTGAGATTGAACTTCTGGTAGGAATCATGGCTTTCTTCCACTGCCCTCTCAAGACACTGCAATAAATCAACTAGCTCATAAGAACATGACACGGTTTTTATATTCATGTTGAACCTTAGAAAAGAAACTATTCAGTCCCCTCTGGGATATGATCAGACTCACTCCTGCAATTTCTCTTTAGTTTTATGTTCTTTCTCTATTCTATGATTGGGACTGATTTGGGGAGTTAAGGGAAGAATTATTTATTTAACAGTCCCAGAGGGTGAAGTTTAGGTAGGCTGACTTTTGCACCTGCGCTCAAGTGGTTTGAAGAGGTCTTGAATTATCCAAGGCTAAATCAGGATAATGAATTGCACACAGAGCTTTATCCAGTTCCCACTGAAGTCAACAGAAAGATCCTCATTGACTTCAGTGGGAGCTGGAAGGGCCCAGAAAACCATAAAAACTCACTTTAGGGGAGAATCACGTCCTCCATCTCTGCAGGTGCTGAAGGCATCACATGCAGCAGAACCAGGTTTTCTAGTACAGGGGATAAAGCAGAATTTTGGAGGGTTGCAGAAGGGAACAGAAGCTGGAGACTCCTGTGTCGGCCAGTGGCCAGCTTGCTGTACGCCATGGGAGTGGGGAGATACTCTGGGAAAAGGGTGAATGCAGTATCATTGCAGAGTGGATCTTCTAATCCTTCTCCCTTGCCTGCAGACCATTATTTAAAAGATATTCTGTGGTTTGATCAATAGGATATTGGTTAAAGTTTGGACTAATTCATCCATCACCCATCCAATTCCCTTACAAGTCAATTTTCAGAAGAAGAGGGAAGCTCAGAGTGTGGTTAATGTGGGGCAAGCACCGAGAGCCAACCAATACTCAAAATTGATTGTGGACAAGGTGCAGATAGGTAGACTCAGAGTTGTGCTATCTCCAAAACGTGCTGCTTTTACAGACTGCAAGAATCTTAATATTCTCACTAAAACTGCCACCAGTGCAACCAATGCATTCATTTATTTTGTTTCAATATACTTGATTTCCTTTTGTCTAGCAAGTCCAAAATGTAACTGGGTGATCACGGGCCTTCTAACTTTTGTTGGCCATAAATAAATCTGTTTAAAATTCAGTAGCTAATAGAAATGCTCATTATATCTCGGACATTTTAATTGATGTAAACTATATCTAGTCCAACTGCGAATCAGCATACAGTAGACTGTAATGGATATTAAGAATACGCCATGATTAATCAAAAATCTGATAGATTTGTTAATTTTAATTAAACCTGCAGGAGTAGGAAAACCTTATCACTTCTTTAATTTGCATAAATACTCTGGGTTCTTTGTCTTATTAGTTTATATTTGCTATAAATTACACACCACTTACTTTCCATAATACAATGACTGCTACTGAGTAGACATTTTGTAAACATTTGAAGTCCCAGCAACAAGTCAGGACATGAAATCAATAATTAGCCATCTTTTAACTTGATATTGATATTCTGGGAAATGTAATTTACTCCTCTATAGTTGACCCAGAGGGCTGAAGCTGGGAGAATTTCAAGTAGTCCTGCATAAATGAGTCATCACAAGATACTGGGATAACATCTGAGACTGTTGTTAGAAAGCTGGCACTAGAGATACAGCCAAGCTGCTAGTGGAAGTTCTGGAAGGAGTTTATTGTGGCTCCAATGCAAAGAAGCAACATGTTAATATGTGCAGAGGAAGAGATTGGTTTTATGAAGTTATATTTTTGAGACTAATAGTTTGAAGCACATCTTTACATGGGTGGGGAATGAGAATGATCTAAAGACAGCATCCACCAGACTAATGGATATATAGTGGAACCTCAGAATAATGAACATCAGAGTCACAAACTGACCAATCAACCACACACCTCATTTGAAACTGGGAGTACTCAATCAGGTAGCAGTAAAGACCAAAAAAAATAAAAAAAAGGAGAAGCAAAAAACCCAAGCAAATACAGGACTGTGTTAAATGTAAACTACTAAAAAAAGAGTAAGTTGAAAAAACATTTGACGAGGTAAGGAAACTTTTTCTGTGCTTGTTCATTTAAATTAAGATTGTTAAAAGCAACATTTTTCTTCTGCATAGTAAAAGGGTTTCAAAGCTATATTGAGTCAGTGTTCAGTTGTAAACTTTTGAAAAAAAACAACTATAATGTTTTGTTTAGAGTTACAAACATTTCAGCGTTATGAACAACCTCCATTCCCGAGGTGTGAGTAACTCAGATTCTATTGTATGGCAGGTATCCCTAGTCCCAGGTAGAAACTGTTCATGGGACAAGCTCTGCTCCACTAAGAAAGCCAGGCTCCTGTTCTCCTGGCTATAGTAAAGGTACTGATGATTCTTATGAGATTCAAAGGATGGTAGGGTTTAAGGATCTGTGGCTATTTTTGCTAGTCTGACTGGGCATCTGCAACAACAAAAAACCCTCAATCTTTTGGTTTAGCATGAATAGGAGGGTGTAAAACAGGGGTAGGCAACCTATGGCACATGTGCCAAAGGTGGCAAGCAAGCTGATTTTCAGTGGCACTCACACTGCCCGGCTCCTGGCCACTGGTCGGGGGCTGGGGGGTGGGGGACTCTGCATTTTAATTTAATTTTAAAATGAACCTTCTTAAACATTTTAAAAATCTTATTTACTTTGCATACAACAATAATTTAGCTCTATATTATAGACTTATAGAAAGAGACCTTCTAAAAATGTTAAAATGTATTATTGACACGTGATACCTTAAATTAGAATGAATAAATGAAGACTCAGCACACCACATCTGAAAGGTTGCTGACGCTTGGTGTAAAACATGGCTGCAATTATAGCCAGGTGGTCACAAGTTCAATACTTGATTATGGGCCCAGTCTTCAATACCCTTTCCCGCACTTGAAGCCAACGAGACTACTCCTGTGAGGGATTAGGGCAGATATCCGAAAAAGAGTTTCCTTTTCTCTCAGAATGCAATTCACAGCATATAATGTTATGCTATTTTTCAGTTTTAGAGTCATGAAATCTTAGTCACTAATCAATTCCTATGATGTGTAGATAATGAGACAATTCTCCTTAATCAGGGAAAGGCTGTCCTCAGAGGGTTTGGATAAGCATCCACGTTATCATTAGATTGCACGGTCGTCTACTTGCGCCTGTAAAACTGGGCTGGAAATCTCAGACAACAAGACTGCTGCGAGATTTCTAGTATTTTTTACCCTCATTTGAGCCACAATGCTAGGGATGGTTGTAACAACTTTACAGTCTTCCTGGAGGGAGGGATGGGGCAGGAGCAATACTTTCTTACCATCTTGCACCGCCAAGTAATTGGCCTCTTGCACCGCCAATACTTACCCTCTTGCACCGCCAAGTAAGCGCAATGGCAATCTAGCCCATAGGTTAAAAAAATCCCACCAAGAGATTTTTATAAAATATACTGGACTGCACTTTAAACCTAATTCCTCCTGTCTAATTTCTTCAGTCTTTTTTGTCTCTATCTAGAAAACCAAATTCTCAGGGATCTGCCCCCTACGCAGAGCCAATTTCTTTGCAGCCAGTCACTAGTGTCAACTACAAAGGCAACACAACTTCTTATCAGCAATCACTTGGTGTTTCCTGGTATAATAATCCTATCAAATCTCAGATCAAGTCAACATCCAATGCAATATTATGGAAATTAAATTTTAAAGCAGACATTAAAAGCTTCCTGAAGCTGTAGGGTAATTTACTTAGCTTGACCAGTTATTCTAATACAACAATTATTTCACCCTAACTGCTACCTTTCATGGAGTGAAATCCCCAGTGGCTTCTCATTTCTGACTTGCAATTGTATGGCTGAGGGACTCTTTTGTCTGCGTACAGAATGCGCACGTATGTAAGACACACAAGAAATCAGATTTCATTTAACCGGTTACATCTCCAGTGACATTTGTAAAGCGTTTCAAATGGGAAGGCATCATAGAACAGAACAGAACAGCATTCTCAATGGGTAAGTATTTATGCAATAAAAAATTGGTGTAAGCCAGAACCATTGTAAAGCAAGAAAAAATGCCACATTTCCCCCTTCCTCTTTTCTCAGTTTTCCTAATACAGATTCTGCGATCTGGCCAACCCCAAAGCCTGAATTGACTCTTGTTGAGGCAGTGCCTTTTTATTATGTATTGGTATTACAGTAACAAGTCATGTCTATGCAGCAATTAAACACCCGCAGTTATCCTGGGTCAGCTGACTTGGGCTTGTGGGGCTGCAGAATTGCTATGCAGACATTTCGGCTCAGGCTGCAGCCCAAGTCTGCTAACCCAGGCCAGCCACAGGAATTTAATTGCTTCATAGATATAACCTTAGATGTCCTAACCAAGACTGGTTACAAAGTAGCAGCCATGTCACTCTGTATCCATAAAAAAATGAGGAATACTTGTAGCACCTTAGAGACCAACCAATTTATTTCAGCATAAGCTTTCGTAGGCTATGGCCCACTTCATCAGATGCATAGAATGGAACCCACAGAAGTATGTTGTATATATACACACAGAAAACATAAAAAGGTGTAAGTTGCCATACAATTCTAAGAGGCTATTTAATTTACATGAGCTATTATCAGCAGGAGAAAAAAAAACCTTTTGTAGTGATAATCAAGATGGTCTATATCAGACAGTTGACAAGAAGGTGTGAGGATACTTAACATGGAAATAGATTCAATTAGGGTAATGACCCAGCCATTCCCAGTCTCTGTTTAACCCTGAGTTGATGGTATCCAATTTGCACATTAATTACAGTTCAGCAGCTTCTCATTGGAGGCTATTTTTGAAGTTTTTCTGTTTTAAAATTGTCACCTTCAAGTCTGTTATTGAGTGACCAGGGAGGTTGAAGAGTTCTCCTACTGGTTTTTGAATGTTATGATTCCTGATGTCAGATTTGTGTCCATTTAGTCTTTTGCATTGAGACTGTCTGGTCTGGCCAATGTACATGACAGAGGGGCATTGCTGGCACATGACTGGGCACCCATTATGCTAGGCACCATACAGACAAGAGGCAGAAGAGCTTACAGTCTGAATAGACTAGACAGGGAGAAAGGAGAAGTATTGCTATCCCCATGTACAGATGGTTAACTGAGGCAGAGAGAGTGACTCACCCAGAAAGTCACTGGCAGAGCCAAGAATTGAACCCACACTTCCCAAGGACTGAACTAGGACACAACCACAAGCCCATTCTTATGTTCATGGCTGCAGACGGGTGGTTTGTTTCTGGCAGGATGGACTTTAACCACCTCTCTCTTCTTTTCATCTCTTCTCTGTTTCGTGCTCATTGTCTATATTTCTCCTCTTTCCTTTTCTCCTGATCTGCCGTAACAACGGCATCCTTCCTTGGTCCAACTCCCCATTCTCCACACTCCTACCCCCTTTGCTTGTTCTCTCTTCCCCAAATGCACGTCCCACACCCTAGCTGCCAGTCACACAGAACTACACGCAAAGTTTCCAAGTAATATTTCCTGCTCCCGTATCTCACCCGCTCTTCCTACTCTGCCCACACCATTCTGTCTCCTGTGATCTTGGCAAGTGCCCTTTCCTCCCACTGGGATCCTGCCCATCTCTTCTGTCTTTTCTAATGTTGCTCAGTAACCACCGCCATTGCCCCGTTTGTGATCCACGCCATTGCTTCTCCCTGGAGTTTTCCTAACACTGCCAATCCATTCCTCTCTCTCTCTCTCTCTCCCTGCATGTGAGAAGAAGGAAGGTGGAGACCCAGTCAGAGAAGTGCCCTCATGTGTATTAACACTGTGGATAGTTTGGGACCTGAGCTTTCAGCAATCAAATCAGAAACTCCCCTCAAACTTGAGGGAACGTGAGCGTAGTTGCAGAAGTGAGAGTTAGAAAGGACCTGGTAAGTGACCCTCTCTATTCCCCTGCCACAGATACTTAGATATTTTTACCCAGACACTTCAGTTCAGTTCAAGAAGAAATTCAGAGTTTCAGGGTTTTATGACTGGTTCTAGCCTTTCAGCATCCAGTATGAAACAAACACAGCTAGAGGCCAAAGTGACAACTTAATTAGGAATGTGATTTTTCATAGGGCATTTACTTCCAAAAGAGTGACTACCCTCCCTATTTCCCCCTCTCTCTTCTCTTTGTGTCACACCTTCTAGTCAATCCTGCAGCCCCTGGGATGCAGAACTCCCACTGGGAATTCCTCATGTGGAATGGAGAGTCCTGATCCATTGGCCGCAACCTCACAATGAGCTCTGTGCAGATCTGTGGGGAGTTCAGCAGGGGGGCCATTCACACAGAGCTCATTGCAGGATCAGAGCTTTCAGCTGCAAGCCATCTAAGGAAGGGTGGCTTCCTTAGATAAAGCAGCTAACCTAGGATTCATTTTTCATCTGTTTTCTGGCATCAGCTCTTTGGAGCAGGTATTGTGTCTTGTTCAGCATTTTGAAAGACACTGTGCATATTTATGGCATCATACAAATCATTTAACTTTTAAAAACTGATTACATTAAAAATTATCACTAACACATCCTCATAACAGCACATAGTTTCAAGGCATAATATGAAGTAGGAACAAAAGAAGACAGTATTTAGTAGTTTGTGCTTCAATGTACGTACATACAAAGCTTCAGGTTGCCCTCTGCTGGTAAACGCTTGAATGCAAACTAAAGAACAGCAGAACTCCTAGCTACGTGACTATTTTCCCAGGCAAGACTATTTTCTCTAAAAGACTCATTATTCGTGAGCAGAAAGCTAATTGGTTGTATGCCATTTTTTCATAAATGTATAGAAAGGAATATGAAAATGACTGCTACAAGAAATAAGCATCGTTCCCCTTATATATTTGGTATCATAGTCACCAACTCTTTCATCTTCCCCTTTAACTGTCATTTTCTTCCCATCACAGCACAAATATATCAACAGCTGCAAGGACAACCTCACAGGTCTCTTGGACTCAAATATTTTTTAAAAATGGTTACGTTTTTTCAAAAGCACATATGAGTGTGTTGCATGGACAAAAACACAAGCTGCACACACCAGGAGTTGGTGCCACTCATGCACATCAAAAACGGTCACACAATTTTTGCACACTATCAACTGGGTATGCAAATATTAGAATTTACATATGAATTTACATACAGACCCTACTTGTTCATGCAAATAAGTGAAAATTGGGTATTTGCATGCACACATGATAAGGCATGGAAATCTCTGCCCAAACTGTTTACTCCCAGAATGTTAAACACATTTTAGGTGGAGCAGATAGTACTGCCTATAGTTATGGTTGCTTGATACTTCCCAGTATAAGACTCTATTTTTCAGTTGCTTAACATTTTGTCAGACTTTACCTATTTGGACAGAAATTTTCCATGTCAGATGTCTGCATCAGCCTGTTTTTGTTTGTGTGTTTTGTTTTTTGGCACAGGGGTATGAATTTCAACTAAAACAATTCTGCTGTTACCAAGAATGAGATGAGAGAAAAATACTTTTTTCACCCCTGTTAAAAACAATTCTCACAACCCTTTTGTTGAGAAGCTCTAACACCTCTATGCTTCGGAGCAGGGACTTAGAATTTGGCAGGGGAAATGTCTGGGTGTCAGGTATGTGCCTTTTTCCACCCCTGTAAGAATTGGCCAAGTTACAAGACTCATCAAAAAAAAATCACACATGGGTTAATAGAGATATGCTTTAATAGAGATCTGGTTTGACAGCTAAATTCTCTAGAGACTCTGCTCACAAGCATGCTCTCAGCTTTCATGTGCTGACCAGACTGTACAAATACCATCCTGTCAGAGCACTGATGGGCATGATCCAGAAGAGGTAAAGTCTCAATAAACCCTTATAATGACTAAGAGCTTGAGCCTGCAGCCCTTCTACCCAGGGAAGTCCTATCTGTTTTTAATGTAAGCTCCTCGTGCAGGGAATTTGCAGGAATGGTGTAAGGATGCGCAAGACATTGTGATGGTGGAATGCTAAGGGCGCTCTCATCCTCGACTCCAGGAAAGGAAGGGGTGCTCACCCCCCCCCCTCCGGGGTGTGTGTGTGTGTGCTCATTTCCCCCCCTGTCTCCTGGGAGGGAAAGGGTACTTTCGGCCACTGTTATCAGTCTTTGCCCTGTTATCACATATTTCCCATGCCGGACTTGGCTCTCATGGTTTGCTTGCTTTGAAATGAAACACCTGCTTGTATTTTGTGATATTAACAAGGCAAAAACAAGGTATTAGTTATTCATGAGGTATGCATGAGATGCAAATGTTCCTGTTATTTCTCTGCCTGTGTGCCCACACGCAGTGGGCTTCTTCCCCGGGCAGTGCTCCAATGTGCCGGGTCCCCGTTTAGTGGCAGCAGCGAGCAGAGCACCCGCTGCAGGTGTGTCACTTTGCCTTCAATAAACTCACCACTTCTATTCAACTATTCTATATTTGTGTGCCTCGTTCCTACGGGACAGAAAAGTACCCTGCAACAAATGGTCTGAGGGTGTATGTTAAGAATAGAACACCAAGCTCAACATTGGTTGTATACAAAAGCAACAATTGCAAAGGAAGCATGTTTTGCTCTTACACAGTTAGCTGCCTAGAGGCTTGATCTTTACTACCAATGAAAAAAACGAGAGCCTGCTATTGACTTCTATGGTACTTGGGTATGATCTTTTAGTCAAGAAAGTTCATAAAACCTGTTGGATCCATCTCTTCCTAAGTACAAGAGATCTGGTTTGAACCAATTCTACAAAATTACAGGAGGCTCATTTATCTGGCCTCTGCAAGGAAAGGGCAGCGAGAACCAGTGCAATGTTATGTATGGCCTGACTAACATATCCTTAAAGCCTTTAAACATGAGGCACAAGGATGTGTATCAAAGACATTTATATGTATGGTTCTTTATGCAAGCACATAAATCTAAAAAATATTACACTGAGTAAATCTAGCAAAACATTCTCTTCTAGGGAAGTGTCACTATCAATGTAGAAGCCTGTCAGTAAAGGGGAGGGGTGTTATCCAAAGAGATACAACATTGCACCTCATGGTTTGACAGTTCTGTATTAAAGTAGGTTACATGGTGTAAGCAAAGTAAGGAACCAATCCTGCAAATGCGTACTGCTGTGCAAAAAATTGTATGTGATTGTGTAATTAAGGACTGTACCATAATGCATACACATAAGGAAGACTCCTTAATTATGGCAATTCCTAACTTTTGAGTACTTGACTTTGCAACCTTAATTATGTTTTTAACTTTTTTTATTGTGTGTGTGAATTATATATGAATATACATGCATTATTAATTAGAGCTGGTAAAAAACCCTGAAATTTAAAAAATAAAATAAAAAGTGTTTGTTAAAAATTTCCTTTATTTTTAACCACTTCAACAGATAAGTAAAGGTTTAATATATGTAGGGTGGGATGAATAAATTTTAGTATTTGTATGAACACAAATCAGTGTTAGCATTAGCTAACAAGCATCAGATCAGGAAAGAAAAACAAAAATGGTGTAAAATATTTTTACAGCCCAGCACTGCACCCCTTCCCGCAGCCCCCCTTTGGGCCAGGACAGCAAACTGGAGCCAGTGGGAGCTGCGTTCAGCGAACTGGCAAGTAAACAAATTGGTGGGGCCCACTAAGGACACTTACCCTGTGGTCCCGCATGCCAAGGTTACCAATCCCTGTAGTACAGGGGTCTCCAAACTTTATGAGACGAGGGCCATATTAGATTTTTGAAGGGGCTTTGCGGGCCAAAGCGACCGTTAAAAAATTCAATATATGCAAATATATGCAAAATCCCCCCCCTTGCTCCACCGGCCACTGCCGCACCCCTTCCCCCCTTTACTCCGGCCGCTGCTGCAGTCACCCCTCCGCACATGGGGCCACCAGCAGCAGCTCGCGAGGGGCAGTGGCGGCTTCGCCATGTGCCTGCTCGGCATGCCTGCTCAGCTGAAGGGCTGGACAAATCGAAGCCGCGGGCTGGATCCGGCCCCTGGGCCATGGTTTGGAGACCCCTGCTGTAGTAGATTCTGCTACTTGTTACAATATACTGTCATGTTGCTGCATAAATTCCATCTGGCCAATACTATGTATCTTCAATACTATGGCATTGAGGGAAACAGGTTGTATGTAGGACAACTGTTCTAAACCAACTCAATCAGAGTTAGATTTGAATTAAAAGCTTCCTTAATGCAGACGCCATTCTTTTAATCCCTGGAACTGTCCATAATCATGTTAGTTGGCCTCTAGCTAGAAAAGGTATTAAAAAACCCTCATCAACTGTATAACAAAGTTGAATTTGAAGCATGTTTTATTTTTAAGGTCATTTTGGAGGATTTATTCTGAATGATTTGTTGCAGGGAGATTATTTTATGGGGGAGGAGGTGGAATCAACTCTCTTCCTTTGTTCTGCAAAAGTCAGAAGATAACAGTCTGTATACTCATCCACTCTTCCAAAATAAGGGAACCCACCTATTGCAGAGAAATTTAAGTTTTAGGTTTCGTCAAAACTTCAGCAGGAAGATAGAAATATCCTATGAGTCTGAACTACTTGTACAACATGACTGAATATTTAGACTCAAACAGAGAAACAAGTTTTGTTTCACACTTTCACAGACTGTCAGAAATAACCTCCAAGCAACAAAATCACTTGAGGGCATGAATATGGCCTTGCAAAGGGACTTTAAAAAAATTGGGGGAATCTTTTTTTATAAAATTATATCTTGAACAGCCCTCAGTGGGAAGAACAACAATTGAAATATTAAGAAAAACTAATTACAAGTTAGCTGGAGGCTGTAGGAAGGAGTTATCACTTCTTTTCCTCATCTTATTCTAGAAAATTCTTCACATAAAAATAAACCTGAGAAAAGTTTCCTTTTTCAGTGGATTCTTGAAAGAGTGGAACAAAAACAAAACAGAAAATCCTACTGTTCTTCCTGGTTGCACTTTGTGATTTTCATTTTCACTTCTAGTGAAACATACTTTTCACGAGGGGTTGCTGGATGTTTGAACTGCCTTGAAGTGACTAAATGATTAAACTTCAATTGCCTTCTGGCTTGAAATTCCCATTAGGGGTCTCAGACTAGATATGGACATCCCATGATTTTCAAAGCACTGCATAGAACTGGTCCTAATTATCTAAGAGTCCTTCTATTCCAGGGGTGGGCAAACTTTTTGGCCCAAGGGCCACATGGGGTTGTAAAAAGGTATAGAGGGCCGAGCAGGGAAGGCTGTGCCTCTCCAAATAGCATGATCCCCGCCCCTATCCACTCCTTCCCACTTCCCACTCCCTGACTGCCCCTCTCAGAATCCTTGACCCATCCAATCCCCCATGCTTCTTGCCCCTGACCGCCCCCTCTAATGACCCCCACCCTAACTGCCCCCAGAACCCCATCCACTACCCAACCCCCCTGCTCCCTGTCCCCTGACTGCCCTGACCCATATCCACACCCACGCCCCAACCACCCCCCGCTCCTCCTCCCCAACCACCCTCCCCCCGAGTCTCTGCCCCATCCAACTGCCCCCTGCTCCCTGAATGCTCCCTGAAACTCCTTGCCCCTTATCCAATCCCTCCCTCCTCCCCTCCTTGCTGCAGACAATCCTTCCGCTGCAACGCTCCCCGGCAGGAACAGCGGGCCAAAGCGCTAGTGGCATTGCTGTGGGGGAGGGGAGACAGCGGGGAAGAGGCCGGGGATTGGACAGGATGGTCCCGCGGGCCATAGTTTGCCCACATCCTGTTCAGCCTGCCTGAGCTCCCAGTCAGGGAAGCGAGCCCTGTCCTCTCCCTCGCTGTCCCTCCTCCCCAGCAGCCACGCCACTAAAAGATAAAAGATTAAACTAAAAAAATTAATATAGCCAGCTACTATACGCAAGGTGTTCCACTTTTTACTCAGCATAAATGAATGTTTCCCACAGTCTGAGGTCTAGAGTGCTTTGTGGACATACCAGCAAATGGATAGATAGTATTCTGCATGACATCGCTAGACACAAGTTCAATGAAGAACAAGTATTATAACCTCTGATGCTGGTTGTGAGTGTTTGTTAAGTAGATCAATAAGGACAGGAACATTTTGCCTTTTAATTTGTGTCGTTGCTCTGGCAACCAGTGCAAATAACAGAGCAAATAGGTAAAATTATAGTCCCATCACACTCCATGGGCTGACAGTAATATGTAATTGCATGCCTCTCCTACAGGAAAGCTTTCTTAGTATAATCCTATAGTGTCTTTTCTCTCACACTGTTTTAGGTGTTTCATCATTTCCACAGCTTGCAAAGCCCTGGGAAATAAAAGAAAACACTTGGCAGGTTTTGCTATTGCAGCAGTAACTTTGAAAGAATATAATAGGAGTAATTTTGTGTGTCTGGTAGCAATAATCCTAGATTATTCACAACTAAGAGAAAGTGGGTATGTAAAGTCATGAGATGTTTCTGAATTTTTTACTTTTATTAGTCTTTTGGTAGATCATTTGATACAATCTTCATATGCCTAAAGCAGGAGTGGGCAAACTACGGCCTGTGGGCCACATGTGACCCACCGGCCATTTTCATCTGGCCCGCGAGCTTGGGCAAGCTGGCGTGCCACGGATCCCCACGCTCCCGGGCCGGGCCCTCCCCGCGCTCCCCGGCTGAGGGCCGGGTGGAGCGCGGGGAGCTGTGGGGCCCCACGCTCCCTGGTTGGGGGACCAGGCCAAGCCCGGCGTGCCACGGGTCCCTGCGCTCCCAGGCCGGGCCTGCCCCATGCTCGCTGGCTGTGGAGCCGGGTCAAGCCCGGGGAGTTGCCGGGCCGCGTACTCCCTGGCTGGGCCGGGTCAAGGAGCACCCGGCTGACTAAGGTAAGCAAGGGGGGGGTGTTAGGTGGTGAGGTCCCAGGGGATGGTGCTTAGGGTGGGGGGATATCCGGAGGCGGTAGTCAGGGAACAAAGCAGGGAGGCTTAGATGGGCGGGTGCTTCCCGGGGGGTGGTGGTTAGGGTGGGGGGATCTCAGAAGGGGGCAGTCAGGGAACAAAAAGCAGGGGGGCTTAGATAGGGGACAGCAGTTACAGTGGAGGGGTCTCCGGAGGGGGTGATCAAGGGACTGCGGGGGGTGTTCAATGGGTTGGGAGTTCAGAGGGGGGCAGTCAGAGGGCGGGAAGTGGGTGGGGGTTGGATAAGGAGCGGGGTCAGGCTGTTTGAGGAGGCACAGCCTTCCCTACCCAGCCCTCCGCACAATTTTTAACCCCAATGTGGCCCTCAGGCCAAAAAGTTTGCCCACCCCTGCTCTAAAGAACGGTTGAATTTCATGGTTTCTAAGAAACTCTTGGCCTTAGTACCTTAACATCAAATCCAGGTTACATTAAATTCCTCCTAGGCTAGAGGTATCCACATTGATGTTCTCTTATCCCAGATCTGAGCAGTTTTGCTTATGTGACAGCTGTCATCTTGGTCAACGCACCAGGGATTGAACTGGAGACCTTCAGAGGGAAAAGCACAAGATACTGCACCTTGAGTTAAGGTTCTCTAGTTGGGGCTTACGATGGGGTGTATCAACCTTGCAGAGGAAAAGAAGAGTTAAAGGACTGCTTTGGGGCCAGGCAAACCACCCTGCCACACCTGCAAAGCATGCATGGTGGAGGAGGAGGAGTTTAAAAAGGGGAGCAGAACAGCTCAGGAGGAGGCAGCCAGTGGATGTGAACAGACAGAGTGAGCACTATAGAAGGTGCAGCTGCCTGGGGCCTCTGGCTATTGAAATTCTAAGTGACCTGCTGAGGGAGAAAGGACTCTGGACAGTGGCAAGCCCTAGGATTTACCATCATTTATAGTCTTTAAATGTCTTCACTTTGCCCTTTTGTATAAGGAGGCTGGCAGGAAGCAATCCTGTGCAGCCTGATATGGGGCATCTGGACAAAGGAGACCATGAAACCAAAAGGATTAAGACTCTGGGACCTTGGGCATAGGTGTCGCCTGGAACCCCTCAGGGCTGCTTTGTTGGACTCTTTGTCTGCCTAAAAGGGAGTGGACATAATTCATGACCTGGCCAGAGGGCTGAATCATGGAAGAGGGCAGACCAGAGTGGCTGTCAGCCAGAGCACCAGGAAAGAAAAGAATCTGCTACATCCACACCCAGCTGCAAGGGAGCATCTACAGTGAGTGAATGCCCTTCACAGGGCTATAACAGAATCATATCTGCCATAACTTGGGCAGAGGAGGGGGACCTGGGTCACACTTTCACCAGTGTGTTACTCTTACTGAGGGTTTTGATTCTGTTTGCGTTTTGCCTCCTTTGATTATTGCAAGATGGCTTTTGCAAACAGATGAGATTTACCGCTTGCTCTGAAAGAGTTCGGGATTGAGCTCAGTCCTGTCTCTTCCAGCAGATATTCTACTGTCATCCAAGAACCTCTTGCCTCCATCTCTCAACAACTTCATCCCTAGATGAAGCTTTCCAAGGGAAGTGTGGTTCATGAATACAGTCAGGAATGGAGAGGCAAACTCGAATGTTGCTGGGCTACACTGTGTTCATTAGATTTAATCCCTTTATTACTTCTGATATAAGAATGAGTGTTGGCAGTAGTTTTCTACTGAAACCATCATACCTAGTATGGGTTCCATTAATATGAATGTTGGACCATATGTTCCAAAGGCACCTGAGATGCTGTTCCCTAATTAAGAGATTAAACAAAGGTGGCCAAAAGCAGAAAGAAGAAATCCTGGAATGAGACAGTGAATGAATAAAGCCATGAAATCAAAAGGAAAAGATAAAGGGACTGAGATATTCAGAACAATGATGGGTGAAAATTGATCACATCTTCAGCATGATCACACCTTCTGAGCCCAATTCAAAGCCCACAGAAGTCAATGGAAGGAATCCCCCCGGCCACATTCTGACTGAGAAAGACCTTCATTTCAGATATACAGAAGAAGCTGCCAACCTTGTACTTTGCTTTTCACTTCACTTATACACCAGTGGGTCTCAGATGAAAGCACTGAATACCTCACTGGCGAGCTAATGGTACCCTGAGGATCATGGATGCTTCTCTCTGGCATCTCTTCCCCTGAATCCAGTGCCCAGCTTCTGGCCAGCTTCTGCCAGGGTTAGCCTCTTTAAAAGAAGGATGAGAGACATCGAGTACAGTGAAATACTTGGAGGATCTATCATAAAAAGAACAGATCAGTTGGTTTGTTTGGGTCAATTAGCTTTTGAGTTCCCTTGCTTCACTCCAGTTGATTCCTTTAAAAAGATGAACAGTCCTGTCTCCTTCTGGGAGCCCCAGTACCTGAGAGCTCAGTTCAGGGCCAGATGGATGATTTGGAAAAGAGCTTTCACCCCTTGGCAGCACAGCAGTCATTAGGGAGCAGATTTAAGACATGAACATTCATCACATTCTACTGAAACCCCTATGATAGATATCTTGCCCCATCTTCTGAAGCTGAAAAGGTCACGGAGCCATTTCCATCACACCATCGACCCAGAGAAGCAGTTTCACTAGTGACACTTGTAACAACAAGCCTAAGGAATCGGCTGAATATGCAGAGTGATTTACAACTGTGTCAAAAGTTAAAGCATGTTTGCAAGCACAGGCAGACAAAAGAAGGGATGATCCATTCTTATCTTGGAGCTAGAAAACAAATGTGGCTGAACAAATTCTGCCCTGTGATCAGGGCTCACCACCAGAGCCATGCCGGTGGCTGCTTCGTTTATCTCCTGGCCTCCTGCCAGACATTGCTACCAGGTTCCTCCTTGACCCTCCCAGGCTCTCCACTGGCCCTCATCAGAAAGTGACTACAGAGTTTTTTCCTACAGCCCCCTTCTGCTCCAGACTTCCTCTCTCCAAGTACCCAGCTCTTCCCCCAGCTGGGACTCATCTTGGATTAGGGCTGACCCACCCCTCCAGGTGCAGCCAGGTGGGTTAGCCTCAGGCCCACATTAACCCTTTCACTACCTGTGTGGATAGACAACCCTTCATTCTCTTCTATGGGAATGTGTAGCTAAAGCATAAGCAGGATGCCATATGAATGAAGGAAACAACTCACTTTGTTCTTTCCCTTATCCTTGCTGGCCAGAATAACTTCTTCTCTTCCAGTGGAAATGGGCTTCTAGGGAACTTCTACAAAGCAAGTCCCTGACTGCATAGCAAAAGCAGAGACAGGATCAGTATTACCTTTAAGTAAAGCCCTAAGCAAGTAAGCATCCACCCCTTATAGTGACAAAGCAACACTTGCACTGTGGGGTTGCTACTGGCTGTGCCTCCAGAACAGGATGTGCTGTTGCTAAGAAAGTGATTTTTTGAAGCAGCCATAATCACATCAACACTTTCTGATTCTCTTTTCCTCACCTAGGTGATCTTTACAGGAGTTGAAGAAGTCTGGCTAGAAGCAGCCCAAAATCTGATTTAGTTGTTTTTGTCGCAGACGGAATGTGAGCAAACCCCACATTAAAGGATCTGTGAGCTCAGGCATTCTTGAACTTCAAGACACTATGGGTACATAACAACCAGAAAAACAACTCATTATTTTGAAGCCATGAGCCCTTCTGATCATTCATACTAAGCTATAGCAATACTAGAAAAAAGGTAAATGTTCATCACACTGAATGTGCAAAATTCCCATTAGCAAGAGGAGTGTGAATTCCAGAATATTAATGACCTATTAGTTCTTACAGATTTTAAAAAATAAACCATTTATAGTTTGCAAGGGGAAAGTAACTAACATAGTAGTAAATTGCTAAAGAAAAGCTACTGATACCTTGGCAAAAAGAGCAGGCCAGCAGGGCTCAAAATTGGTTATGCCAAAGCAAATATTCTTCAAACCCAGATATCAAGCAGTAACATCATATTAGAAGGCAAAAACATCAAGAAAGTAGAGAAGGTCATTTAAAGTATCAGCACTATACTAGCCAACAAATACCTGGAGAAAGAAAAGACCTCAAGGAAATATTAAACAATGGGTGAAAATCAAAGATACACAGCACCACAACAAAACTAAGAATTTTCAACTCAAACATAAATCTCAGTGGTAACATGCATCTGTGAGAGCTGGCGACCCATTAATGTGTTAGATCGGGGTGGGCAAACTTTTTGGCTTGAGGGCCACATTGGGATTATGAAACTGTATGGAGGGCTGTGTAGGGGAGGATCCCTTGGTCATGGTACATGTAGGTACCAATGACACAGGGAAAGGGAGGAGAGAGGTCCTGGAAGCCAAATTTAGGCTGCTAAGAGATTACAGTCCATGACCTCCATGGTAGCATTCTCTGAAATGTTTCCAGTTCCACACGCAGGGCCATTTAGACAGGCAGAACTGCAGGGGTTCAATGTATGGATGACACACTGGTGTTTGAAGTAGGGATTTAGGTTTGGTAGGAACTGGAAAACCCCTGAGAAAAGGGAGAGCCTAGAGAGGAAGGATGGGCTCCATCTAAACCAAATGGAACCAGATTGCTGGCATGTAAAATTAAAAAGGTTGTAGAGGAGTTTTTAAATTGAGGACCTGGGAAAAGCTGGCAGGTACAAAGGAGCACATAGTTCAGACAGAGACCTCCCTTAGAGGAGGATTTATTGAAGGGTATAATCTATATCCTAATAAAAAGGAGAGGAGAGAAATTGATAAAGTACAGGTAGGAACTAAAGAGAAACAGGCGAACAAAATACAGTCCCATTCAATTACATCACATAATGGCAAACAACTAAATATTGACAAATCTTTTAAGTGCTTGTATACAAATGCTAGAAGTCTAAATACTAAGATGGGGAACTTGAGTGGCTGTTCTTAAAGGAAGATACTGACATACTAGCCATCACAGAAACTTGGTAGAACAATACTAACCAATGGAACATGGTAATGCCCGGGTACAAAATATATAGGAATGACAGAGTAGATTGTGCTGGTCAGGGGGTGGCACTACAGTATATGTGAAAGAAACCACAGAGCCAAATACAATAGAAATGTTAATGGATCAAACTGTACCATAGAATCTCTATGGATAGAAACTCCATGCCTGAATAATAAGAAGAGAGCAGTGGTGGCAGTGATTGTGAAATGGTTAGGGAGATTAGTGAGGCTACAACAATAGAAAACTCAGTAACCATGGGGGATTTCAACTAACCCCATATTGACTGGTTACATGTCCCCTCAGGATGGGATGCAGAGATAAAGTTTTTACAAATCATTAATGTGTGCTTCTTGAAGCAGCTAGTCCTGGAACCCACAATGGGAGAGACAATTCTTGATTTAGTCCTAAATGGAGCACAAGGTCTGATCCGAGAGGTGAATATAGCTGAACCAGTCAGTAATAGAAACCAGAATGTAATTAAATTTAACATCCTTGGAGTGGTGGTGGTGGGAAGATACCAAAGAAACCCACACAATAGTATTTAACTTCAAAAAGGGGGAACTAAATAAAAATGACGATATTAGTTAAAAGGAAATTAAAGAGAATTGTCAAAAGAATGAAATGCCTGCAGCCCACATGGAAGCTGTTTAACAACACCATAACAGAGCCTCAAACTAAATACATACACTACATTAAAAAAAAATAGCAAGAGACCCAAAAATGCCATCTTGGCTAAACAACAGAGTAAAAGAGGCAGTTAGAGGCAAAAAGGCATCCTTTCAAAATGGGAAGTCAAATCCTAGTAGAAAATAGAAGTATAAATTCTGGCAAGTCCAGTGTAAATGAATAATTATGCATGCCAAAAAAGAATGTGAAGAGCAACTAGCAAAAGAGTCAAAAATGATCACCAACAATTTTTTTAAGTTCCTCAGAAGCAGAAAGCCTGCCAAACAGTCAGTAGGGTTACTAGACAATCAAGGTGCTAAAGAGACTCTCAAGAAAGAAGGCCATTGTGGAGAAGCTAATTAAATTCTTTGCACTGATCTTCACTGCAGAGGATGTGAGGAAGATTCCCATACCTGAGCTATTTGTTTTTAAATCTGACGAATTTGAGGAACAGTTCTAGAGTGAGAGATCAGTAAAGGACATTTTGGTATAAACTGATAAACTAAACAGTAATAAGTCACCAGGACCAGATGGTATTCACCCAAGAATTCTGAAGGAACTCAAAGATGAAATTACAGAACTACTAACTCTGGTATGTAGTTGCTGTACCAGATAAGGATAGCTAATGTAATGTCAAAAAAAAAAAAAAAATGCATGAGAGGAGATCCTGGCAATTATAGGCCAGTAAGCTTAACTTCAGTACCAGGCAAATTAGCTGAAACTATAGTAAAGAACAGAAGTACAGGCACATAGAGGAACATTATATGATGGAGAACAGTTAACATGGCTTTTGTAAAGGGAAATCATGCCTCACCAATCTATTAGAATTCTCTGAGGGTATCAGCAATCACGTGGACAGGGTGATCCAGTGGATATTGTGTACTTAGACTTTCAGAAAGCCTTTGATAATGTCCCACACAAAAAGCTCTTAAGCAAAACAAGCAATCATGGGATAAGAGGGAAGGACTTTCTATGCATCAGTACCTGATTAAAAGATAAGAAACAAAGGGTAGGAATAAATGGTTGGCTTTCACGATGGAGAGGATCTGTACCGGGACCTCTGCTGTTCATTGTATTCATAAATGATCTGGAAAAGGCTGTGAACAGTGAGGTGTCAAAATTTGAAGACAATACAAAATTATTCAGGAAAGTTAATTCCAAAGCTGACTGTGAAGAGTTACAAAGCAATCTTACAGAATTGGGTGACCAGGCATGAAAATTAGAGAGCCAAGGTGGGTGAGGCAATATCTTTTCATTGGACCTCTAGTGGGGTAGTCACCCCGTTCTGGCCAAAAGGGGCTTAAAATAGCCCAGGAAAAGGTTGTGGCTAAGAGCATGCAAACTCCCAGACTGATTGGGAAGGCAGCCACAGCTGGGGCCAGACCCAGTTAGGAGGCAGCTGGCCCTAAAAAGGGCTGCTGGTTTAGAGCTCAGTCAGAGAGTCTCCTCTAGCTGTGGAGGCAGACAGGCTTGGCTGCTGGGCAGCTTGACAGGGTACCTGGAGTGGAGCAGGGATGGGGGGAAGGCCAAGGGGAGCTGGGGAGCTTGGGCCTGGAAGCCCGCAAGGCTGCAGGGCCTAGTCTGTGGCCAGGAAGGGTTACTGTGGTTGCAGGGTCCAGCCCACAGGTAGGCAGAGGCAACAGCCTAAACCTTCCTTGCCTATGATGACTGGCTTTCACACTGCAGTCTGTCTTAGGGTGCAGGGGCTTGATGATGACTGGCAGTAGCTACAGGCTGAGGCAAGGTGGGATTAGGGGGTGGGAGATCCCTGGGGAGGGGAGACCCTGAGATCAGAGTGGGGGTACTGCAGGGGGCAGTGCCCCAGATAATGGGGCACCAGGGTCCAGAAGGAACTTGGGGCCAGAGACAAGCGGGACACCGGTCTGCAGAGGGTGCTCCAATTGCGAAAGAGCTAATTCCCAAAGAGACCAGCAGGAGGTGCTGCAGGGTGAGTCGTTACCCTATTACAAGACCAACTTCTCTTGGTGAGAGAGAGAAGCTGTCAAGCTTATACAGAGCTCTTTTTCAGGACAGCTCTGTGTAGCTCAAAAGCTGTGTCTCTCACAAACTGAAGTTGGTCCAATAAAAGATACTACCCACTTTGTGTGTCTAATATTGTTGGACCAACACATGTACAACAACACTGCATGGGCAAGAAAATGACCAATTAAATTCAGTGTTGATAAATGCTAAGTAATGCACACTGGAAAACATAATCCCAACTATACATACAAAATGATGGGGTCTAACTGTTACCCCTCAAGAAAGAGATCTTGGAGTCATCATGGACAGTTTTCTGAAAACAGCCGCTCAAAGCGCAGCAGCAGTCAAACAGCTAACAGAATGTTAGGAACCATTAAGAAAGGGATACATAATAAGACTGAAAATGTCATATTGCCACTATATAAATCTATGGTGCACTCATGCCTGGAATACTGATATATTAGAATTAAATAAGAACTAGAGAAAGGCAACAAAAATTATTTGGGGTATGGAACAGCTTCCATATGAGGAGAGATTAAAAAGACTGGGCCTGTTCAGTCTGGAAAAGAGACAACTAAGGCAGGATATGATAGAGATCTATAAAATCATGACTGGTGTGGAGAAAGTGAATAAGGAAGGGTTATTTATCCCTTCACATAACTCACAAGCCAGTGCTCGCCCAATGAAATGAATAGGCAGCCAGTTTAAAACAAACATAAGGGAATACTTTCCACACAATGCACAGTCAACATGTGGAACATGTTGCCAGGGGATGTTGTGAAGGCCAGAAGTATAACTGGGTTCAAAACAGAATTAGGTAAGTTCGTGAATGGATAGGTCCATCAATGGCTATTAGCCAAGACGGTCAGCAATGCAACCCCAAGCTCCAGATGTCTCTGAGCCTTTGAATGCCTGAAGCTGGGACTGGATGACAGGGGATAGATTACTCATTAATTGCCCTGTTCTGTTCATTCCCACTGAAGCATCCAGCTCTGGCCACTGTCAGAGGACAAGACACTGAGCTAGATGGAACATTGGTCTGACCCAATATGGCCATTCTTATGTTTTTAAACACTGTCAGGGATGGTCTAGGTTTACTCTGTCTTACCTCAGTGCAGGAGGCTGGACTAAATGACCTCTCAAGTGAAGATCTGCTTTGGCCTAATTTTAAAGCCTGATCCAAACCCAGCTAGACCGCGGCCAATCTGAGTTCAAGTTCCTCAGGTTCCTTACCTGACCTGAATCCAACACTTGTAGTTGGGTTCCATTGGATTCAGGTCCTGTTGCAAAGATCTGCTCTCAAGGTCCCTCCTAGCCCTGCATTTCTATGATTCTGTGAGGGAGTTACACTGGCTTATAACTCTTTACAGAAATTAATATTAATGGGAGTTCCAAACCTAATCTACCCTGCGCAAAAATTAAAAAGCCCTAATGTTTTCACACTTCTGCCCTGAGTATATCAAAATTCTAGTAGGCTGTTGTAGTTCATGAAAGTTCCCAAACTAGAATTCCATGCTCTGGGGTGGAGGGAGGAGGGCAAGCTGCAGATTTCAGTTCTAGATTTCAAATTGCACTAAATTCAGATACGTTTGGATCCAGGGGTTAAGTTCATGCCCGTCGCCACTATTAATAACTAAAAGTTGCACAGTGTTCTTGCCAGACGTGATGTTTCATTTACAGGCAACTCATAAAACAAGTGTTACCATTTAAACAGTGAAATTGAGTTTATTTTAACATATCTTTGTGAAAATCCTTTTCTTTTTACTAAAATTATTAGTTTAAGTTTATTGGTTGAGAAAATCCCTCATAACATAAATAAATAAATATGTTTTCTATAAGTTCTATGGTCAATGGAAACTTATTTGAACTGTGAACAGAAGCTAAGGGTTGCTATGGTGTGTTCTTTTGCTCAAAGGCTATATAGTTCATTGAGCAAACAATAATACCTACAGTGGAATTGATAAAACATAGAGCATAGGAGTAAAGCAACTGTCCTCAGCATGGCTCTGCAAAGACCTTATTTCAAGAAAACCAACGTGATATCATAAGATCACCAGTGAAGGTACGTTGGAGCAGGAAGTCAGATTGATCAGTTTCATTCTAGGTGGGGTTACTTTAACCTATATTTTGTGATATCAAGATATAAAGCAGCTCTCAAAGTTTTTTTTTTTTGTGTGTTTTTTACAAGCTCAAGCACCAAAATTGATAGGCTGCCTTTAGTTAAAATAAACATTCTAAATTAATATTTACCATATATTAGGCTAAAGAGACATTTAAGAGAATCCAAAAGGAGTGTGGGCTGCTGCAGAATGAGAGTACAGAGTGCCCAAGGACATGATGCAGCTTTATTTATTTATATCACTCCCCCTACACTTAAACATCAGCATTTGATGCAAATGGTATATGGCAGTTGAGATTACTATTAGCTTTGAGCTCTGTTCATTCTGAAAACTTCACACACACACACATTTAGCTGAATCACTCAAGATTTCAGGTTTCAAAATGAAACTGTTTCACAAGAATATTGAATCCTATTAAGTATGGAGTTGCTGAGGCATCTCTAAAATGAATCCATCTTTCAGGCCTGGTCTACACCTAAAAATTGGATCAACCTAGCTATGTTGCTCAGGGCTATGATAAATTTCACACAAGTGGGCAGCATTATCTCCCACAAATGTAAACAAACTTGTTTGTCTGAGTGACTGGCTGAACAAGAAGTAGGACTGAATGGACTTGTAGGCTCTAAAGTTTTACATTGTTTTATTTATTAATGCAGGTTTTTTTGTACATAATTCCACATTTGTAAGTTCAACTTTCTTGATAAAGATATTGCATTACAGTACTTATATGAGGTGAATTGAAAAATACTATTTCTTTTTTTACAGCACAAATATTTGTAATAAAAATAAATATACAGTGAGCACTATATGCTTTGTGTTTTGTGTTGTAATTGAAATCAATATATTTAAAAATGTAGAAAACATCCACAAATATTTAAATAAATGGTATTCTATTATTAACAGTGCAATTAATTGCAATTAATTTTTTAATTGCTTGACAGCTCTAATGAAAATGCTTAAAATCCATAATTTCATGCAACTATGAAAATTTATTCCAATAATTTGAAAGGGGCTTTAAAATAAACATTGATATTCTGTCAAAATTGTTTTAAAAATTTGAATTCTACTCTGTCTATTTTTAAATATGGAGGCCTTTTTAAGTAGCTACAATTGAAAAAACTAGGAGTAGGATATTAAAGAGAACATGAGATATTTAAGCGCCCCATTGGGCCCCTTTGACTATCCCAACCTATGTGAACAAAACAACACAAACAATTGATTCATGTTTTTTTGCTTGTGGCCCATGATACCTACTTCTCTAAAAAATTTGGTCCCAGAGTCACATTTGGTGAGGTGAAGCGTGAAATCACCACCTAGAGGAGGTGAATATGTGGGGAAAATGGGGTTCTGGGCCATTAGTATTTAGATGATTTAAACAGTCTGTACAGCAGTTGTAGCACAATTGTTCAAATGATGGCATACACAAGGGTGGCCAGCCTGAGCAGGAGCCAGAATTTACCAATGTGCATTGACAAAGAGTCACAGTAATACAGCAGCAGCCTCACATCAGCAGCCCCGTGCCCCAGTGCCTCCCACCCACTGGCAGCCCCGCCCATCACCACCTCCTCCTTCCTCCTGACACCTCCAAATCAGCTGTTTCATGGCGTGCAGGAGGCTCGGAGGGGGAGCAAGGGCATGGGAGTTCAGGAGAGGGGGCAGGAAGGGGCAGAGCCTGTGGCAGAGCCAAGGGTTGAGCAGTGAGCACCCTCTGGCACATTTGAAAGAGGGCATATTTAGCTCTAGCCCCAGTGTCGATGCCTATACAAGGATATTAACTTCAGAAAAGCCGCATGTGGCTCCGGAGCCACATGTTGGCCACCCCTAGCATACACACTGGATATGTCTTCACTTTGAGCTGGGGCTGTGATTCCCATCTCCAGGAATTATACCTGCACTAGCTCTGAGAGATCTAGAGTGCTAAAAATAGAGTGTACCCTAGCAATGTGAGTAGCAGGATGAGCTGGACACTCCAAAGTACATACTCTCTGAGATACTACATAAGTACCTGGGGCAGCTGACCTCTCCCATTTCTTGCGCCATCCCAGCTACATTCTGTTTTTAGTGTGTTGGCTTAATCAGAGCTCGCACGGGTATGTCTCCTTGAGCTGGGAATCCCACCCCCAGCTCCAAGTGTAGATAGGCTATTGCAGCTCACAGCCTCTCCCTGCTGACATATAGAAGCATAGGAACTGGCCTACCAGAAAAGACTAGTGGTCCTTCTAGTCTAGTACCTTGTATCTGAGACTGGCGAATGTCAGATATTCAGAAGAAGGTGTAAAATCCCTCTAATGCACCTACCTAATAGTGCAATATTGCCCCATCTAGTGATCAGCTGATACAAGCCTGTGTAATTTTATCTCAGTAATGCAACTACATTACTATTCCTATAACAATTGCCTACTGCTATTTTGGAAGCTTATTAAGCTGGCCTCAGCATTTCAGAGAGTCCATTCATATCTGACCAGAACATTCTAAGGCAGAGGCCTCCTGAACCCAGATCCCCATGGCCTGGGAGCCGGAGTACTGCCCATCATTTGCAGACACGCTTTGAATCTGTGTCTTCAGTAAAACTATCAAAAGTTCTTTACAAAGCCATCTGTCACAAGCAAAGTCCAGTCTGACACATTTTAAATGCTAACAAATGCCGCTGATCCAATTTTGTTTGACTGCTTCTGCCACATGTCTTGGGATTCATGAGGGCCTCAGCTGTTTTTCTTGCATTTTTGTATTGCTGCCTGAGAACTGGCATGTGTCATGTTGCAAGATTAAACTAAAAATAGAAAGTTCAAAAGACATTAAGGAAAATTTGACACTCTTTTGACTGCTGCTTTCTTTGGGGTACAAAAAATGCCAGCTCCACAGCCAAGCAAAAAACAAGAAGAAGACACCAAAGAACCCTAAGAGATAAAGGACAGAATTGAACTTTAGAATATACAGGTGATCTCAGAATAGAAGAAATAATCAGCCTAAATAAGGTTTCAAAGCACAGGCTGTTACCTGCTTTGTAGGTCTCAGACAAACATGGTCCAGTTTACAGGGTGGGGGAGGCAGGGAGAGTGTTGTGCTCCTGATTTTAGCCAGTTAAACACTTCCTGCTAACACAGTATGCCTGGCCAATGTGGATCTGATCAAACCACTTTAAAATGAGAGCTGTGCTAGGTCCCTACCTAGTTCAGAAAGTGGATTGTAAACAGTTTAAATGATTTTGTCAGTTCATAGGAATAACCATATTGAATCAGACCAAGGCCCATCTAATGTAGTATCTTGTCACCAACAGCAGCAGGTACCAAAGGTTCAGAGAAAGGTGTAAGAAACCCAGCAGTTATGGGATTACCTGCCTTGACTGGCAATCTTCCCGGCAAATCTACAAATACTTTAAGTGGCCTTTGTGTAGTTTTCTCACCTAAAATTGTAAAGATAATTTGTGCACAGTGCTGTATACAATATAAAAGGCAAAGAAGGGTTATATGACATGCCTGACCAAGGCTACGTTGCAATTCAGCAACAAGCCCACGAACAGAAGAACACAGACTTCTTCCTAGCCCCCACTCTGGGGTTGCCAACTCTGACTGATCCTATTAAAATCTCCCAAATTGCTTTCAATAGTCTCCAGGAGGTAGATGCTGATTCCGGGAGACTCAAGGCCAATCTTGGACAGTTGGCAACCTTACCCTATCCTCTGCTCTCACCTTCGCAAAAAACCACAGCAAACATCTGACAATTCTGAGACTTTAGATTAAGAATGCATATTTCATGCAATTAAAAAAAAAGTCTCTATTTATATAGAAAAGAAATCCCAACACATTTAGTAAGTGCAGGGAGACGAAAATAACACTGCATGTTACCGCATCATTTTGCAATGTATGGAAACATAAATATAAAAGAGACTTCTGAAAAACAAACACATTGGGAAGAATTCCAGACTCTTAATTCTGAAACCAAATCCCATGGGCAGAACCAGAGTGCCTTAGATGGAAGGAAACTGAGATATTTTCTGCCATGTGCCAATACACACTGACTTTTCTACCATGTTGACTTCATCAGAGTCTTCCCTCCCTTCCTACCTCCAAAGACAAAATTCTCTGCCAATAGATGAATATGGATTCTCTGAATTTTCCAAACCATTTCCATGAAACAATAAAACCACAATACAGTGTTAAGGACAAGACTTGTAATCCCTATCCTTCAATGCAACACTCACCCCCTGCACCTCATGGAGCTCATTATGGGATTGGGATGGGAGTTCTAGCAACAAATTTACCAACTAAAATAATTTCCACCAAAAGCACAGCAGAAGTTGTTTCCAGATAAGAAAATACACAGTTGATATTGACTTACACAGTCTGATTTTTCTAACTACTGTATAGCTTAAATAGTTTATTTTAAACTACATTATTTCTCCAAAATCTAATGTTTTGGGGGTTTTTTTTAAAAAAAGCACTGCATGTTATCTTCAGCCATCCATTCAAGTTTTGCATAGCTTAAACTACAACCTCCTCTTGTGGTCAAGTACATTTAACATCTAAACATCTGAGATTTTTTCCCCACAGAAAAATATCTTAAAACATTATTTTCTGAGGGAGGAAAAAAGCGAATTATACACATATGTAGAAAAGAATGAAATTATATGTTTTTTTCAAATAAAAGTTTACAGTTCATATCACCATTGTAAATCAAGATCATCATTAAAACTCTACCTGAGTGTTCTGGATGCTGTCATTATATAAACACATGCCTGCAGAACAAACTACTGTAACCCTTCTGCCCATCAGAGTTGGCAGCAACAAGGGTCAGGTTCAGTATCCAGGGGTTCCATTCCAATAGCACAATACAAAACCGGCTCGAGCCCTCACCCAGTGACCTGGGACAACCATATACCACCCCTCTGGGCGTCTCTAAGAGACAATATTTCCCCTTTCGAAAGCACAGAGTCTGAGTGTACCAAAAGCCTTTTAATAACAGAGAGAAACAATGTGGCATTATATAGGGGAAACACCACAAACAGGATTAATAAAACAAACCATGAACCAGAAGGCCCCCTCCCAGCAAATAGGCTGTGTCCTTCCCTTTGGCTCTTGAGTCCCACAACCCCAAAAATCACCCAATAGTCCCAAAAGTCCAACAGCCCAAGAGTCTCTGTTCCTGGTCAGTGCAGAGTTCAACAGTCAACCTGCAGAGCCTTACCTCCCAGCCTGGGTGGAAATGGAGGGTAGGGCAAGGGGCACCTTACGTGGTCTGAGGCCGATTGCGCCGCCTCTCTGTGGGGTCCCGCTGCAGCCCTCACCATAAGCTGCTCTGCTCCGCCGGCCGCCCCACGAACAGTTGTGCTCTGCCAGTCAATCCGCTAGCTGCTCTGCCAGCCGACACTTGAACTGCTCTGCTGCGCCAGCCACTCCGCCAGCAGCACAACTGCTCTGCTAGCCATTCTGCTAGCTGACACATGGACTACTCTGCTGCGCGAGCAGCACGAACTGCTCCGCTGGCTGCCCTGCCAGCCGGCACCCAAACTGCTCTGCTGCGCCAGCCACAAACTGCACCCAGGAACTGCTCGATTGAGTCCACTGCCAGCTGCACAAACTGCACCCAGGAACAGCTCGGCTGAGCCCGCTGCTCCACCCTGCTAGCCACACAAACTGCTTGGTGCCACCAAGATGCCTTAGCGCCCCCCCCACCCCAACTTAACACAGTGCTCAGTGGTTTCAGCTCTTAAGTGATTTCAGCTCTCAAGTGATGTCAACTTTTAGGGGGGGGCGGGGCTTAGTGCAGGTGCACCAGTGGACCCAAAGTGAATTCAGCTCAGCAGGCTGAATCTAGACTCCTAATGGAATCAAAAATTAGCTCTGACATTCCACAGTAGAGAGAGGCAAGGTGCAATAGAAACCTGCCCATGGCCTCTCTCAAACTTAGTAAGTTTTGAATGCCTGCCCCTTGCCCAGTGAGTGCTACCTAGATGATGGTGAGTCCCTCCGTCATAACAAAGAAGTACATAACAAATACATGTCCACAGTCCTCGATTCACATAATCAGGGTAACAACACTTTGTCATTTCTGCCCCAATAACAGAGAAACTGGGGGACCCACAGCTGCCGAAGTGACCATTTGGGCTGCTGTGAGCTCAGAGTAGGCGCGGTGGGTGTGCCTATGCAAATAAGATCAGCCCCAAAGTTATTTTCCACAACTCACTGCAATTCCCACAATTCACCACCAGATGTCAGGGTAGAGCTCATCCTGACACTGCCTACACTACATACCGTCAACTCCTAACCAGAGTTTCTGCAACTTACAGCGTCCCCTTTTAAAATGTCCATACCTAGTCTCCAACAACAAAAAAAGGCCTATTGGTACATTAGATCAGATTATGTGGATACCTACATCGAGTCCCAGTAAACATCAGCATACACTAATAAAAGGAGAACATCACAAAACAAAAACCATCATAATTCTAGATAAGCCCCGGACTATAATAACCTTTCTCGGTAACCAGAAATGTTTACAGGTTCGTGATAAGAGGGGAAAGTAGGGCATTATCTGCAAGCTTTTCTTAGAGCATTCTTTTTATTTCATTATATTAATGAAGATTTGAACATACAGCAAGGAATTTCAGAGCAATGTCCATAACATCACCCTGAAACTCACTCTATTGTGTGTGAACGGTATGGTAGCACCCCTGCTTGATGACTTCTAGTGCCTAAGAAAAGTGGAGTAATTTAAAGCATAAAGTTCCATCTTTAGCTCTTGATCGCCTTATTTCTGAAGCAGTAGATATGTCAGAAAATCATAGTATTGTAATGTTTTCTAAAGTCTTTTTATTTTAAAGGCATGTCACAACGACCATCCCAGTGCACACTGGACATCCCAGTGTCCAGTGTGAAGCAGCCTGAATGCTATGAGACATCCACTCCCATACATAGATTCTACCTACCCTACCTTGGTTTAAAACCATAATTCTCAATTTGATAAACACTCCCCCCTCTTCTGAGTTAGTGAGGTCAGAGTCAGAAAGATCTGTTTTAATCTCTAGGTGCTTGTCTGTCTCTGAGATGGACACATAAGCCCTGATCCTGCATCAAGAATGCACTCACTCTTTACAGGTCCACACCTGTGCATCCCAATTCAAGATGGGAGCCTTAGAATGTCACCTTACACAGAGTACAGACAAAGGCATCTGGGAGTGGGCTATAATCATTAAGTGTTCCGGTTTAACTGTGTACCCACCTGGATGATTTTTATATAATTTTAAATTATTATTGATATACTTTTTGTGGACATCATGAAGAAATGAGTCTTAAGGAGGGATGTGAATAAAGACGTGGCAGCGGCTTGGTGAACCAGAACTGGGGGCGTACTCTACACATTAGGAGGTGGCTTGCAGATTGTAATAAGACATCTGGGATTCCAGGCTCTTTTCTTATATTCAAAATAAGAAGTAATTGTGGTAAATGGAAGGCGTCTCTTGGCAAATTCTGACCTTTGACAGGCAATCACTGTAAGTTTACATATAGATTCAGATCTAAATAGAGATATAGATCTCTCTCCTCCCACAGAGCCCCATGGCTGATCTATCAGGAGTTGAACTCTGGAGTGCTCTGACTGATAAACACATTGGACCTTAGACTCAAAGCTGAAAGTGGCCTTCTGCTTCCACTTGCTTGTAAATGCCACCGAATGGCAATATCACTCCATATGGCTAATCAGCCATATGTATGGTATCCTGAAGAGCAATCTGGGATGCAAGTCACTGAGCAGACCCAGAGGAGAAATCAAGCAAAGCAACAGAGTGGACTGGGGAATGGCGCATTTCTTCAGTTCAGTGACACTTATAAGGAAGATTAGGCTGAAGAACAGTTTTAATGTTCAGCCCCCAGCTGGATGTGTTAGTCTGTCAGAGTGCACCCAGGGACTTGTAGCAGCTGGTCAGTTCCTTGCCCAGAGAGCAGTAAGCATTTAAACGTCACTCTTCCTGAATTAATTTTTGATTGTTAAGGCCTTCAGAAGTTTTCAATGGGAGTTTTCTTAGTCAGGCCTGAAATGAAGAAGCTTTCAAAATATGAAACTAACACTGATTCCTGGAAAGGCCTTATTCTAAACAAACAGAAATTTCATCCTGATGAGAGTTCAAAGCTGTGTGCATTGGTTTCCACTCCCTCTGCGATAAATATTCATGAGCCAGCCTGGTTTCCAATGGAGACAGTAAACACACTGGGGAAACCAGCAACTAGCAGGGGGTTCTGTTTCAGTTGCACACACAGAATAAAACTAACCCTGGCAAACTCAGCAGCATTCTCCACAACAGGTTTTTCTGTGAATGGAGCCACTGTTTTGGGGACTTTGCAATCAATGTGGAGTGGTCTCGACTGCACACAGCAATAGCTGGTCTCTCAGAAGCTGAGAATTAGGACTTGCTGGCTACAGCTGGTATCTTTAGCCTTTGGTAAGGATTGTTCTTTTTAAGATTATTATTATTACAGTGGCGCTTCTCTTAGCAATCACCCAACGGAGGAGCAACACAAACCAGCTGCCTAGTAGAACCGGGTTATTAAGTAAAGTGGAAACAAAATAGCACTCAGGTCACCTATTGGAGGTTGGGTTCTTCGGGCAGATTCCTTGCCAAATCCTGAAAGAAAGTGCTAGGAGAGAAAGGGATGCAGGAGAAAGAGCTGTGGGATTGGAGGGTCTTGGAGAGCATCTCCTCTTAGCTTTCCCAGAGGTGACAACATATCGTGTCACAGGGGAGACACAGATGGGAACCAAATCAACTGGATTCAGGAGAACTACCTCCGCCGGGTACCGGTTACCAGCAGCCAGACCTTCGGTGAAACTCGCCTCATCCTCGTCTCCTTCTGTCAGCACCACCCAGCATGGGAAAGCTCTGCCTGCCAGTTGGGTCTTAGCAAAACAGGCAGCCCGGTCCCGGGAGGAGCAGCATACAGCACTGCAGAGGGACCCAGTTCAGAAGGACAAGCTCTGGAGGGAGTTTATGGAGGCTGAGTGGAGGGGAAGAAAATATTGGTAAGTACCTCTATCCCAACTTCCCATGCTCGTCTCAACACTGCTACTGCTCAGAGACTGGGGATAGATCTACACTGTATGAGCACCAGGAGGGGCTAGCCATGCGAGTGTGTACCTAGGTTCTCAGACCAGATCACACTCAGGTTAGCTAGCCCAGCCTGATGTTTGCACTGCTGTGGCTACACTCTATCTTTAGTGCACTTACTCTGATTGAGGTAGTGTGGGTATGTTGACTTGAGCTGGAACTCACACTTACACTCAGTGTAGACATACCCTGAGGGCTTGATCCAAAACCCATTAAGTCAATGGAAAGACTTCCACTAAATGAACTTTGGATCAGGCCCTAATCCTGCAACTGCTGAGAGTAAACACCATCTCTGTTCGCCTCTTTTTTGCAATACTCTACTGGAGAGTAGCTCCTGGCAAGTCATGCTTGAGCAGAAACAGAGACACTAAGGAACCCCAGGCTTAATACTGTTCAGCTGTATATGGATGTCCACACAGTGAGGATACAAATGTGACAGCATCTGTAATTGATTGCACAGATGCTGATATTATTGCCTGTTCTCAAATTCTTGGAAGTGGCTGAAGTAGAGATTGGACAGGGTGTTCTGCCAAAAAATTATTTGTATTCCAACCCTGCAAATCTCTTGAGTGCCCCTAACTCCACACATATAGACACACATAGAAACACAGAGAAAATCCCAGTTACTAATATATCAGCAGGGTGTACAGCATGCCCGGGACATGAATTGTGCTTTGACTGGATATATACGCAGCTGAGATGACGGAACCAGGCATTAAGATCTCTCTCTCTCTCTCTCTCTCTCACACACACACACACACACACACACACACACACAATTTGTGAAGAATCAGAGGGGTAGCCGTGTTAGTCTGGAATTGCAGAAGTGACAGAGTCCTGTGGCACCTTAAAGACTAACTAAAGTTTTAGAGCATAAGTTTCCGTGTTCTAATCCCCACTTGGTCGTATGCATCCGACTTTGTGTTTATCCCCCCACGACAGCTTATGCTCTGACACAATTTGTGATCATTCTTCAAGTTACAACATAAACATGTCCACTAGAAGTATATATTTGGTAAAAGCAAGGTTAGCCTGGGTTCCTATTGTATGCCAGCCTCATCCAGCCACATATAGGGAAGCAAGGTAATAAGTAGGTAATCAGCTACCATGGATTCAGTGGGAACGAGGGAAGAGATGATCTTTTGGTAGCCCCTTCTTCCACCAGCCTCCTGCAGATGGCACCAACCCTCGCAGCGATTGTTTCTTTCCTCAGGGACATATTTTTAATTTCTGTCTTTGCCTCTTTCACCTCAACCTCCAGGTGAGAGGAACAAAGCTCACCAGACCCATAAAACCCTGGTCTGTATTAAAAAGCTCCACATTCCTTCACAGAGCTTGGGATGGGAGAAGTCCTCTCCATTCTGGTAGCCTGGGAATGAAAGAGGGAAGGGAATGGGACCAGTGGGCTGATTTTCATGTGATGAAGCGCAGGCATTTCCTGATTCAGAATACAAATACAGTATTATCCTGCTCTGATATGTTCGTACAGTGCCTAGCACAGTGGGACCTTGATTTTGGGTGGGAACCTCTAGGCACTACTGAGATATGAATATATATCACAATAACAACTCATCAAGGCGGCAAGCCCTTAGATAGCACCTTCTCTCCACAGATACCAAAGCAGTATACAAAATGGGTGTACAGTCATTAGCCCTATTTTACAGACCGGGAAAGTGAAGGGATTTGCCCAAAATCAAAAAGCAAATTAGTGGCAGAGCCAGGAATGGGACTCAGATTTCCTGACTCACAATCCTGCGATCATGCCACAGCTTCCAGTTTGTCCATTTGTAGAAAACACTGTAGCAGGTGGCTGCTCCCCTACCTGCAAATAAAGTTTAGCATGACAACAAAGAACGTCATGTGGTCATTGCAGGAGGGAGGTGTTAAGCACAGAGAGCTTTAGGACTGGCAATCAAGAGATTGGCAAGTCATCGTTTGCCAGCAATCATACCACAGATGTCTTTGGAACACAAGAGCTCATCCACATGTTTTGGAGCGGACACTCTTGAACAATTCAGTAAAGGGACATGTTTGCAGCTCCTGCTAAGAGCAGATCAACAAGTCTGCACCATGTGAAACCATTCTGTATATCGTGTGTTTGTGTGTATGTGATTCTAATTGTGCAGATACCACAGTGCTGAGCACGACAGAAGAACATGAATTAACAACTTGTGGCCCAGTTGTGTTCAAATTCAGAGCTGGATTCATTCTGAGACGAATGTACAGCTTGGTTCTAAAATAAAGTCTGACTGTACCAAGATATTCTAGTCACACGACTGAGGTAAAAATTATCTGGAGAGAGAGATCGGTACAGTAGCGACCCATAAAACCCTGGTCTGTATTAAAAGGCAAAATCACTATTGTAATTATCTGTCTACTTCTGCTGAGAGGAAAGAGTTTGTCCTGAGAAAATTTGAGTGCAAACCTTTCAATTATTTGTTACAGTGCCTGTGTTTTACTATGTGTTGTATCCTGCCTTGCACAGTGTGATCCCAGTTGTGATGGGGGGTCTTCCGTTAATACCCATTTCTCCTCAGGGGGATATCTATAGTCAGTGCAAATATTTATACATTTAAAATAGGCCAGAATAATCTCTTAATCAGGGGCTAAGCCTGCTCATTTTCTCTTTTAAAAAGAAAAGAAACCTAAAATTAACTGATGACTTGGAATCACTATTCTTCTACTTTTGCAGCTTTATTCTATTATGCAGAATCAGGTTTATTCTAAATCATAGAAAATTTATGAAACTAAAGTACAGGACAGGAATGAGTCATTTAAGTTCAAAACTTTTTTTTTTCTATTCCAAGGTACCAGAATTGGGGTTTCATGAAGGACTATGATCCAATGGTAGGTTACACATACATTTACTAACTGTAATCCAGCCTTTTTTTGGTTTACAACAGAATTTCTAGTAGGCTAATATTCTAAATTGAGCCATCCTTAAGAGTAATGTGTCAAATTGTTTAAGATTAAAAACTGCAGGAAAATATGCCTAAGAACTCTAAAGTGCCACTCCTCTGCTATTCTCGTTCTAAGCAGATGGAATGCACTGTGTGTGTATTTCACCTCAGTTTTGAATAAAGTACAAATGCCATAAAAGGACTGACATTTTAAAAGGGTGCTTGAAGAATCAGCTGAGGAAGGAATTTAAGAAATAGTGTCAGCACAATAGAATCTGAGTCATTTATTTTAAAAAACCATCATCATCTTGCTTGACAAGTTTATAAATGGGATTATATGATGTGGCTGCCTATAATAGCAGGGTACAACTTGATGACTTGGTGGGGAGGATATCTTCTATTTTATGTACTTGCCATCACCACCACCACAATGGGTCTTGACTGACAGCCCATGCAATGCTGGTGAAGTCAATGGGTTTGCATGGGAAGTCATGCTCCCAATGATAAAATTCACATTCACTGCAACTGGGAGAAGAACTGACTTCAAGCAGAATTTGCTCCTCCCTTTCCCACCCCTGTCTCCTCCCAGTGCCTATATTCTAAGAGGGGGAGTGTTAGCTTATCGTAATAATGTACACCAATGACTTTGAATCCAATCCTGCAGCCCTTACTCAGGCAAAACTCCTCCTTGGAGTAACTGGAAATTTACCTGTGTAAGGACACAGGCCCAAACCCACTTCTATTTTAAAATACCAAATGACTTCAAAAAATTTTATAAATGAATGATTCAACCAGCCAATCTGAAACCACTTTATCCAGATGGAAGTTGTTGTGTTAAATTACCATGTGCTCAGACTGTTCTTTCATTAGTTCAGAAAGCTAACTTCTTGGATATTGCTTCTTTAAAGACTGTTGACCCTTGGTGAGTAAGATGATATATCACTTTTCAACAGCAAATTAAGGTTTGTCTTCTTGGAAGCTGATGGGGTGTCACCAATTTCAGTTAGCTTAATGATGATTAATGTTACTGCCCCTATAGAGAATTTTCACATAAATGCAGTAAATAAAATGTCAGGTAAAAATTTTCTAAATGTCTGAGTGACTTAGGAGCCTAAGTCCCATTTTCAAAAATGACTTAGGATCTTAGGTCTCATTGATTTTGATTTTCGAAAATGGGAATTAGAGGCTGTTGAAAATTTTACCCATTATCTTAAGCAAGGGCCTTTCCATTTATATTTTCCAGGGTAAGAAAAAGGAGCAGGAGCCACTGCCTGAGTATATGCCCATGTTCTCAGACAAAATTCCCAACACCACCAACCAGACCATTGGCAGTAGACTGGACACTGAAATTGGCAAAACTCTAGTAAACATGGATTACTTCCTCAGCAGCGGAAGACAAAAGAAGAAACTTGAGCATGAGTTCCAGCCCTCCTAGTGTTAGAAAGAAAATATCCCTAACAAGCTATGTCGCAGGATTCAAACTAACCATCTTTTTAGGGTCTCACAGTAATGAAGTTACAAAGCATCAAATCGTTTCCTGATATCAGTCTTGCACATCTTTTTTTCATGAGCAAAAGTGAACCTTGTGCTTAAAAATCTTCTGGGGAAATCCTCATAATATTTGTAATGATCAGATTACAGTGGATATAAACATGTGCTGTTTCGATTCCAGGATCCAGTCATGCTCCCATCAAAGAAAATGGCATGAACTTGAACAGGAACAGGGTCACCGTCAGAAAAGAAACCCTAACGTATCTAAGACTGGTCACAAGATCTTGCCAGATGCAGGATAACATTCTATTTTTAATTTCAAAGTAATCACTGCACTAGATAGCAGCAGTCCTGTGTGTCCCATTTGTCTAGCTAGGGTTTTGTCACATTCCCCATCATCTCAATGTGTGAACTCCTCACTGAATGTAAAAACCAAGATGATGAAAACTTCTGTTCTCTCTCTGTTTCTCCCATGTTCTGTGGAAATGGGCGCAATTTTCCATTGTTTTAATTTGCTTTTTCTCCTCTCCTTCCTTTTACTACTACCACTTCCCTTCTTTTTCTCTTCTCCTCTCTCTCTGTCTGATTTAGTTGTGTTTGGGGGAACACTAACACAAAGAAGAGGGTTTTACACTCTGCTCTGGAGGCACGGGTAGTCATTCTGATCTCCTTCAGTGATAAGGAGTCTCCCGTTCTTACAAACTTCACCCTTGAGTTTAACAGATGCATAGTTACTCAAGAATGTAGTTGCCCAGGAAGAGCATCATCATGTTGAGAGAGAGAGCATTCTTTAAGATATCTAGAGCCAATACTATGGAGGGGCTTGAAGGCAAGGATGAAGACTTTGGTTTGACCAGGGAATGGGGAGTGCAATGCAGGGCACTGAGATGATGCGAAGAGGATGGCTGTTTTCTGGACTAATTTTAGCTGTTTAAGGTTGGAGTGTTCAGACCAAGGTGAAGAGAGCTTTAGCAATCCAACCTGAAGATCCTGAAAGTATGGATCTCTGTAGCAGAGTCACCACCCAAATACAACAGGGCACAATGCTCTAGCCAGACTTCAGTGTGCGCTAGAAAGTCCAGCACTGCGTCCAAGATTAGCCTGTGCCACTTACAATTTACATTATCGCCTTGGAAATTAGCATTCAGTTGTGTGCTATGATTAGATTCCTTATCCTGAGAGATACTGCACAGCCCCGACCCCCATGGAAGTAGGAGTTGCATGCTGAGTTGCAAGTGGTCAGTACCTCTCAGGATCAAGCTCTTATCTAGCCTCATGTAAGAACAGCTCATTTGTAACTAGGGCCCTACCAAATTCACGGCCATGAAAAACACGTCACAGACCATGAAGTCTGGTCTTCCCCTGCGAAATCTGGTCTTGTGTGTGCTTTTACCCTGTGCTGTACAGATTTCATAAACCCAGCATTTCTCCAGTTGGTGGTCCTGACCCAAAAGAGAGTTGCAGGGGGGTCGCAAAGTTATTTTAGGGAGGTTGTAGTATTGCCACTTTTATTTATGCGCTGCCTTCAGAGCTGGGCAGCCAGAGAGTGGCAGCTGTTGGCCAGGCACCCAGTGCTGAAGGCAGCACCCCACCAGTAGCAGCACAGAAGTAAGGGTGGCAATACTGTACCCTGCCACCCTTACTTCTGCGCCGCTGCCTTCAGAGCTGGGCAGCCGGAGAGTGGCAGCTGCTGACTGAGGATCCAGCTCTGCAGGCAGCAGCGCAGAAGTAAAGGTAGCAATACCATACCATGCCATCCTTACTTCTGCGCTGCTGCTGGTGGCGGCTCTGCCTTCAGAGCTGGGCTCCCAGCCAGCAGCCGCTGCTCTCCAGATGCCGAGCTCTGAAAGCAGCTCTGTTGCCTGCAGCAGTACAGATGTAAGAGTAGCAGCACTGCAACCCCCTCTACAATAACCTTGTGACCTCGCCCCCACACACACATACATACACACACACACACGCACACACACACACACACACAAAACTTCTTTTTTTGGAGCAGGATCCCTACAATTACAACACCATGAAATTTCAAATTTAAATAGCTGAAATCATAAAATTTACAATTTTTAAAATCCTCTGTGAAATTGACCAAAATGGACTGTGCATTTGGTAGGGTCCTACTTATAACTCATTCAGCAAAGAACTCTGAATGCACATGAGGTTACATGCCTAGCAACCTGCAGGTGGCACTCAAGACCAAACAATCCCTTGGAAAGAAAATGAAGGGAAAACAATGTTACACAATGATTTTTAAAATTATCATTCCTATTGACAGCTTGCCAGATTCCCTGCCTAGATACCCCTGTGTAAATCCAGAGTAACTCCACTGAAGAATTACTCCAGATTTACACTTGGGTCACTGAGTACATTCTCTCTCTTTTTTAAATTGGATTAAAAGCATCAAGCAAAATAATGCCACAGTAATTTGGAGGGGTTGGGGAAGAGGAAGAAGGGAGATTGCAGTGAAATGTTATACTGGTTTGTCTTTTTAATTAAAATGTTTTGGCTTCAACTGATGGAAATTCATTTATTTTGCGCAACTATTTTGATTTATTGCTGGAATGAGTTGCTGTGCATCATCAATGTTAAATCAGGCTACTCTGGTCAGAAGTTTTGACATGATGGAATTGAGAGAAGGAACATTTCCATCTTTGCTACTTGGCAATGGAAAAAAGCTGCCAAATTCTTTGGGTCAAGTAAGGGAAATAGTTTCTTTTCAGAACTGTGTAGTATCAACGAGGATATGAAATTTGGGTAGAAATTAGAATTGAACTCGAAGGGCCAGATTCTGCCTTAGGGTATATGTCTACACTGCAGTTGGGGGTGTGATTGTAGCTCAGGTAGGTGTACCCACTCTAGCTTTAATCTAGCTATCATGGCTAAAAAAAAAAAATACTCTGGCACAGGCTGTACAAATCCACCTAGAATCGGCCTGCTACACTAGCTAGTTTAAAGCTAGCAGGAATCTATCTACCTGAGCGTCAATATTGCCTCCGCTTGCAAAGCAGATGTCCCCTTAGATACACAGTTGAAACTCATTGAAATTCTGTGCACAAGCACACAGAAATTTAGATCTGTGTGTCTAAGGGAAGACTGGTGTATAGAAAATTTATACTTGAGGGGGTTGAAATTAGAGCTGGCCAAAAAATTTCTTTAAAATAGTGTTGCTGCATTTTGACCAGCTCATAGATTAATTGAATTTTTTTGAATATTTGAAATTTTGATCATTTAAATAATTATCCACATTTTTTCTGCATGGATTTTATCCCTAAAATATTTTTCCACATGTTAATCATCTCAACATTTTTTGGAAATTATATTTTTAAGCCTATTTGCAAATGTAACAAAAGCTTTTCTAAGAGCTTGATTATGTTACTCTTATTCATCTACTCCCCTTGAGGTCAATAACACATCATTATTCAGAGGACTTCAGAGGAGTCAGACATTCAGAGGGCCAATGTCCTCCCAGCATCTGAGATTAGCAAGAAATAAAAATACTTTGAAATTTCACACTTATGCCTTCGTGTCGCACGTATGTTCACAAATCATCGTAATCTTTCAGCATAATTTTCACAATGGTTTTGCTTACAAATAGTGAGCCTGATTCTGCAGTCTTTACACAGGCAAAGCTCCCATTGAAGTGCCAAATGGGGTCTTCTAGTAAGTACTTGTACTGACTGAAGCTTGTTTATACAGTGCAAAGCAAGGTCCTAATCCTGCAAACATTTATGCACAGAATTCTACTGTGCGTAGGCCTATTGATTTCAATGGGGCTACTTAACTTTATGCGCATGAAGTACCTCCAGAAGCATTTGCAGAATCAAGGCCGTTATTATGTTACCATTGCAAAAACCCTGGGTAAAAGCAACATCAGTTTTACAAAAAATCTTTGTAAGCATACCTGGGATTGTGCCAAAGCATACAGGGATTTTCAGTTTAATGATGAAAGTGCACAACTTTAGAATTAACAGGGCCATGCACTGTTGCCAGATTACAATATTCCACAGCTTTGTTGTGTGATTATGTTAATACCTTGACTTTCTGACTAAGATAATTGAAAAGAGGATTGAAAATGCCTTTATAATGCTGGTAAGTGGCAATTAGATATTAATAGCTTATTTCTTCCCCAAAGATACTGAGCACTTACGACTCCTGTTGAAATCAATGCAGGCTACAAGCACACAGCACCTTTGAAAAATCAGGTCATAAACCTATTTCACTAAAAATGTCTGCAAGGGGAAAGTGATTGCTTAGAAAATAAAATGAATAAAGGACAGCACAGCCTGATAGTCTGAGTGATGCACGGACATTTTGAATAGATCTGGATAATCTACGTTATTTAGTTGTAATCTAAAACTCTAGAAAATTACCAACCAGTAAATATAAATCAGAGCCAAACAATATCCTACCTCACCCACATATGATCAGCCCTCATCATATCCTTCCTTTCACAAAAGCCTGGTAAGATAAGATGGGCTTTGCGGCTTACTCTGAAACATCAGCAGATGTGGGCTATTTCTGGGACCTCAGATTCTAAACCTGAGATCCCCTTGCAGAGAATCCCCCGCCAGCAGCCCCCTCTTCGTCAATGTGAGGATGCTCCTAGTTGCGCCCCTATGCTGAGTTCAGTGGCAACAATATCACAAAGGAAGAGTGGTGCTCTCTCTAGGGTAGGGAGGTGATGAGTCATAAATCCTCAAATCAAAGCTAGCACCTATGGCTAACCAATAAGCAGTTAAAGCTAATCAAGGAGCTCTTGTGGAACACGTCTGCGGGGAAATGTCTTAACCAAGAAGACTCTCATTCTATACCAGTTTCAGCGTTCACACTGATCTGAGGCGCAGTTCCACATATTCTGCAGTGGTTCAGTGTAAAGGTGACAAGAGTATTGGATCCACACACTAGAGAAACGATCACAACCACCAAGCTAGATGGAGAAAAGCAGTCTTGGCTCCTGCTTCTATTTGGTGTTCTTAGGCTATGCCTACACCAGAAATTAAGGTACATTTGGAATGTGGTAGACATAACAATGTTATCTTTAATCTAGCTAGCGTGGGTAAAAATACAGTAGCAGTGAATACATGGTGCCTAGGACTCCGGCATCGACCAGCAATCTGAGTATATACCCAGAGTCCCTGGTGGGCTTGTAGTGGGGCAGCTAACGCATGAGGTCACATCGTCATTACCACTGTTACCTGAACTAGTTTTAATCTAACTGGTGCAGGTATGCACTTGCAGTGTCAATATACCCTAAGAGTAGGTGGGAATCTAACCATAACTGCAAACTGAGTTAATGACTGAGAAAAGACAGACACAAACTCCCACCACTAAAGCAGCTATAATTCTCACCCTACCCACCATTTGCTTCCCCAAATCCAAAAGCATAATTTGTTATATCTCAAGTAAACATTATACTCCTGGACGAATTCTGAGCCAGAACATTAAGAAATTCTGCACATAATAGTTTAAAATACTGCATATTTTCTTTGTCAAAACAACACAATATAATCACGCCAGTTTCAATTACTTTGGCAGTTTATTTCAAAATACCTGTCAACAAGTACGTCTGTAACAATACAGACAAAAAAATAAAAAGATTCAGGGAATGTTTTTTTGACAAATAGATTCCTTAATAGGCATATTAATACAGAACTCTGAGTAATAATTCATTGAAACTACAATACAGAAATGTATTTTCCACACCCCTCAGAAGCAGTGCAAAGGCTTGCAGGAGTCAGGAGGAGCTCAGGGAGAGGGAAGGAGGCTGGGAGTGAACCTGGAAGGTTGTGTATAGAACATATTTTTTTAGAGGGGAGGGAAGGGATTATTAGGGAGTTGGGTAGTGTCTCCCATGCAGACCCTGGCTGACCCCAAGCCTCTCCCATTCAGTTAGGTACATCTGTCCCATTCCTGTGTGTCCCTGCACTCCCTATCTGCTGTCCCCATGTGTCCCTGCATCCCCTTTCCACCATCCCCATGTTGCCCAGCAGCATCCATCCCAGTCAGCCCTTGGCTCGATGCTGTCACCCCAGTAGCTCCTGAGCCTGCGCTCCAGTCTCTCCCCCCAGTAGCCATTCTGAAGCCCAGTCTGTGACTCCCCCAGGAGCCCCATGGTATGTCCCACTCTTCCTGTCCTAACCTGGCTTGGAGAGCAGGGTGTTGTGATGAAGGCAGTCTGCTGCTAGCTGTTCTGGTGCCAGAGTGGACTCTGGTTGGTGAAAGGTGAAACTACAGCACTTCTCAGGCAGAGTGTATTTTCTGTGGGGAAAAAAATCTGTACCAGACATTAATTCTGCGCCCGCATAAGTGGCACACAATTCCCCCAGGAGTAACTTTAACTAGCTAGCCCTCATTTGTAGTTATAGAGACTGCAATCTATTGAAGATCACACTAGACTATAATGGCCCCTTCTAGCCTTAAAATGTATGCATAGTCAATGGAAATTCAATGTGATTAATATATCTTGAAGAAATAGCACTGATGGGGATAAATGAGATTTGAATATTCAATGCTAAATTGTATTGTAAATTTTTGTAAGTGTTCTTATGGTATATAGTTATGTTCTTCCATTTTATAAGCTTTGTTGTATCTGTTGACAGATCCAAAACAAGAGATTAAACATGTTAAGACAATTCATTTTTCATATTTCCTACAGTTAGAAAACATGTACCAGTAAGAATATTACTCTCATTCTTCAGCTTGATAAAGTGTTTTCCCTGGTGGAGCATTAGAACTACCAAGTACATTCAGTTAATGCTAACTGAATGTACTCAGTAGTTCTAATGCTCCAAATATTTTGTGTGTTCTCATTTCAGACACTGCTCATAAAAGGTAAAGAAAATATCAACGTGAAATCTACAGAATTCATACAGCAAAACACCAAATGTTGTATTTGTCATACCTTTATCACTTTGATAAAGTTAGGAATATAATTCTCAAAGGGGCTTTGTTGATTTTTTAAAACACTAAAAAGAGTTAGTGTATGAGGTTTATCTCTCATGTAGTTCAAAATATAGTGAACCTGATGAGGACTGTAAATCCAATCATGTAGCCTAGAAATGCTTATATTTAAATTCCACATTTTCTGCCTTTTAAACATATTATAAAATAAAATTTAATTGAGTAGAAGTCATTTCAGTAGGCCAATAAAGGCACCAATCCTGCATGACCAATAAAAAGGTAATAAGATTCATGCAACAAACACACATGGAAGTTACATATGAAAAATTAGATGCCAATCTATAATAGAACTGGGCTGCGCTTTATATATAAATAGCTATCCTAGTTTGCCTCCCTCGTACATACAATAATGTATATACAGCATAAAGATCTGAATCAACAATCACCCTCAGTCAGGCATGCTAACAAGTATTCATGCCAAGACCAATACATTTTTTTAAATTAGTGGTAATTTTCCATAACCTCTTAAGAGGTGGGTGGACCCAGATTTGCTGGTTCTACCCAGATCTACACGAGTACAACTTTTGCAAGATATTTTAAGTAATCTAAGGGTTTCTAACTTAAAAGCTCTATTGGTTCTTTAAAGAGACGTGAACAGTAGCTCTTCCTCTCATGAAATGTACACGGATTAGCTGGCTGAATTCCTTGGATCCTGGTGCTCTCTCTCTCTCTCTCGGATCTCACAAGCTCTGCATCTGCAACTGTGGAGCTGTACAGTTCTGTAAATCACACCTCTTCTCTTTCCCAGAGAGGACAAATGCCAGACGCATTTCATCTGATTTCTACCTTAACTCTCAAAATCTCTCAGGAAAGTTATAAACATCCATAAAAACACTCACAGAAGTTGTGTGTGAATGTTCTGTAAAAATTGAGGCCAGATCCTTGCCTCAATACAGCCCCTTTGCACTACTCTAGTGATACAAAATGGTTGCAAAGTTAGCTTAATCAGCAATTAGATAGAAAGGGAGGGAGAATGATAAGATGTGGCCCACAGGCCGTAGTTTGCCCACTCCTGTCTGAGCCTCTGTTTGCCAGAAGCTGGGAATGGGCAACAGAAGATGGGTCACTTGGCGATTATCTGTTCTGTTCATTCCCTCTGGCCACTGCAGGAACTTTGGTCTGACCCAAAATGGCCACTTATTGTCATAAGTATAAAGTAGCCTAGAATTAGTGTTTACCTATAAGGGGTTAAGCTAAAGGTAACCTGAGAGGTGGACAACTGACCAATGAGAAATTCCTCAGGAGACAAAGGATTTTGAGTTTCAGTTTTTCTCTGGGTCTCTCTCTGTTCAACTCGGCTATGGGATGAACCACACCTATTTCTTTTACTATAACTATAAGCTTCTATCCAGTAACAAGTAAGGTAGTCAAATAGTAAGTTTAATCTGCTTTTTTTTTTTATCACTTGGAGGGTTCTCAGTGGTGAGTATTGGCTGTGTGCTTCTTGATATTGTAAGATTCAGCAGAGATATCAATAGTGGGAGAAAGTTGCCTCGGGGGAGAGGTTTGGTTTCTTACTTCTTTTGTTGATTATGGTAGATGCTGTTCTATTGATGGTTATAAGGGATTTATTCCTTTCTTTTTTTTTTCTTTTATTAAACTCTTTTTCTTTTAAGAATCTGACTGCTTGTTTTCCGTGGTGTAAGATCCTGGTTTTGGATCGGGTACGTCTCACAGGATCAGGCGAGGCTTTTCTCTCAAGCTTCCCAGGGAGGGAAAAAGTTTGGGGGTTTTGTGGAAAGAGAAAGAGGGTCTTCAAGTGGCCCATGTCCAATAGTTTTTTGAGACAGTCTCACTTGATGGTGGCAGCATATCAGTTCCAGACACAGAAGAAGTTGTGTTCTGGGGAAAAACATTTTAACCCAAGCTGGTAAAATAAGTTTGGGGGGTTATTTCCTTTTTTCATGTGGGTCCCACCTCTGTACCCTACAGTTCAGAGTGAGGAGGCAATCCTGACACTTATGAATGGCAAATGAATTTTCTACATAAAAGGGACAGTGTCCTAATTTACTACAAAACCCCAGTTAAAGAGATTCAGTGCAAACTACTCAACTTGTGTGTCTTATCTCTATTTTTTTTATCCTGTGATGTTTTTCTATGTTAGGATCTTAATAACCTACTTCGTAGCTAGCTTAGATAAGCATAATATTTTAAATAACATGCCAATCCCCAGAGTGGCTTACAGACGCCAATACAACTGCTCTGCCATTACTGAATAAGCTATTTCACAAAGCAAATACTGAGTCAACAAGTTGTATATTTGCTCACAGTACTTCCATTCAAAATTCTATGAAGCTTCTATTCAGCCTAACATTCAGCAGGCCTTGTGTAAGCACAGCAATATTCTCGCTCCACCTCTAAAAGCTACATGGCACATAGTACACATAAAACCACTCAACTGGCATGCAGCCATCGACATTTCTTTTACATTTCCCTCAAACGCTCTCTCACAATATCAGCTGCATATGGAACAAATAGGAATCGGCAGGACAAGCCGCCCAGCGCAAAGGATGCCAAGTAAAAAAGCATTTGGCTGAATTGCAAACAAGCTGAGAAGACTATTAAAAAGTAGAGAACTAAAATCAGTCATGTGCCCAAGTCTCCTGGCTTTCCAGGAGTGTCCTAGTTTTAGGTGTTCTGACTTTCCAGCAGGGAGAGCAAAAAATGTTTTTTGTTTTGTTTTGCACGTTTTGCTAAGCCCTAGCTGGCCTGGGATAATGGTTATTTTCCCATTGTGCCTACCCACTTCCCCTGCCTCCTCTATCTCTGCTGCCACACAGCTGCACTCCCAGTGACTGCAGTACAGCTTCTGCCCTCTGCCAAGGATTGTCAGCAGGCAGGGAGTGAATAGCAGCTGCCCTGTCAGAGCTGCTTCTCCACACCCCCTTTCCAGGGCCAATTTAAGGCCAACACCTCAAAAGGCATGTGTTTAGAAGAGCCCCAGAGCTCACCTGATCCTGTTATGCTGAGAAATCCTTGGATCACAAACTCTGTGAGGTGGGATCAGTGTGAACACACACTTAGATTAACATAACTGTCAGGGTGAGTTAATCAGAAGCCCCCCACAAATAAGACAAAAGAAGGTTGTGACCTCACCCAGGATCTTGGACTGGGTGGTTGTGCTGAGTAGTGTTCTCTGTTTATGTGTTTGAAGGAAAGCAAAAGATTAGAAGAGACAGTACATGCCACAAAGAACAGACAAGAACAGAGAGAGGGGCAAAGGCAAAAAGCAAGAAAGCTAAACAGCAGCCTGTGAGTACAGCATCACTTTGGGAAAAGACAGAGAGAGATGTTGGGCCTGGCCTCTAGTGCTGGCTAAAAAGGCTTGAGGTTGTCAGCGAAGAAACTGCTCCTTTTGTTCTTGTTTTTTCCTGCTTGTGGAGAAGCAGGACTTTGTACATTCCTTGTAAATAAACAAGATTGCACTTCCAGCTGGCACATTGCCAAGGCCCTGAAATTTGACTAGCTTCTTGGGTTGAAAAGGGAGAAACAAGACTATCAGGAGGAGATCACCAGTCACGTGCTTGGAGGCAGTATTGCCATGCCCAAGCACTTCAAAAGGTAGACTCCCAAAAAGCATGTGTTGGCTTTAAATAATTTTTTTTAAAAATAGTAATTTTTGTATTTGCTTCTAGCTTTTGAGACCCAGCACACTTGTTTTCAAACTTTTCTCCACACCCATGAAGGGCAGAACGTTACTCTTGTTTGAAAATGGGAGTTGAGCATCTCACATACTGACACAGCTCTACGTGCTTCAAGAACCACCAAATATTGTGAGAGTTACCAGCACTGCAGCAGGGAGCCAGACTGTCACCACCAAGCCATCTGCTCCACAATTCGGGCAGAGACAGCAGCTGCAACTGCACCCACAACGGCTAGAGTGGAGGAGGAGAAAAGAAACTGCCTTACCCAGACCAAATACTTCCACGTTGCCCTGCCATATAACATACAAACCCCGTCCCAACTAGCTCAATTTACACTGGGAGAGCAAATTAGCTAAACCATCAGAGCCAGGTGGAGCTGGGTTAAGGGGCTCTTACCTACTGTGCCTGTACTCTTCAGGGAGCTGGTTTGTGTGTGGAGGAGACTGATAGGGCCTCCTCTGCTCAACCTACTACACAGTGTTTTATTGTAATGAAGGAGCTCCCAAAGCTGAAGCAAATTTTTTTTACTTTCATAACTGATGCAGCAAGCCCAGAGGTGCCGGAGATATGAACTGGCAAACCCCAGCACAAATTAAGAACTGCAGCTACAGATTGTTTTTGGTTAGCAGATGCATGGGCTGGGGGCCACCTGACCACCACAGCTGCTCCCAATGTTCCATTTGTTTGGACAGGAGGGAGCTTCCAGCTGCTACTGTTGCTCCTGCTCCAGCTCCAGCAGCCAGGCTGGGATTTCTTCCACTCTGGTGCACCAGAGCCAGTATACCTGCTAGTATTGCTCTCTGGCAAACTGAGGTGGAGGGTTTGACTGGTGCTGTTCCTGCTCTTTGGGACACACCCCAACCTGAGGTGCAGAAGGTGTGGGATCTCCTGGCACCCCAGCAGACAGTCCCACTCACCTGACACCACCTCAGCAGAGGGCTCTCTGTGGTGGGCTTGGTGGGGCATCACTCACAGCATCCTGAGGAGTGGCACACCCTGAGGCTTCCCTTCTCCCAGGCTAGAGACCAGTCAACCTGAAGAAAGGAGAAGGGGCTGAGGAAGAAAGACCTGCCAACCTAAAGATCTCCAGTGCATGACCCTGCCTGGGTCCTAGGTGGGAGTTTCTAACACCCCTTCCCAGGCAGAGGACACCAGGTTTGAAGGAGATGCTTCTTTCTCTGTTATCCCAGCAACCCCCTATGCTAGGATGACAGGAACCCCTGCCCAAGTCCTCTGTTCTCACTGCACTCAGTGAGAGCAGGGGAGCTAATACCTTCTAAGGCATACTCATCACTGCACAGGATGGGGTCTGCATTGGAGACTGGTTACACTTAGGGTGACCAGATGTCCTGATTTTGGGGTCTTTTTCTTATTCTTCTCTATTACCCTCCACCCCATCCTGATTTTTCACACTTGCTGTCTGGTCACCCTAGTTATACTAGTGATGAGTCTGTACCACTTTGCAACAGGAGATTCGTGCAGCTGAAGCTCATTCACCCTCATCTCTGACAGGCTACAGATGGCAATTCTAAGCCAGTCCTACTTCCCCCTGAACTCAGTGGCAAAACTTCCATTTGACTTCCGTGGAAGTATGATCAGGCCCTTGTACCTTAAGACGTCACGCCTCAGGACAAGTGGAGCCGCTTACATGAAAATGGTGCACTCAAAGGCAGAGCCTGGGCCAGAAACTATTGACACATCACAGCAAACCTGGGAAAAGTCCTGACTCTCTATCGCAGGCATGGGCAAATTTTTGGCCCAAAGGCCATATTAGGGTTGCAAAATTGTATGGAGGGCCGGGTAGGGAAGGCTGTGCCTCCCCAAACAGCCTGGTCCCCGCCCCCACCCAACCCCCTCCCACTTTCTGCCCTGACTGCCCCCCTCAGAACCCTTCCATCCAACCCCCTCTGCTCCTTGTCCCCTGACCCTGCTCCAAAGACCCCCCTACCCAAGCCCCCCTGCTTCTTGTCCCCTGACCGCCCTCTCCTGAGACCCCACACCCTAACTGCCCTCCCAGGACTCCACACCTACCCACCCCCCACTCCCTGTCCCCTGACTCCTATCCACACCCCTGCCATCTGACAGACCCCTGGGACTCCCATGCCTATTCAACCCCTACCCCCATTCCCCATCCCCTCACCACCACCCCCAGAACCTCCGCCCCCTGGGATCTCCTTCCCCTTATCTAACTCTCCCAGCCCTGGCCCAGCCTCCTTGCCATACTACTCAGTTTTCCAGTTCTCAAACTGTGGATTTGTGTCTCCAGAGATAACATGCTTGTTAACAGCAAAAAAGTTTTAAATAAATAAATACTATATAGAAGTGAGAAATAATAGATCTCCACCGTATTGTCCCTCTGCAAATTTGTGTACGCAGAGTCAATCCCTTACCTCTCTCTAAAAGTGCAAAGTTTCAAAAAGTTCAATGCACAGAAGATTGTTGGGGGAGGAATAGATCTGGACAAGGAGAAGTCGTCTGGAGATACATGTGAAGAGGGAGGGACAGGCAGTAGAAACAAAAGTGAGACTGCTTGAACAGCATATTCCAGAAGTCTTGAGGTCTTTCAGAGTGTAGCGTTCATGGATTTGAGATCTACCATAACATCAGATGAGCATGGACCTCCTAGCCAAAGACTTCAGTGTTCCAGAAATAAAAGCTAATGTTGTTGAAATTGCAAAATACTTCCATAACAACCACTTTGTAGCAGCTGCTCTGAAAAAAGTGAGAACCAAGCTAACTCTCCACAAGACGTGCAATGGAACTCAGTAGTGGACTGTTCTGAGCACTGTATCAAGAACTGGCCTAATCTGATGACAGTTTGTGAACAAAATTGTTGAAAAAAAAAAATAGATGACATGGTCACAGCCAAAGTTCTCAACACTGGGCTTATGAGAAATTTTGAACCCATACTGAGTACTCTGAAGCTTATTTCTGTAGCCTTTAACAAAATGCAAGGAAATAGTTGTTTTATTGCTGACGCTGTTGACATTTGGAAGGAACTGAGTGAGATCTTAAAAAGAGAAATGTGCAATGACAGAGTTAAATTATAAGCATTAAAAAAATGAATGGGACAAGCACTATCTCCAGCTCATTTTCTTGCAAATATCCTCAATACTCGGTACCAGGCTCAAACCTTAACTGCTGAAGAAGAGGAGTTGGCTATGACATGGACATCCAGCAATCATCCCTCCATAATGCCAATTATAATAAACTTCAGAGATAAGGGTGAACCATTCAAGAAATATATGTTTGCTAATGATATTTTAAAGAAAGTCACACCAGTGAACTGGTGGAGTCACTTAAGCACTTGGAGTCAGAGACTGTTGAACTGATAATCTCACTTTTAACAGCAGTAGTTTCTCCTGCCAGTATAGAAAGAATACTTTCTTCCTTTGGACTAATTCCTTCCAAAATGAGAAATCGTTTGGGACCTGAAAAAGCAGGAAAACTTGTTTTACTTTTCCAGATTATGAACAAACAGGAAAATGAAGGTGAAGACAACTGAGTTAGCTGCAGAAGCCAATATTTTAAGTTTCTCATGTTGACCTGGCTGACATAGTCGATTTTTTTAAAAAATATTTCGTTTATCTATTTTAGTTAAAAGCAATTTTAACAAAAACAAACCTGTTTTAAAAAAATGTGAATGTTTAAAGTCAAAAATTCATATGCTTGTTTTGTTAAAATATTATATATTTGCTGTTGAAGAAAAAAAATCCAGAATACATAACGTCGTTGTTTTAGTTAAATAAAACAATTTAAATGTCAGTTTGGTGAGGTTCTCCTCCTAATACAGCATGGCAAGAAAATCCTCCAGATATTAATGATTAACCTGTTGAACTGGATATAGTTCACCTCCCAATAACTTCATAAATATCTGCTTCAATTACCTTTGGTAAATGAAATAACCAAACCACCATTCATTTTCTAATATAACTGCAAAACTAATCTGAAAAGTTTTTAAAAAATAACTTAAAAATGTATAGTGTGTACCTTCTAAAAATGAAACCTACATCTATCTTTGAGTTGTGAAGAATATGTATTAAGGTTTTAATAACCAACAAGAATGCACTTTAATGTAGAAAACCATGATTAAATTGAGTCTTCTTGACTAGTGATTTAAATCAATCATGATTTAAATCAAGTCCACCCTGCAACTAGTATATAATGCTTAGGTAATCAAAAAAGGCAAGCATTTTTTATCACATTTCTATGAACAAATATAGATCTGTTAAAAAATTTCAAGAATCCTATCTTTTCTCTACATAATTTTAGGAATCTTTCCCAACATCCTTTTTTGACCTAGACTCCCATTTAGCTGAATTTACATACTGCCAATATTCCTATAAACTTGGCACAATGAGACCTGCTAAGAATCTGATGGGAGAAGATGGAGATTTAATTAATACAGTCTAATCCAAATAAATAGTTATTCTTTTTGGGGAAATAAAGCGCAGCAACTTCTGGATTCATGTCGGTGAGGTCATCTAAATAGACACCATCAGCATCAAGATGCCGGCTTCGTTTATCTGTCAAAAACAGAGTAAATAATGAATTGGTGTCTTCCAAATACACAATAAAAAAAAAACATATTTCTTAAGGAGCACATAAAGCAGATGCACACAATGCATAGCTAAAAGAAAAAACAGTTATCTACAATGACACAAAACTGGAAGGCCAAAAGTTTCACAACTGGCCACTGATTTTTGATGCCTTAGTGAGAAACCAAAAGGCTAATTTTCAGAGGTGCCGAGCGCCCACAATTCCAACTCAAGCCAATGCTAGCTATGCATGATGTCTCATCTGGATTCCTAACCTGGATACCTCTTTTGGATACCTCACAAGTAAGAAACCAAAAGAAAACTTGACAATGGTTTGGTTTTGCTGGGAGAGGAGTTATTTAAGTTAAGTGCCAATGTTGACACAAGGACAATTGGATACAAACTGGATACCAACACATTTAGGCTTGAAATTGGATGAAGGTTTCTAACCATCAGAGGTGTGAAATTCTGAAATTGCCTGCCAAGGGAGACAGTGGGGACAAAAAAAAATAAAAATAAAAAAATCAAACTGGCTTCAAGACTGAGCTTGATAAGTTTATGGAGGGGATGGAATGATGAAGTTACCTACAATGGCCTGTGTCTCATCTGCGACTGCTAGTAGCAAATATCACCAGCCGCTGGAGATGGGACACTAGATGAGGAGGGCCGTGAGTTACTACAGAAATTTTTTTCCCAGATGTCTGGCTGGTGGGTCTAGTTGACATGCTTAGGGGCTAACTGATTGCCATATTTGGGGAGGGAAGGAATTTTCCCCCTGGTCAAATTGGCAGAGACTCTAGATGACTCCTGGTACCTTCCTCTGCAGCATGGGACACAGGTCACTTGCTGGCTTAAGCTAGTGTAAATGGTGGATTCTTTGTAATTTGAAATTTTTAAATTATGATGTGAGGACTTCAGTAACTCAGCCAGAGGTTACGAGTCTATTACTGGAGTTAGAGGTTCTGTGGCCTGAAATGTGCAGGAGGCCAGAGTGATGGTTCCTTCTGGCCTTAAATTCGATCAGCCTATCTTAGATACTTATATGGCCCCCATCACCATTTTATCTGAGCACTTCACACTCCCTAATATATTTATCCTCACAACATCCCTGTCCAGTTAGAAGCACTATTGTTCCCATTTTTCAGGTGGGAAACTGAGACACAGCAATGCTAAGTGACTTGTCCCTGATGACAAAGGGCAGGGACTGGAAGACAGGTCTCCCAGGTCCTAGGTCAGTGCCCTGACCACCGGACCATCTTTACTCTTTTGTTGTAGCCGCTTGTAGAAGAGTGACTGCATGGAAGGTGAAATCCTGGGAGTCTTACTCAGAGCTGCGACCTCCAGTTTGCATCCTTTACTCAAAACACACAACTCACTCCCTGAATTTCTGAAGAGTAATCAAAGGGAGGCAAGTGAAGGAACAGAAATGACCGCATACTAGATGGAACACCTCAATCACTCCTACCTTCACAGACGTGGAAACCTTGGGGAACCGCCCGAGAAATGTGTCTGTAATAGCGTCTGCTCATGTAAAAACTCCAGCACCCTGTAGAATTTGGTGACTACCAAAATACATATTGTGAATGGGTAAACTTCATGTGCAAATTATATCCCTTATCATCTTTGGAAATTAGAGAGGAATAAAATGGGCATAGTTATATTCCAGTTGAAGAGGATTATGCATGTGATAAACAGAACAGAAACTGCTTGTGTGTGATTAGACCATTCTGCTGTGCGGTTTTAAGTAAAGGACATGTTGCAACTTTGCTTTGGGGCAGAAGCATTCCACAAGCTAGCAGTGGTGCAGCACAGCTGTAGAGCAGACTGTTGGTACTGCTGAAGAGGAACCTGTAGCATGCTCGGACCACAAAATTCTGCAACCCTGGTTTGTAAAATAGGGAAGAATTTAGTACAAGTTTTGCAACCCTGCTTATCTGCACAGATCTGCTAATTACAGTAACCAAGGGAGAAAATTATTTCTCTTGCTGTCATTCCAGCTCTTTTAGAAAACCCACTCCACACACACGCTCAGCTGTTGTTTATGTTAAAAAGCATATTGCTCTCCTTTCAGTCTCTCTAGTAATGCTCTGATGTTATAAATTAGTTCATCTGGCTACAAAGTGCCTAATCACTGTGTGATCTAGGTGCAAAATCACATGTAGAATTGCAGGAGCAACTGCTTTATTCTTCTTTCTAGAAGGGGAATCTATTTTGCTTGCTAGCTAGACTAAGCAAGCTGCAGCTTGTATGATTTCTTCATTTGCAGGCAGTGATGGTGCAGCTGCTCCTAGAACCTCTATCTCTGGTTCATTTATCTCGGCTGGCACCGGCTGGGGGTCATTTTCATCAGAATCTGCAACAGCTGCCTGTCCAATGGCAGGTAAAGCAGTCCTCTGCAGACTCACTTTGAATTACCCGAAAATGAGTGCTTTCCGAAGGATTTACATTCACTGTGCTGGATTCCTTTGCCTTGAGTAGAGAAGTGGACTGGGAGAAAAAATAAACAGATCAGTATAATGGAAGCCTTGAGAAAAAGAGACTGCTGCCCAGGAGCTAAACTCCCCTGTACTTGGTAGAGCTGCTGCCAACAGACCACCAGCATTTTAGTTTGGGTCTTGATTATGACAACGTTCCAGGCATACACACCACAAGGCTGTCATGTCAGAGTCAGCCTATTGGTTGAATACGCAGCAGCTAGACATGCACCATCCTCTGCCATACCCCGCATGCCAAATGCTGCATTTACTTCAGCACTCACTGTTATGCAGCTCTAATATGTGACATGAAATGAACAGTTGTGATCCATATGCTCCCAAAGCCATAGTAAAGGTGCCTCTTGGATGCATGGATGGGTAAAATTTTCAAAAACCCCTTAAGTGACTTTGGAACCTAAGTCTCATTGACATTGGACATAGGCGCTTTTGAAAATTTTACTCTGCATCATCTGTGGGCAATTGTGGGACACAGCATTTTTGTACAGCATCTGGTTGTTTCAGTCACTGATGTCTCCCGCTATCTATAACCAAAGTTACAGATGGGGCTAAGAATTTCAAAATCAACTAGCGACTTTGGGTGCCCATCTGCAGACACCTTGAAAGGGCCTGATGTCAGAAGGTGGGTGCCCTGAACTTTCTGAAAATCAGCTCCCTTTAACATACTTCAAGATGGGCACCCAAAATATCTAGTCACTTCATGAAATGTTGGTCGGGAATGCTATTTCCATCAGTAACAAAAATGAATAACACCAAGTATCTTCAATTCTGTAGACAGTGTTTACATGCAAAGCCTTCCTCATTTAGCAGAAATGTTTGTCTACGTCACTATTTCCTCGCTAGGCCAAGTCCCTAACTTGCCTTTTCCCTCCCTGCAATACTTTAAAGATCCAACCCTTCTGCTCTGTCCCAACAGCTAAACTCTTGTCCAAGTCTTCATCATCTCTCATGTCAATCATTGCAACCTCATCCTCTTGAACATTCATTCCAAAAATCCACAAAGTCCGCTCCAGCCCATCCCAACTGCAGCCTCTAAAGCCATCTTCCTAGTACATCCATCAAACCACATCACCATCCCCCTTTGAATTCCTTTATTGGCTCCCCTTTTCTGTCTCATTAGATATTAATTTCTAGTCGTCACCTTTCAAGACTCAACATAATTCAACTCTTAATCCTGACTTTGATTTGCCTGTATGAAGTAAAAGCCTAAAATCAAACACGTGTATCAGCAATGTGAAATATTGCACCTGCATGTACATGTGCCCTATTAACAATACATAGTAGATCAGAGGTGGGCAGACTACAGCCTGTGAGCCACATCCGGCCCACGGGACCATCCTGCCCGGCCCCTAAGCTCCCGGCCCCTCCTCTGCTTCCTTCCTTCTCACAGCCTCAGCTCCCCACGCCACCAGTGCTCTGGCTCGCTGTTCCTGCCAGGCTGTGAGCTCCTAACGCTCTGAGTGTCATGGTAAGGGGGAGGGGAGCTGGGTGGCAGTCACAGTCGGGGGGCGGGAAGTGGGAGGGGGCGAGTGGCAGGCTTTTTGGGGCAGCACAGCGTTGCCTACCTGGACCTCCATAGAATTTCATAACCCCGATGTGGCCCTCAGGCCAAAAAGTTTGCCCACCCCTGCAGTAGATACTGGAAGGAATGTAACAGAAGTGATGTTTGATACCTTTGCAGCTTGAGGTACTTCCCCCCCAGGCCCAGTGCATTTGTGGGTTATTCTTCTGCATCCCCCTGTCCAAAGGTTTACTGACTAATTCTGAATCACTCTTAGGAGTGGGAGGGCGTGAGCCTAAGGGACTGGAAAACAAAACAAAAAATGGTACTTATTAAACAGCTAAGTAAAAGCAAAGCATAGGCCAAGCTGCATTATGCAGCATTCTTGTTGTATATTATCTGTCTTACAAACATCACCACAATACGCTAGGAACCTTCCAAACAGTCACTGACCCAAAGAGTTAAAAAAATCTAAGGAGCTCAGCAGGAAGTCAAAGATATGGAAGGACAATAAACCATTTTCAAAATAACTATTGTTACCCAAAATTTGGGCCAGCTACTAAGCTTAAGGAGGATTAATGACACACCAGAATTTGGCAGAAAGCAGCACATTTATTACATTGATATCTAAGTTCCAAAGAAATGTGGGGGGGCAGGAAGAGCGGGGGAGGTCAAGTCACACTCACACTCTCATACTCACACTCCCAGGAGAGGCACAGCACTGGAGGTGTCAGGATCTTTCAGTGTAAGTGTCCAACAGCACAGCAATGGATGGTGTGATGAGGGTAAATCTTCCCAAGGCAGATGGAATGCAACTCAGTTGGTCCGGGCGAAGGGCCTTCTTGGGAGGTATAAGGTTGAGAGCGAGAGAGCACATGGCACCTTCCCCTTTTAAGGACCAGCTCCAGGTCTGCGACTAGAGATGACTTGGCTGCATCTGACTGGTCACACTCCATGCAGTGTCTATGCTTTGGGTGTGTTATTGCTACCCAATTAAGAGTCCCAGATACCTTGTCTACCACTGGAGCTCTTCTGTTTCCTAGCTGTTTAAACAGCCCATTCATCTCCCACGCACTCCACCACACCACTTTACAGGTATTCAAACAAGGAGGGGGGAGTGTAACAGACTTTTTAGCATACAGGTATACATAGGATACAGATCACTGCTGCTCCTACAACAACTATCTCAGACTGGCTCTCTGTGCACCCATTAATAGCTGTCAGGTTTTGATAGGCATCGGAATCTTGAGGAGGAATTTGAAGGTGGTTGGAGTACAGACTAGTTCAGGGAGGGCATCCCATCATAAAAACACGTGGAAGAAAAAGTGATAATTAGTAAATTACTAGTCTGTGGCATCACCAATCATCTTTATTTAATGCAATAAAGTCAGGCCATGGTTACACTGGCACTTTATAGCGCTATAAAGCCCCCACGAGCGCTATAACCTACTCCCCGTCCACACTGGCAAGGCACTAATAGCGCTATAACCGTGGAGTTATAGCGCTATTATAAATCCACCTCCTCATGGGGAATAAGGGCTGTAGCGCAGCTGCTGTAGCACTACAGCAAGAATGTGGACACCCACTGCGCTACAAGTAATCTCTGGAGATGCCTAGAGCCATTTAAGGCAATTGACGTCTCTTCCCTTTGTTTTGAACTCGGCTGGAGGAATGCGGAAGTACCTCTTTAGCGTTTCTTTAACTCGGCAGATAAGCAATGCAAATGTTTAAGGAGGGAGCCTGTGTGAAAACAAAGCCTTCTGTGAACGGAGGCTCACTGACAGGCTTTCAGAAAAACGGAAAAACCACTGTCTCTCTCCCTCCGCATACACACAACGCGTCCCCTCTCACCCCCCTCGTTTAAAAAGCACGTGGCACCCAGCTGAATGCTGGGATACCTGCCCTAATGCGCTGCTCTTAATGCCGCATTAAGTGCCCCAAATGTGGCCATGCTATACCGCAGGAGCATCTGAGTGTGGACATACAATAGTGCTATACATATTACTGTGTAAGGGGACCGCTATAACCTATAGCGCTATAATCTTGTAAGTGTAACCATACCCTCAGTAGTCAATAGTACAAATGGTCAAATCGGCCACTAATCAGTGATGGTTCGTAGACTCTAAAGCCAGAAGGGATGACTCTCATTATCTAGTCTGACCTCCTGCATAGCACAAGACCCTCAAATTTCATCCCAAATTCCTGCATCAAGCCTAAGGGTATGTCTATACTACCTGCCGAATGGGCGGGTAGTGTTCGATATACTGGGGATCAATTTATCCCATCTCATCTAGATGCGATACATCAATTCCCGAACATGCTCCCCGTCAACTCCAGAACTCCATCTCCGCAGGAGGAGGAAGCAGAGTCAATGGGGGAGCAGCAGGATCGACTTGCCGCCGTAAGGGCAGCCAGATAAGTTAACCTAAGATACTTAGACTATGCTATTCATGTAGCTGAAGTTGTGTATCTTAGGTCAACTCCCCCCACCCCACCCAATGTAGACCAGGCCTATAACTTCTGGTTGAGCTAGAGCATATATTTTAAATACACATCCAACCTTTATTTAAAGACTTGAAGTTATGGTGAATCCACTATATCCCTGTGATCCCACAGTTAATTGCCCCACTATTAAAAATGTGCCTTTTACTTCTAATCTGAATTTGTCATGACTATGACATTTCTTAACCTTTTCTTAGATCAACTAAATAGTTGAGCTTCTTGAGTCTGACTGTTCTCAGATAATTACTTTGCACTAACACAATGGCAGATCTCAAAACCTGAGTTTTCCCTCCGATAAATAGACAAGGTTACCTAATTATATGCACCTTGCCCTTGTAGTTTCCTGTGTTTGCTATAGGAAATACCTTAAACACTGCAAATGCTAAGTTCCTCCAGCTACAAGTAATTAGTTATTTAAGAAAATCAGCATGTTTGTGAGTCCTTGCTGTAGAAAATTTTTTGCTATTGATTTCCCAGTTTTTACAATCCTTAATCAATGCTCACCACAATCTCATTAAGACTAATCAGAGATTAAGATTTTTAAAGATATTTAGGTGCCTAAAGATGCAAACAAGCATCTAGTGGGATTTTCATGGGAGTTATGCACCGATGCACTTAAATGAAATCCACCTTGCCCCGTCGAAAAGGGATCGTGGTGGCTCTGATCAGCACCAGGCTGTTGACTGTCTGGTTGGTGGTCCACACAGCAGGGCTAGCAGGCTCCCTGTTAGCCTCCACTCCGCGCGGCTCCCACAAAGTAGCAGCCGATGGGAGGTACGAGGGAGGCACCTGTGGATGTGGCAGCATACACTGCTGCCTGCCTGCACCTCTGTGTAGGGGCAGGAGGGAGGGCATGTCGCTGCTTCTGGGAGCTTCTTGAGGTAAGTACTGCCCGGAGCCTGCACCTGTGTCCTCATCCCACCCTCCAAACCCATCTTGGAGTACCCTCCTGCACTCAAAGCCCCTCATCCCCAGCCCCATCCCACACCAAGAGTTCTCACTCCCCCGCCATTGCCCCAGCCCTGATCCCCCTCCCACACTCCAAATCTCTCAGCAACAGCGTCGGGTGCCCTCCTGCACTCCAAGCCCCTCATCTCCAGCTACACCCCGGAGCCTGCACACCCAGCCAGAGCCCTCATCCCCACATGCCCCTGCCTCCCCCCAGAGTTCCCTCCCATAGGCTGAACCCCTCATTTCCAACCCCGCTCCAGAACCCTCACCCCCTCCCAGATTTCACAACCCCTCCCCCAGCCCAATGAAAGGGAGTGAGGGCGTGACAAAGGGATGGGGGCTGGATTTAGCAGGGTGGGGCCTTGAAGAGGAGGTGGGCCTAGGGTGTTCCCTTTGTGCCAGGACAGCTGGCAACCCCACCTGGGAGGGGACCCCTCAGGCCTCTCCAGTGCAACATCCCCGCCCCTGTCTGTGCCAGGGCTGAGAGCTGGGGTTCCCCAGTACCACCCCCCAAACAGTGCCAGGGCTAAGAATCGGGGTTCCCCCATGCCACAGCCCCCCCCCCAGCCATGCCAGGGCTGAGAGCCGGGGTCCCCCAGTACCACAGCCCCCCCAACCGTGCCAGGGCTGAGAATCGGGGTTCCCCGGTGCCACAGCCTCCCCAGCCGTGCCAGGGCTGAGAATCGGGGTTCCCCGGTGCCACAGCCTCCCCAGCCGTGCCAGGGCTGAGAGCTGGGGTCCCCCAGTCCCACAGCCCAACCCCCATCTGTGCCAGGGTTGAGAGCTGGGGTTCCCCAGTACCACCCCCCCAAACAGTGCCAGGGCTAAGAATCGGGGTCCCCTGGTACCACAGCCCCCTCCCCAGCTGTGCCAGGGCTGAGAGCCGGGGTCCCACAGTACTA
>ML677333.1:12440540-12669105 GCA_007922305.1 Dermatemys mawii | reverse complement strand
CCCTCCCCAGCTGTGCCAGGGCTGAGAGCCGGGGTCCCACAGTACTACAGCCCTCCCCAGCCGTGCCAGGGCTGAGAGCCGGGGTCCCCCGGTACCACCGCCCCCCCAAACAGTACCAGGGCCCCCTCTCTATTCCGGTCCCTGCTGCTCCCCGTGTCCCTTCCGCATTTGCAGCGTGGCTCCCCGCCCCGGCCCCGCGGCGCCTGCCGGCGGAAGGGCAGGCAGGGAGAGGAGGCGCCCCTGGGCCGGCGCGATGGAGGCGCTGCTGGTCCTGGCCAACTGGAGCACGCTGCTCGTGTGCACGGTGCTCAAGCTGCCGCAGGTGGTGGCAGTGCTGGCTGCCCGCTCCGCGCGCGGCGTCAGCCTGGAGAGCCTGGTGCTGGAGATGAGCGGGTAAGAGACGGGAGCCCGGCGGCCAGGTCCCGCCTCGGCTCCCGGCGGAAGCGCCCTTGGCCCCGGGGAGCCGCCCTGCGGGTCTGGCCGGCTTCACACGCGGCCCAGGGCTGCGGGGGACGAGTGGTTCCCCGGGCGGGTCCTGCGAGCACGAGGCGGGACGCGCGCCCCGCTGCGAACCCTTGTGGGAAAGGAGGCGCCTCCCCGTAGCCCACCGGGAACTAGCCAAGCTCCCTCCCGCTTCGTCGTGCGGCGATTTCCCAGCCCCCCCGGGCGGCCAGCTAGGGATCCCCGGCCCCGCACCTTCACCCCCGGTAGCACCGCAGCAGCGAGACCCTGGCGCCCTTCCCGGCCTGGGCGTGAGTCCAAGGGACCGCGCGTCTTTCCAGCAAATGTGTTGCAAGTGCCCATTCCCCAGCCAGCGTGTTTGAAGTGCAGTGGGCTGGTACTTTGCCTTGGCTTCAGTCTCAAAACAGGCCCCAGCGCAGGAGGCCGGCAGCGCAAAGATTTCCGGTCGCCATTGGAAAGGGAATGGCGATGCTGCCTTTTAAATTAAAAGTACTTGCTTGTAGGAAAACAAGAATATGCAAAACAATTAACCTCTTATGAAATACACTCTTTGCTATAACAGAGATCCAGCAGATGTGTGCTTAAAAGTAAACGCATTTTGGGCTAGGCTTCATGATTTACCTTAAATCTTAGTCAACACACAATTAGTGCTCGGGGGTAGTAGTTTTGAACTCCTGGTAAGGCCAAGATTCCCCCAGGGAATGGTAACCAAACAAGGCTATTGATTCATCCTTGCAGGCTTATTTTAAAAAGCCTTGGTTTGAACACCTATTTATTTATGGAGTTAGTCTGTGTAACTTGACCTTCCTATTGTTGTCACCTTCATCCACTACCCCACACCCACTCGATTATCTTTCTCCAGCAGCTGTTGCATCCTGTCTTAATTTAGGGCTCGTCTTCACTACCACGGGGAAAGATCGATTTTATGGCGATCGATTTATCGCGTCTTGTGAGGACGTGATAAATCGATCGCCAGCGCTGCCCCTGTCGACTCCGAAACTCCAGCTCCCCCGGAGGAGTAAGCCGGAGTCGACGGGGGAGCGCACCGCCGACTGCCCTCGCAGTGAGGACGGGAGGTAAGTCGGCTGCAGATACGCAAACTTCAGCTACGTGATTCACCTGCCCTAGTGAAGACCAGCCCTTAGATTGTAAACTCTTTGGAGCAGGAACTGTCTTTTTAATTTGTTTTTTCACAGCACAATGAGGCCCCCAATCCTGACTGGTACCTCTAGGTGCTACTGTTATGGCAATAAGAAGCAGAGGATTGTATGCTCCCTTTTTGCAAGAAGTTTGCTCAACGTTGTAAAGTGTATACAGCTGCTCTAGTGCTATTCTCATCACAAGCACTTGGAGGAAGTAATAATGATTCCTAAACTGACAAACTCAGTCAGACATGTGGTGCTGCTCTTTACTGGCAATGCTATTATTAAGACATGAGACCACAGTTCAGTTCATTGCTCTGTCCCTGGCTTCATCTGTGGCTTTGTAAAACCTAATTTCTCTCCTTAGTTTTCTTATCTAGAACAGGGATAAAATTCTTTACTGACGTCACAGAGCATCCTCAAGAAGTTTGTAGAGCATCCTTTTAAAGAGTATAGTATAGAAGAAGCTGTGGGAATGCAAAGTATTATGCAGTTGCTGCTATTAAAACAAAATATAATTAGAAAAATAAAAAACAATTTTAAATGTGTTGAATAAAAACTGCAGTATCCCATTTCAAATATTCGAAACACTGGTTTGTACAAACCACACTTTTAGAACGGACAGTGTTATTGTATCCTACCTTGCAGTTGGCTATAAATGAATGCACCCAAGTTATTTTTAATCAGATGCACCATATTAGCATGCTGAATTGTATATTGTATTTTATGCATTACAAGATGAATGTTGCTGCATTGCTAGAGTTAATGACTGTTCACTCACCTGCTACCATTTCTCCCTCCCCAAAAGAATTAAGAAGAGCCATTGTTTGATTTAAGCTGTATACTGGGTCATTATATAAATAATATGATCTGCTTGCTGTGTCTAAAGTAACCATACTGCTACACCCCAGAGGTGTCATATTTAGTCCTTAAAGAAAAACACAACCCCTATCAAATGAACAGTTCAACTGTTAAGCTCTAGTAACAGTGCAGTAGCTTTATATTTAGAAAATTAATCCTTACTTGTTAAGACCTGAACCCCTCCTATAAATCAAATTGTATGTGTACATGCATGTCAGTGAATGGGAGAGAAAATCTGAGTGACTTTCATATGTAAAGTATGAAGTGTTTCCCATTGTGTGAAGTTGCTAGGACCAGCTGACTGCATATGTGTTGCCAACTCTCCCAACTTTGCTAGAAATGCAGTTTTATTCTGAAGATTAACTGTAGTATGTAAAAATGGTGTTTTCTCTTCCACATCTTGGTTTGTTCAGGGTTGTAGCTGCTGACTTGGCCCAGTTTTGCAAAGATGTAAGCACATATAACTTTATGCACTTGCGCAGTCCTTGTTGACTTCATGCTACACGTTCACTTCAGAATCCAGGTCTTTCTGGAGGAGTAAGCACTGCTTTTTATTCATTAGTCCTGCAGATCTAATATAGCTAAGAACAAATGAGTTAATTACATACCAATTACAGAATCAAATTATGTCCTCCCGTATGACTAAGATTGTTTGACCTACAGAATTATTACTGGTACTGATGCATGAATTATATGGAAACAGCCTATCTATCAAGCCCTGGGTGAGTAAGCAGGACTGGCAATTAGAAAATGTCATTTATTTGTGAACTGAGTAGATATGATCAGCAAGTCAGAAAAGCACACAGAGCTACACAATGCCATCTTACAGTGTTATTTTTCAGAATAGAACCTTGCAGTAGAGGTGTCCAATGAGAAGGTGGTGCCAAAATTTAAAACGTTTTTTATGTGTACAAGGAATACATGATGTTGTGTGGTACTAAGGTTTTATGGTCAACATTTGAGATTGGCCTGGAGAAGCCACATGTGCAAGTGAGTTCAAACAAGTACCAATACATTTTATACCACAAACCACCACAACATAGATTCTTCTCCTTCTATGTGTTTTGCAGGAAAATTATTTTGGTAATGTTTTAAAGAGTATTTTATTTTGAAAGTTCATTGGCACTGTTTCTTGTGTCCTTCCACCTGCAAAGTCACCTGATTTAATTATCTTGATTCTAGTTGTACAGAACTCACCTCAGTACTAGAATAATCTACCTTAGCAGTTCTCAGACTTTAGCAACCCAAGGACCCCCATTTTGATTTAAACTTTTTTTGCAGCTCCTCAAACTGCCCCCCCTGCTCAGCCCCAGGCCATGCCCCCACTACTCCCCTTCCTTAAGGCCCCAGCTCTTCCTGCCCCCTCCCTCCCAGTGCCTCCTGCATACTGAGGAACAGCTTTTTCTGTGGCATGCAGCAAGTACTGAGAGGGAGGGGGAGGAGTTGATGAGTGAGGCCAGCGGCCCTGGACGTGATTCTGTCCCCTCCCGAGCACGTCCCGTCCCTGCTCCTCTCTCTCCCTCCCAGCACCTCCTGTACGCCAGGGAATAGCTTTGCCCCGCCCCGGCTTGCAGTACGTGCTGGGAGAGAGGAGGGGGAGTGGATCAGCAGGGCCCAGGGACCCTCTGGAGTACCCTTTCAGACCCCTGGGGGTCCGCAGACCCCAGTTTGAGATACGCTGCTCTAGTTATACGTGGGGCCCCTCTGTAGACCAGACTCTCTGAGTGGCATATCATGCAAGAGTATATGATACAAATACTCCAAAAAGTTGCACTGATGTCTAATAAATTTTCAGCTGAGGAGTTTGTGTTAGTTTTAAATCTTAAATGGTTTAGGAGCCAGTTACGCAGGGAACTGCCTCTCTCCCTGCCCCGTACTGCTACATATGAGATCAGCAGGTATTTAAACTGGAGCTCTGTCCCACAGTTCCTCTCAATTCTACATGTGGACTCCTTGACTACGGCATTTGGTTTCTTCTTGGTGGACCAGAGCTTAGATTTTTGCAGGAGGCCAGGGGGTTAATATATTTTTTGTGAAAGTTTAACCTGGTGCTAGGGAAAATTTTGACAAAGGTCTGTTATGGTATGGCATAGTCTCGCAAGGGAAGTAGTAGAAGCACCAATGCTTGGGACATTTAAAACTAGATTTTTTCAGCACACTAGTAAAGATCCAACAGGAAATGAAATGCACAAGCCCGCACTAACAGTGAGATCCTCTGGATCCTTTAGTAGGTATTTTTCCACTTCAGGGTACTAGAATTCTGCAGTTCCGCTTTTTAAAACAATTTTATTACCTCATTTTTAATTTGGAACATCATAGGGAGGATTATAATAAATTGAGAAATCGGAATTATTCCCAAGGCAGGTCAAAGAAGATTTCTCATAGATTATGATTGGGGTTTGACGACCTATTTTCCTTCTCTTGTAAATAGCAACTGTTTGAAGTAAACCTTACAGACAGTCATTGAGACCTTTGTGTGAAAGCGTTCGCCAATCTGCACAGCTTGTCAGTTCACGTCTATATTGAAATAGATGGCAGGATTTTCAGGCCTAGGACTTTGTCTTCCTGAATGTACAGTTTGCATAATGGGAGCCAGATTCCACTTGTGGCGTTTGGGCACTCCCACCACAGACAGGTTCACTGACAATTTCATTTTAAAACCTATCTTATTATAGTCTCTAGGGGACAACAAACTGTTCAATTTTTTTCTCTTCAGCTTCCTTGTTTCTCTAAGGTATCAGAGTTACTACGGTTACCCCCTAGAGACTTACCTGGAGAACCCCATCCTAATTGCACAAGGTAATACTTTTTTCTTGTTTTATATTTTACCTTGTCCCTGATTTCCTGTCTATAATGACTGATCTTTTCTTTCAGATGTCATTCTCCTGCTTTTTGTTCTGCATTACAATGGTAGCATGAAGCAAGCTTTGCCTTACAGTGTCATGTATCCTTTGATGTCAACTCATTTCTGTTCACACAGCACTTTTGGCAGCTCTTTGACAGAAGATTGAGCATTTTATCTCGTAGTGCCATGGAAAATCATATTCAGCCACCCTTTAATGTGCATTTTTTATTTGCATGCAACTTTCTTAGACCCTAGTAAAACCATAAGCTACGTCAGTAAATACAGTATAAGCTACATCAGTAACAGATTTTACTGGCCCCACAAGTGAGCAGGAATGAGACTAATTCATAATTGCGTCAGATCTGCACAATGGAAAATATGAAGCTTCTTGTAACTCTTTTACACAGTTATGTCAACTGTGGATCATACACACAGTGACTTTTAGATGCTCCTTTGATAAGATACACAGCTTTGGATTTACATTTGGCACTGGAAGCTTTGGAGCAGAGCTTGATAAATTTATTGGACACCAACCAGAGAAAACGTGAAAAATGAGGACGGGGGAAGCACCAGCAAGATCTGGGGTAGTGACTGCTGAAAAAGTGACCACCCTGCCATTCCTGCTGCTGCAGAAGGGGAGAGAGCTGGGATTTACACCAGTATACTGTTTTTGCGCTCTGTTATGGGGCTCCATCTTTCCTAACAGCTTCAGCCTGCAGGCACATGTTAAATGTGAAACTCCACACCCTCTGTTTTGTGGAGGGCAGAAAGAGAGGTTGTTTGGTCCTGGGATTTTTTTTTTATCTTCCATTCCAAGAGCTACAAGTCTTCTGGCTTCTGATGTTGGGGATACTCTGCAGTACTTTTCCCTCAGAGTCTCCTGGCTCCTGCAGGGCAGTGGGGTGGATGGGTTTTTGCTACCCTGCATCTCCCATCTTGTGGTGTTTGGCTTCTCTTCACACTTGGGTAACCAGTGCTGCCAATTGCTGCTGCTTTAAGGATGGACATTATTCTTGACAAGTGCACTGCTATTCCTAAAGTTTTGAATAGCAGCAGTAAAACAGTATTGTTAATTTCACTCTGCTGCTGCCTGCAGACTTGTGCTACTGTAACACTAGATTAAAATTGTAATAGATAAATCACAATGCAGTGGGTTTTCAAAATGCTGCTACTGATAGAGCATCTTATTTGAATTTTTCAAAACTGCTATAAATTATGGTTCTGAACCTTAACCAGATGTGACTTTATTCACATGAATAGCCCAATTGATTTCAACAGGACTACCAATGTGTTTAAAGTTAAGCATGTACCTAAGTGTTTGCAGACTCAAAGTTTCAGGTTTGTGACTAGTAATTATTCCAGAATAGTGTGACTTTTATTCCAGAGTAATATCCACACAGGGAGCTATTCTACAATTGCTATTACAGACTAGTTTATTCTTAAATAGCTATTCCAGTCAAATTCCTAGAGTAGACAAGGCGTTGGTGAAAGTCCAGCCCTCAGTTCCAACATCCCCCAGGTAAGGGGAGTGTATGAGGACTGGTCGGTTGTCCCCAGGACTCTGCCACAAGGGATCCATCTTTTGTATTACCTTTTGGAGGTACAGTGATAGCTAGGAAAGTGCTGATCTGCTTCACACCTCTGCTTACTTCTAAAGCCATCCTGGGACCAGTGTTAATCTGATTTTGTTTTACTCAAAACAGTTTTATAACATATTTTCTTAACAGAAACTGTTTCAGCAAGAGTATCTTATATTTTCAGTAAGATTAGGAAAACACAGCTAATATCCTGACCTACAGATTTTTAAGTGTTCAGGTGCCCCCATAACTATAAGCATTATGAAACTTAACCCAAGGTAAGATTTGTGGGAGGATGGTACTTTCTAACTCTGCAGAAATGGATAATAGACCTGGCCATGGTAAGTAGTAGCTTTTAAGTTAGAAGTGTCCCTATATATATGTGTCATCCCTTTAATAGCTCCATTTATCAGCAAAAAAAAAATTAAATCCTTTTTATATACAGTAGAACCCCTTTTATCTGAGCCACCTTTATCCAGTTCTCCGCATTAACCAAACCTACCAGAACGCACAGGGGAATATGGGAAATTGATGCTTCAGGCCGGGTGGCAGGTCTCAGGATGACAGCTTGTTAAAAACTCACATTGGTTTTCTTGTTAGTAAATGAACAAAACATTGGTTACAAGAAATAAGGGTTTGTGTATTAAGTAGATAAGATGTTTTTCCCAGAGGGTCAGCTAGTATAAAAGCAACTCTGCATCTTAAAATAATGGATAGAAAGCTCTTGGCCCATTCTCTGAATTTTTGATTTTGTGATCTGGCCCTGGTCCCACTTAGATGGTAAATGGGGTTCCACTGTATTTTATAAGTTATTCTAAAAGGTGTTTTGAAAATGAACTCTTATGAGCTGTTAATGAGCAGTTTCCAAGTACTGCTTTGTCTCTCATCTCTATTAATAGTTTGAGAACATTCCACTACCCCATGGAGCACACTTAGTTTAAAAATAACTTTGTTTTAAGTTGAAGTCACCAACTGCTGTAATTGTTACAGTTCACGTTTTATATTTCTCTTAAAGCTTGTTCCACAAAACTAGATCAATTGCTTTCTGGTCAGTTTCACTTTGTTTCATAGATCCTTAGTAAGATTCTGTAATGTTTGGGATGCAGCCAATGAAGGAATTTTTTTAAATGTCAAAAGTATTTCTACTTTAAAAAAAAAAAAAGGAAAAGCATACATTTTAGGCATACGCTAAATACTTTCTTGTTAGAGAGAACTAGAAACAGCTGTCTTTTTTTGTATCCTTTTCTGCAGAATTTGTGTACGTTAATCAGTGCAGCAAGTAAGTTTGCTCAGTTGCGGTCTCTGTGGCAGACAAGAGATTCCGGACAAGTGAGTGCCCTGACCTGGAGTATGTCTGCATACACATGTGCAAGTAAGCAACACACAAAAACATTCAGTTTTGTATAATAAAGTGACCACCCCACAGGCACTGCTATTCGTAATGCATCTGTATGTACAGCAAGAGGCCTTGTCAAACCCATAGTAAATCAGAATCTTCCCCAGGGTAGCTTTCTATATTGTTGTCTAAAAGTAATGGTGAAATCCTGACCCTATCGAAGCTAATGGGAGTTTTGCCATTGACTTCAACCTAGTCAGGACATTGCCCTAAATTTAATTGTTTGACCATATTTGTTTCTCTTTAAGAGAACAGGTTTTTTTATGCATGATATTTAATCTGTTTACTTTTATGCAGAAAGGGTCTCAGTCCCTTATGATTTTTTAAAAGTAATGAAAATCCAGGCTAAAAAATAACATTTGTAGCTCTGATGTGCATTGCAATTGTCTTCCTATTTTGTTCTTGCAAAAATGAACAAAACATTGTTTGCAGTTTAACACCCTAGTACTTTCCATTAGTTAATTACTATGATACCAGACAATTGTCAGTATTGGAACATCACTGATCAAACATAATATGGAGCCATATCATAATAGAGAGCCAAAAATCGTACTTTGTTCTTCATTTAAATACAGAATTATAAATAAATCATTTATTTCATTAGAAAAAAAGCTTTCCTGTCTTAAAGGATCAAATTAAAGGATCTCAGGCAATTTTCCACCAATAATTTTAAAGACATAGCACTAATTCAGGAAAACATTTAGAAACATTTTCTGAACGTTAAGAAATGTCATGAACAAGAATGAACTTAAGCATGTTCCTAAATCCAGGCAATAACTTGTATAGAGTTCTGGTGTGTAGGTTAGTTATCTTATCCAACTCCTGGTAGCAATTCATATAAAAGGGCCTGCTACAACTGTTAATTAGAAATATCTTGTGCAATTAAATCTTGTATTTACTCTTTTGGAAAATTATTGCCGTAACTTCTGATCTTTACACAATTTGTTTTTAACTTACTAAAATATTTCATAATAGAGAGTCTCAGATCACTCCCATTGTGAGACATGATATTGATTCAGAGATTAAGGCCAGAAGGGACCATCATGATCACCTAGTGTGACCTCAAGCATTATACAGGCCCATGGAATTTCACTGAGAAATTCCTGCAGTGGAGGGAATTCTTATGTATAGCATAAGTGAGACATGGACAGAGAGATGGGCATATATAAATTCTCCAGTACAGTAAACTGGTGAAATTTTGCTCCAGTTTTTAACTGGCAGTTTGATATAGAAACTCATAGCCAGTTGACAGATTGAGATCAGCCACCAAAAGGGAGAGAAGAAAATGGTAGATATGGAAGCAAGAAACTTTTGCCATGGCTTAGCTGGTGGTAAAATTTTTCCATTTGAAAATTCAGAAAAGTTCCAACTATCTCAGCATTTTGCTTTGCTACTTTCAAATGAACTCTTAAAAATAAAAAAAGAGAAAGCAAGCTCAGAGTTGGGGCTTCAGTTTTGAGGCTATAGTCAGTCGGGGCGAGTCCATTGAACATATGAATATTTGTATGATATTTTTTTGCTTGATTTTTTTTTCTTAACTGCAAAGCAGAGGTTTCATTGTTTTTAGTAGTTGGATGCATCAGCAGATCCTCTCTGGCATACTAACCACAATTCCTTTAATTTACAGCAAGAATAGTTACAACTTTAATGACCACAAATGATCTTACGGGTGAGTAATATAAGAAATTGCCTTCATTTCTTCACTGTCTCACTATCCAAAGATAACAGCAGCCTGTCCTGTTTTAATTGCAGTTATCCGGTTTTCAGCAGAATAAAGTATGTAGCTGAGTGTTTTATTCCAGCAAGGGAACTGGATTACTGCTGAGAAAACAACATAGGGCTGCTATTATGGCTAGGAGTTTAACACCCGTGGGGAAGATGATGGGGAAGAAAAATCTATTTGTGTTCATCATAGGGAATGCTGGCAGTTTAAAAGGCAGCTCTACTCTTAGAGAAAATAGATAAAAAATTTGCTTAATTATGGAAATGCCTGCCTAAAGGAAAAACAAAATCCCCTCTTTCTGTTGGAACACACGGTAATTGAGTAGTGACTATTCCCCAGTGGATAGGAGATCAGAAACAGCTGCTTCTCTCTCACTGGTAAACCCCACCCCGGTCAAGAACTGTAAAACTATTTAAATATTTGTAGTAGTTTAAAATGTGAAGGAAGTATATGAATAATGAAACTTACAGTTGGCTGAAAGTAATGTAGATTGCTGTGATGCTGTCACTAACAAGTACAGTCACGTAAGAGATTGGCTGACAACACATGGAATTCAGATACCATGTGATGGGTACATTAGGTAGAATAAATTCATTATAAAACTAAGCGATGTTTAAAATCAGCCTTTTACATTGTGGGTGGGAGGGAACAAAAGAGAGTGCATTTGAGAAAGTGACCCTGCCTGTTGTTGGCATTTCAAATCCAGAATGTCCTTTTTAGTGGGAAATGACTAAAACTGCTTTCTACCATGTCAAAATTTAGACAATGGAAATGAGTAAGGCAGTATTTTTGATGTTTTACCAGAATGAGCTAAAAAAACCCTGTTCCGTCATTACCCATATTGAATTTTAAAAGGACATTAGTACCTCTCAACTGCATCAAAATGTAGCACAATGAAAAACAGAAGGGAGCAGTGACATTTGGACTTTAAACAAAAATATGGCCTGTCGACTGTTTGAGGGTTGCGAGCTCACACTAGTTTTTCCCCCATTGTTCTTGATTACCCCATGTCTAGTAGTACACAGTATAGTGTATTTATAAATATCACCAGCTCTTAGAAAAGGTGTTTTTTTTATTGTTTACTTTCTAAAATGGAACAACTGGAATAAATACACATGTGCGGTGTCAGGTGAACAGAGAAACTGCTTCTTTGATTTTTCAAATAGATTTTGTAGCCTTACTTAAAAAAAAAATCTTAGGGTAATCAAGACATTGAGCAAATTTCATTGTTTCTTTCAAGTTTGTCTCACATTTTTGCCTATTAAACTCTAGCAATTACCAGTGTTTACTGTTAGAAAAAAAATAACCTCACAAGCCTGAATTTAATAGACAGAGTTTTTAAATAGAGCATTACATAGGTTTATAGGCTCCTGTAAGATGCAGGTGATGGAAAAAATAAGTATACATTGTGTGAATTTAAACCAGATTTATTAAACTTGCCATACATGGCAAGTTCATTTTTACTGTCAGTGATTCAAAGAAGCAGATGTACATTAAGGAATCTAGGTGTATGTAAAAAATAAATAAGTCTAGATATTACTTAACAAATCACTATTCTTCAGGTGACAATACATCTGCCAAATTCATTCCCCCCATCCCCCAAACAAAACCTGAACCTGGAAGTTATTTTCAGAATTTTTGATGTCTTACATATATGGATTCCTTAACACAATATTTTGAGGCAGTCCATTAAGGAGTTGTGGAAGGCGAACTGTTCAGAATGTACACTAGTAAAACTTTGTGAACAAGTTATTGTATCCTGTGGAAATGGCCACCATTAATGCTAGCATTCATGCTTATGACACTTTATTAATTGAATGTTTTTCTCCTTCTTAGTTCTAGTCCGTTTCATAATCATGCTGGTTCTTAATATATGGGTTACAGCCACAATATTGCGTTACAAAAAGACTGAAAAGACTGATTAGATGGCAGCTTCTCCCCAGCTTCAACATACATCAAACAATTTGGACCAAAAAAATACAGTGAAACCTGAACAAGAGACCTCCATGTCCTGGCAGCCTTCTGTATGCCACTTGCCTCTCATTATCCCTTAAAAAATTAAGTACAACATTGCCTATGTTTTATTACAATAAATACTTAAAGCATATTTTATTAGAAGTAAATTTTATTGGTCATTTAAGACAGGTTTCAGTGGTACTGACATTTTCTCTGGGATTTTTTTTTTTTCATATTTTGTACTATGTAGATTCCTCGGTTTTTTACTTCTGGGGGAATTCGGCACCAAAAAATTAAAAGTTCTGCGCACAATATTTTAAAATTCTGCATATTTTGTTAAAATAACACTATCTAATCATGCTGATTTCAATTATGTTGGTAATATATTTCAAAATACCTGTCAGCAACTATGTCTTTACCAATACAGATGACAAAAAAGATTCTCCCTAGAGCAGAGAGTTAAAAAAACCCCATGACAACCCAGTTTTTGTTTCTCTGCACCCCGCCCAGCCACAAGGCCAGACACTCACACCCTCCCCCTCCCCCAGGATCCAGCTGTGCCCCCACCCCAGACACCTGCACCTCTCTCCCCAGAGTCTAGGTGCAGAGCCCTCAGTCCAGACAACCACATGATCTAGAGGGAAAAACAGCTTGATGCTGGGTTCCAGACTTGTACAAGAATCTCCATACACCACCTCCTTCCTTCAGGGCATTTTCCAGCTCTGTCCCTCCTGACAGTGTCTTCTATTGGTGAGCTGGGCTCTGCTGGGTCCAGTGGGGTTCTGCAGTGCTAATTCTGCAGGGAAAAGAAATTCTGCATAGAACAGTAATTCTGCACAAATTCTGCATTGTGCACTGGCACAGAATTCCCCCAGGAGTAGTTTTTGTAACACTCTAGTTCTTTACAGATTAAAGGTAATCTTTTCAGCAGTTTTCTTCATTTATATAGGCATAGTTTTGTACCTCCAGATTATTTTGATTTTCTTTTTGCAACTGTATGACCGCAACTCATTAGTAGATGCCTCATCTTTTTTTGTAAACAGATCTGTAGTTAGATATTTAACTCCCTATGGAGTCTGCAAAGAAGGAAGCCAGTTGAAAATCTGGCCCTAAATTTGTAATTTATCTGTAGTAACACAGAACAAACTAGGGTGGGTTGTGATCTAATTTATTATTGTAAATACTTCAAAATGACCTCCAAAGTGATGAAGTACAGTACATCACCATAATACAAAAGCTAGGCTGTTCTTTGGCCTCCCTCTTCAATCAGAGCAAGGGATGCTTTGCATTTTCCTCAGTATCCTCCTCGGTGTCCTCTATCCAGCCCACTCCCCACTGCATTTCACCACAAATGAGCAGTGTCCGTCCTCCCTTGGTTTAATGAAAGTGCAGGATAATTAAGGCCACCCATCCAGGGTTTAAATTCTGAGTCCCACCCTGGGTTTCCCCAGGATTAGCCCCTTGTACCTTCCTCTTCACCGAGCTCGAAGAGTCAGCAAACAAACTACTTTCTGCTGCTCCCCTGGCCTAGAGCTTTCCAGCTCCTTGTCTCAAACACTGGCCTGTCTGGATTTACTCTCTCTTCTGGCTCAAAGTCAGCAAGTAAACTCTTTTCTTTTGCTCTCTGGCCTTGAGCTTTTTCCAGCTTTCTTCCTTCATCAGCTCTCCACTCCTGCATCCTTGGGGAACTCAAGCAGCTCACTCTCACTGGAGGGACTTTCTACCAGATCCCAGCTGCCCCTTATCTCCTTTTCCAAACTTCTGCCAGATCCATTTTATAAGCCAGGTTTCTCGTTGCCAGTCCCTTATAAGGCAGTTATCCATGCACAGGTGGATTAGGCCTGGTCCCTTTTAAAGGGCTAGTACTCCAGCTGAATGAGCCTGCTACAGTCTTAGTAAAAATACAGCTCAGGCAGTAGAGGCTTCTGCTTTAAGATCCCCATGGTGCCACTGCTGGCGACTCCCTTCATTGCACGACATTACGCAACCACAGGAAAACTGGGTCTCATATGGGCTCACCTACTTTCTAATAGAAGCTGACATAACTTCTGTTGTACGGCTCTGCACGTTTTCTGTGTTGTAAGATGCAAATGTACTTAAGGTTTTACTTTTACATTCCACTCAATGTGTTTTCTACTAGAGCAAAATATCAGGTTTATTAAGAGATATGTTTGCGTAATTACTAGTAGTGACATGTGACATTTGTGTATTGGGAATTAATACCACCATGTTTCCAACCAGCAATTGTTCTGTATTATTCTGGTATGTAGCTTGCCTTGTTTTCTCCCAGAATTACATTCTTCAGGTGGAAAAACAACATCTTTTCAAAAGAGCTTCTACACAGTTACTGATTTAGGCTATTGATCACTAGGGGATGAAGTCCTGGTCCCATAGCAAAACTTCCATTTAATTCAACAGGATTGGGATTTCACCTGTGTGTGTGAAAACATAGGCACAAATCCAGCAATTAGATCCACAGAAGTAGACCGATGTACCTATGCAGAGCTCCATTGACTTCAATGTGAGCCAAGCGTCTGCTTGCACAGATCAGATTGAAGGATCAGGACCCCCAGTTCCAGAAATCACAGTAACTTCATAATATTAAAAAATATCTTTTGCCAACCCTCCAGGTATTTTTAATGCCTTTCATGGTATTTCAAAATCAATTACTTGGTATTGACTTAATGGAGCGAATGCAAGGGTAGATTTTTAGCTTTAAACCGTCTGTAGAACTTTTCAAAAGTTTCTATGTTGGCTGTGCAAAAGGTAACTTTAAAAAAATCTTTTTCTACTGGGTAAAACCTGCATAAAACACACACATGTAAAGCAGCATCAGTTTTTCTGTTCGATAGTGGCTCATGAAAAATGTCATTTTCATGTATTTTTGTTGATGTATTAGATATCTGACACTCGATTTTTAACAACATCCCATTTCTGCAATAAAAAAGCAACTTATGACATGTCTTGATTTTGCCATCGTACACAGAGCGAAAACATTTATTATACATATTATTATATTTATCTACATGTTTAACCCCTTAGTGTTGGAAGCATCGTGCTGTGTCTCCCCTCATAGTGGTGCATTAGAGAACTCCCACAAACTTCCACCACTAGCTCACTATGATATGGGATGAGTTGGGGATTAGTAATGGATTATTTGTAGAGGCATTTGTTTTTCTGGGGAACAATTTCCTCCTCCTCCCTAATGAAAAAAAGTATCTCCACAGTCAGTGTGGGGCATGGGTCCCCCTTAGGGAGCTACGAAGCGTTCATCAAGCCATGAGTGTTTGGAAGGAAACATTTAATCATTATGCCTATTTTTGGTTTTTCTAATTAGGAGACTACACTAGTCTTAAAATCACCTGTCTCTTATCTCAGTGCCCTCTCCTCTTGCAGGGGGTCTTCAGCAGAGAGAAAATCCCTGCTGTGGGAAGCATTCATCAAGAAGTCTCTCAGCTAAGTGGGGGGCAAAGAGGCTCTCACTGTCAGCAGGAGCCCCAGTACTAGCCCCTAGGGAAAAGTGGGTGAGGGAGACACAGGTGCATCTCATCTTTATAATGGAATGATTTGTACCAAATGCTAGGCCTATGTGTAAGCAACTATTCAGCTGAAGGTGATGATTTTAATAAAGTTAAACAGGAAAAAGTGGTGGCAGCAGCAGCAATTTGGAAACAGTGCACGCATCACTGCCAAGCCTTGGCATCACAAAAGTTGCAGCTGCAGTATATAAGGCCCTCAACATTATTAAAATTAATTTTATAAAATCCTGGGCAGCAATCATATTGGTTCAGTATGCTGTGTGCACAGATGGGATCTGACTGCACTCAACTTCTGTTTCATGGTGAAGTCAGGTGGTTATCACATAGAAAAGTGTTGTGTGTCTTTAAATTGCATGACAAAAGCAGAATTTTCCTCCAGGGGAAAATAGACCTTGCACATTACATGTGTAATGTGGACTTCTTGACTATGTAACATATCTGGTTGGACATATCTGGCAAATTGAATCCACTGAACCTAACACTTCAAGATAGGAATACAAATATTAAATATGAAGGAAAAAACGAGGTAGGGATTAAAGCAGCTTTGTCTTTGGAGATGCGACATTGATCAACATGTTATTAATGATCAAATATTAATACAGTTGTCTGGATTGTATTCCTATTCTGATTGTTTTCCTGCAGTTTAACATGAATCTCCAGCTACCATTTAGATTCAGAACCCATACTTAGGAACAATTGCCTCTGTTCCAAATAAATCTCTCAACTTGAGAAAATCTCTTAGAGATGTGAAGTCATCACATGCCAAAAGCCAAGTGTGCAAATGTACCAAACCAGGAATTCTGTTTCTGTTAAAGAATTGTATAAAGTGCTGCTTTCATTTGCTTCCAGTTACCTGGGCAAGTCTGGGTTTTCAGCAATGATTTGTGTGAAACCTAATCACCAAAATGGTTTAAGCCTAGAAAATGACACATCCAGCACTATCAGAGATTCAGAAACATTGAGCAACTCTGCAGTTCAAAACAGGCCCATTCTGCTCACAAAAATCTTAGGCCGTGTCCAAACATGCCAGAGAATCCATATTTTCAAATTACAGTCTTAAAAACCCAATTTAGATTGAATTATACAATTAAACTATGTAGATGAATAAGGTCACAGAACCATCCAAACTCTAATGTCCTGAGTCAGTTTAAACAAACAAACCTGTATTTGGCCCTGGGAGCCTCCAAGTTTTAAAATATCTGTAAGGGAGCTACAGATTATTCTCTTTGAGCCACACAATGCCCCAAGATGTCTTCTCCTTCCCTGACCACCGTGGCAATTGAGTACTGAGACTCTTTTCAAAACAGGGAGATGAGCTGTAAAGAGAGAAGCATTCCCACAGGGCAGGCTTTCTGTAGGATATCACAGATTCACGAGAGGAATTTAACCTGATAAAACGTACTTATTCACCATTAAGATAAACTCGTAGATTCTTTAATACATTACAATCAGTCCAAGATTTGAAAGAGTCCCAGAGCTGGATGTGACTGCAAGTTGAGAGGAGCCTCCGTTTAACTAGTCCTCTGCACAAAGCATGATTGCTATCCCCTTCTTCAAAAGGAACGTTACTATCTAGTCATCCTTCCTGCCAATGCATCTGGAGCTAAAGATAAAAAATGTATTGAAGATTTGGTGCCACTAGACTGTCACTTACTTCTTGTGAAGGACCATGAAGATATGGACATCAGTGGCAGTGAGATAGTCTCCCAGCCCAACCGTTATGCTTGCTATGCTGGTGACTGCCATTTAAATTATTTTCTTTGTTACATGCTGTTCCATCTCCCTCCAGCTTCTTGATTGCTACATGTAACAACAGATTCCTGATCTAAGCAGGTGAATTGGAATTTGCAGCTTTAATCTCTAAAGTTTTATCTACACGTTGTGGCAGAGCACACCTGAGGGATGTTTTTTTTGCAGTATACTCTTAAGGTGTTGCCGTAATTACCCAGTGTAGACCAGATTACGTTAATGTGAACTAGGTATCTGCTATCACACAGCAGGATTTACAGGGGATTTGGGGGGAGAGTTGGAGCACCCTATCTATCACACTCTTCTACAGCACTTTGCTATACTATGGAGACAAGCCCTAGCAGGTGATAAACTGTTAATTATCCCATTTTTGTCCCTAGAGACACTGGACTTTAGAATGCAGAGGTAGCTCCGAATATATGAAGCACCTCCATAAATTGGAGGTATTTAGAGAGTTTGCCAAGATAATCAGTCTGACAGGCTGACATTTCTGTAATATACTGAATTAAGTTGCACTTTATGTAATGAGCTTTAATACTTTTGGGGTTCATTGTATTAAAAATGCAATTGCATGTGTGTAATTGTGGAATTATATGTGTTTAATTTCTGTAGGAGACTGATTAATGCAATCTCTGGCAAGTATTAGGAACTTTCAGGGCTTTTTGAAATAATACATGTGAAGCAGATTTCTTAGGAACTACCAGAGTGTAAGGGAATGCAAATGACCCACTTTGAATCCACCCTTTTGAAACTGTACCCTGAAGATGAAAATTAAATTACCTGGTCCTGGAAAATCCAGATCAAAAGTCTCCTGAACACTATAAATTTGGACAAAACTGATGAGTGTGCTTGTTCTGAGCTGAAGCTGTGATGAACTTGTGATCACAAAAGAAACGCCTTAGGTGAAGTTTGGAAGGGCTGCTCCAGCAAAAGCCCATGTTAGAGTGGAGCTGATCTCTGGTAAGATTAGTAGCATGTCTGCAGGTTCTTTTACTGTTTACTCTGTAGTGCTTTTACCTTAAAGAATCAAATAAAAGTTATTGTGTGGTCATTTATAATTGCTGACACTCTACCATCAGTCTCAAGAGAAGGCAAGCAGGTGCACTGGGGCAGCCTGCTGGGATTAGCACAGTGAAAGCCAGGAATGGTGCAGCCTGGAAATACCCCCGTCAGAAGGGAGACACAGGTCTCCACCCAAGAGAGGCAATGACCGGGGAGTGAGGAGCTTGAAAGTGAGTGCACCTGCTGGACCATTGAGGGGATATACATGTGCTGTTGCCCTGAATTGTGACAATCAGGACTCCCTGTAATTTGTAGATTGTTGGCCTTCAGCATTTGCCCAAGAGCCAAAAGAAACATTTCCAGAAAACCTGCCAATTACTTGCCTCTGCTCAATCAGAAAGAACAATACCCAGCCACTGGAGCACACACAGGGAATATGAGGGGACATTTAGACTGTGGTTATTAGGCATGATTGCAGCTTGAGCCAACATACCCAAGGCTAACTGTCATGTAACTAACCCAGGTCCTGGAGCAGCGAAGCCATGCCAGTACAAGCTTCAGTGTGAGCTAGCCCTATGAGAAATTATAAATGGGTCTGTGCACTACAGCGACTTCACTCTTCTTGGACCCGAACTAGCTAGATTAACATTAACTAGGGTATGTCGGCTGGAGCTGCAGACAGATCCTGTGATTACAGTACAGACACAGTCAGATCCTGTGATTATAATACAGACACACCGTCAGTGGGACTGGACTTTAATTTCACAGATTACCAGGGTTCTTTTATTCCCAGCGATGTTCTTGAGAGCCTGATGTAGGGGTTCACCAGAAAGAATTTAAACAATAGCAAAACAAACTTTCTAAACAAATATAACTCTCCATAGCTCTCCTTTACATTATGCCAATGGCAGTAGCCTTTATTAAATTAATAAGCGACTGCTGTATATCCTGTTCATAGAGAAATGCTCTTGAAAGAAAAGTCAAGTTTGCAATGATGGTCAGAATTAGTAGAACAAACAACATGGTCTTGGCAAGTATTTCTGAAACTGACTGAAGGATGAGCTTGCCCAATTCTGAATAAAACAGACCCTACATGGGCTATGGGGACCTGTACTTGTGAACAGAATGTAACCAAATCAGTAGGTTAAGGTAATGTTTTCTACAAAGCAATATGAGGGAAGGGAAGCTGATATGCAGGTATGTCTACAGTGATTGTAATTCAAATCTTGATAATTTTGCATTCCAGATTACATTTTTAGCAGGCATCCTAGTTAGGGTGACCAGACAGCAAGTGTGAAAAATTAGGTCGGAGGTGGGAGGTAATAGGAGCCTATTTAAGAAAAAAAATCGGGACTGTCCTTACAAAAATCAGGACATCTGGTCGCCCTAATTCTAGTTTTCCATGATAAAACCCCAATATTCTCCAATAAAAAAACTCCAAATCTATTTTTTTCAATTAAAATAAAATGTTGAACACTGGTTTCCCTTGCCACAATAAATATGGGTAGCAGTTTTATTGCTACACAGTAGAACACCGTTTATCCAAACCTCCACTACCCAGCTGTCTGTATTAACAAAATCAACCATCACTGTCAGCCCCTGGTGGTTCCATTCATATAGTAAGCTGGATAATGGAGGCTTGGATAAATAGAGTTCACTCTGTGTATGTGTTTATTTTTTCATAAAATGTAAAAACTAAAGATTTTCTGTAAAAATGCAAATTCCACGTTTTTTCGTGGCAAACAGATTTCTAGGATCTCTGATTATTAGTGTTATTCCCTAATGCAGGGAATAATTAGGGAGTTCCACAGTAACATTAGTTACTTGCAAGGGCAAAACTAAGTACAATTTACTGTCTATGTAACAAGCAACTATTGTGTACTTTACATACAAACATACATATCTCAAAGAAGAGGCTGGTAAACACAGTATATTCTCTCTTTGAAGGGTGGCTATTTCACAAATGATTTTTAAAGGTTAAACTTGGTTATGATAAGGCTAGTTCTCAGAGGCCATATTATCCCCTCCCATATGAAAAGCCACATGAAGGAACTTCTTATGAGGAAATCCCCAGGATGATTTATTTGTGGCGATTCCCTGCAACATGATGCTTGGAGTGAGGTGTTGTTCCTTCCATGGAAAAGCCACCTCAAACTCTGCAGACCCCTAGGGATCCTTGAGAGTTCATGGCCGTCTATGTGGAGACACTGCTGTGGCTCTGTCCCCAAGAAGCTCCTGGGCCTTGCTTACCATATTGTCATTGGAGCAGTGCTGCCAGGGACCTCCTTCTGGCCTTAGATTTCTTTACACCTTCCCCTTAAACAACAGCTTTCATTTTCACACAGTCATGACAATTGCTGCCTTTTATATATAAATATTTCAATTAATTACCAGATTTGTCAACATCAGGAACTATTTTACCTTACTCAGATTATATATATATATATATACGTATGTGTGTGTGTGTGTGTATATATATATATATATATTATAACCAAGTTTAACCTTAAAACCTTATATGTGTGTTATATATATATATATTCTCCAATTCAGAATGTAACAAAATCTTTTATATAAAATATTTATGCTTTCAGTGAATGGAAACAGTTTTATTGAATACATTTTAAAAATTGTTTTGTATGCAAATATGCATTACCTAAAATATACTTTATTTCAGTAAATCACAACAAGCAGGGAAAGGATACACAGCTTTTACTGTGTACTGGGCTAATACTTTAACTAAAATTTATGCACATTTTAGTTTTAAGTTTAAGAACGCACAAACATTTTAGGTTGAGAATGCATAAATATAAAACTGAGTGCAGACTGGGTAAGTTACATTTTATTATTGCTAATACAATGTAACTATATTCATTTTCAATACTCCTATGGTCCTAAATCCACTCTTCATGATAGCGTTACACAAGTCATGGTCCTATCATTTGAACATCTCAACACTTTTCCCAAAGAAAAGATCAAGTGAAATGTCTTCCTTCCTTGAAATGTTAGATCATGTTTTTAATTATTATACTACCACACTATCTATCTATATATGAAAAAAGAGACCAAGTAGGAGGCTACATATTTTTTTTTTACTGTCAATATGTTTAACATAGCATCCTGTAGTTGTATAAAACATGCATTTTCTGGGATAATTATGAACACAGCATGAACGAGCCCACATAAATTATATTTTTGTACAAGTCCAAGTTAAAAAAAAAAAACTGATTAAGTGCCTCTGAGGCCCTTTATTCTCAGCTATAAGTTCTCAAAACACACTACTGAAATATTTTTCTATGCCTACAAGCTATGTGCTAGAGAACTGGATTCAAAAATTTAAAATACATCTACAGTTTGTTTTAGTTTTCTTTAAAGTTTGTGACAGTCCTTGGATATTATACTGTGAAAATGTAAAAATAGTCACAGACTTTTTTTTTCCAGAAATAAAAACACATCTAGGAGAGTACGCAAAACAAGGCAAAATGAAGTTTCATAGCACTTAATAAAGGTAATATAAAGTCAATGACTAATATTGAGGTTTGTAAAAAGGACTGGATGAAAAGTTACATATGCACATGAAAGTTATATTAATTTCAATACTATCAGTTATTGTTTCTGTAACCAATACTCCCCCCACAACCCCAAAACCAATCAATATACATTCAAAATAGGCTGACCTTGATATAATTGTGTGTAAAAATAGTGCACTATTTTTTTCTGCCACAAAACAAATTTGTATCCTAAGAGCTGGTAAACATTCTTTTATCCTTAAATACAGAGAATGGGCATAGACCTTGAAAAAATTAAATTAAGGCATTCAGATAGGTAAAATAGGACTGCCCATTATGAAATAATTGAAATGAGTATGTACTTCAAACATCTCATTATACTAGCTGCTCAACAATGACATGCAGCTTTTGATAAACATGTATGAATGATATTAACTTCAACATTATGGCTTTACACAAGTGCATAGTTGCAACTGCAGTAAGTAATGGTATCTGATTAATATGCATAAAAAAATAAAGTGGAAAGTTTTTTAAAACCCTCTTGCAGTATTACAGTACAATATATATACACAGTATAATGGTCACTTCTTAAAGATGCAGTCTATACCACTGTGGTGGGTCTTTCCCGCTTACTTTTCTGGCAAACATGCTGGTGGCATCTCTCTATCAAAGTTGAAAGATGGATTTCTTCAGTTTTAATTTTCACTCTTCTCAATTCTTTTGTGAAATGTAGTGTGTGTCTTGCCAAGATAAACTCTTTTGGAACGAGACTCTAAAAGGTTACCTGAAATATCCTTATACTATTACCAACAGTCCTCATTTGATCAGTTACCCCAAGGGATTATTAAAAAAAGCCCTCAGAGATTAGTAATTTATATTGCAGCAAAAAATTGTAAACCTCTGATATATATAGCACAGTCTCTCAGGAAAATATATATTTTTAATAAATTTTGGGATATCGTGTTTCAGTCTTGTTTTAATGGGAAGAAAATTATCACCTTGAATAGTGACTGCATTCACAGAAGGCAGTTAGCTGAAAAAGAAGAAAGGTTTGGTCAGTAAATGCAATGCACGTCCTTCTGCTGAAAAGAGAAACATGCTCCAAATTTTTAGTTTAAATATGCACTTCTGCACACTTGCAACCAATGCTACTTATTTGCATTAAATAGCATGTTATTTAAAACACTCTATCCTATGCACCACAATTTCAAACTTATTCTGAGATTAAGACAATTCTATTTTACTGATACTAATAACTCAGTTCATTGAGCATTCTTCTGAGGGAATTCTGTGCCAAAAAATACAAATTCTGTGAAAAATATTTTAAAGTTCTGCAAATACTATTTGTCAGTAAATAACTGTGGATGCTCCAGCACGTGGAGAGCACAGGCCACTGGCTGCATGGAGATGAGAGGTCACTGTGCAGCTCCCCTCCCCAACCAGGTCACACACTTGGCGGTGAGGATGCATTTGACCGTGACACAGTGTAAGGGCCGGACCTGCTCCAGAAACACCTTGGAGCCCTGCACCACCACGCCTGGCACACTAGGTGTGGGCAAGCAGGCTCTGACCAGCAGGATCCTAGTGTGGAGGGGCTTAGTGGGGGGTGGGATCCAAGTCTGGGGTTGAGAGGATTCTGTGTGGGGCAATCTGGGTAAGTGTGGCTCAGTGGTATGGTCCAGATACAACCTGAATACACAGGGGCGCATTGGGGAGAGGGGTTCTGAGTGGAGGGACAATGAGACTCTGCAGGAGGGGTCCAGGTGAAGGTAGTTGGGGCTCAGCAGGGGTAGTCTGATGCTCGTTGGGGGGTAGGGGGGCTGGGTGTAGGGGGATGCTTGGGGGCTGGGTGTTGAGGGAGTGGAGCTTGGTGGGGTAGGAGTCTGGATAGCTCATAGGGATGGTCCAGGTGCTTAGGAGGTGGGAATCATTGGGATGGGGTTTGAAATGTGTAGGGCTCAAGCAGGGAGTGGTCTGGATTCAGGGCTGGGGGTTTGCATGCAGGGGAGTGGGACTTGGTGGGGGAGTCCAGGTGTGTATGTGGGAGGATGTGAGATTCAGAAGGGGGTCTGGGTATGGGGGTGAGGAGAGGAGAGTCCTGATGCATGGGAGTTGAGTGCACAGGGGAGCCGCTCTGCAGACAGTGACCCCTTCCCCCCCCATGGTTGAGGAGCAACAGGAGCAGGAAGCAGGGTAGAGAGATGTGTGGAGCCGGGGAAGGTTTTCAAACTAATTAGATCATTTTCAGTTACACTAGTCTTACTTAATTATAAACAGAAGTGCTTTATATTTACAATAGCATTCAAGGAATTCAGCTCACTGCATTAGCAATGCATTTTAATTAGAATTTTTTCAAGTGCATTGTTAGAAACCCCAAAAGCACAACACTACAGAGAAAAGCCAAGTCATAAATACATATTTCATAGCAATATTAGGAAATGCACAATGCAAAGCTCTCATTTCAAGTCTACTAGCCATTGACAAGTCACTTTACACTTTAAAAAGGCATTTTTACTGCAAACTGACATATCTTCAGTGTGTCAAATAAAGATTGAAATGTGACAATTTTATTTTTACATCTCAAAAATGGTTAGCAGTACTACCATTGCTATAAATATATTCTCTGACAGTAGTAATCATCTCCTTTTCCACTCAACTGGGGCAGACATGAATTCTGAACAGAAAACTATACTTAAAATCACTTATGTAAAAGGCAAATACTCATTTTTAGTTAAAGTGACTCTGAAAATTGGAAATTTGAAAATCTTTTTCAAACTGATTGAAATCTCATTTTTAAATGCATATTAAAAAAGAGATCTCTTACACTTTTTCTGCTTTGAAAAACAAAACCCAACTAGCATGCTCTACTCAAAAGGCAAACAATGCATTCCTCACTACTTTGATTTACCCTTTTACATCTTCAGAAATCAAAAACATCGTCATCACCATCAATATCATCATCAACATCATCAAATGACCAATCCCAGTCTTTAAATGTCAAATCAAGCAATCTGCAATAGGAGGTTTTGATGTTTAAGATGGATTATTCTTTATTAAAATATTCCAAAGTCCAATGTTACTAAAATTATCACTATCTATTACAATACTGCCTTGTGTACACAGTCTTCTGATTTAACATTTCATGACATGTGGCATAACAAAAAGCAGGTTATAAATAAGGATTAATCTTTACACAAGAGTTTTCATTTCTCTATACATAGTCCATGGCCATGCTAAATGCATATTATTTGTGTGTGTGTGTGTGTGTGTGTGTGTGTGTGTGTGTGTGTGTGTGTGTGTGTGTGTGTATAATTCATTTTAATAAACTAGATGATTTAGCTCATGTCGATCAATATATTTTATACACTGGAAATCTGACATATAAATCACTACATGTAATGTAGATTCCATTTAACTAATATATATGAATCTTTCAGACTAAAGTTAGGAATCCTATTTTTGTAACATTTCATAAATTTGTTTAAAAAACCCAAACTCTAAAGCTTTATAAGGGCTAACTGCCATCTTTTCTTGATGTTGCAGTTCTTCTTGATTGAGCTGTAATTTTATGCTCATCTCCTAAACCTTTCATGAAACAATATGTGAGCCAAACACAATTGTTTCAGCTCATCTAAAGAACTGATATTTTATGCAAGTCAAGATTAATGAATACTAAAGCATCTGAATACTCTAAAGAGTTGGTCTGTCTGGATTTGCAAACAAATTAATGTAGATTTTACCATCCAGCATTTAGAACTTAATTGAATGCCCAATAAAGAAAATAGGGGTATTTTCATTGACTTCAATGGATTTTGCCTCAGGCCTTTAAACATGACACAGCAAGGATGGAGGAAAAATACTGATCTAAGTAGTGTGTGTAAATGAACCCCCCTGGCATAGTGTTTAAAATAAAGCATGTATTTATTATAATTAGTTTACATGTATGAAATATGAGTTCTGAGTTTTGTTTTTAATTTCTTTAACTTTCAAAAAATGATGAATCACTGAAATTTTTATATTTATTTATTCTATGAGTTGTAAGTGCTGTCATTCCTCATACACTTGTAGCAGATATTAGATATCAAAAGAAGTTGTCATTCATGTGAGGAAGTTAAGGTTAATCTTCCTTGCCACGATTCAGTGCCGCAATGAAACTGATAATCAGAAACTACACATACTGTATTTGGAAACTGGTTTGCCTTCTTTTAAATTATTAAAAAGAACAGCTGTGAAAAACTTAAAGAAAGGATCAGGACATTCAAGTCTCGTGAGGGAAGAATCCTCATTCTTAATGAAGTTGGGGATTAGTCCTGATTTAGTGGGGGATTGGTCCTGCTTTGAGCAGGGGGTTGGACTAGATGACCTCCTGAGGTACCTCCCAACCCCGATATTCTATGATTCTATGAAGTATAGAAAAGAAAAATATACATTCCATATTGTAAACCCTTGCAGTAAGAACCTTTACAGAAACACAAGTTAAACACAAACTGGCCATACTATTCACACTAATTCACAAAAAATGTGTTGACTATTTGATAAACATACCAAAAAACCCCCCCAAAAACCCAACACCACCCTTAATTGAAATGATTTGACAAAGAAGCTTGCAATAATAAGATGGATATGATGATTTCAGAGACCTTTTCTGTCTATAACTCCTATAATTTTAAAACATAATTCAATACTAAATACATTAACAAAAAGCCATAATCTGGACAGGGCAGTTGCAGCAATAAAATGTGTAAAAGCAAAAAGGATATGCAGAATAATTTTTTTGTTATTACTCTGACATTCTTCAGATTTCCCACAACATATTTATTTACGCTGTCCTGGCCAAATTCATCCCTGGTGCAGCTCTGCTGAAGTCAGAGTTGCACCACTGATTAATTTGAGTAATTATGCAGTTATGTTAGATGAAAATAGCACCAGACTTAAATTTTTTTTAAATTCCATCTGTATTAGGATACAGAAACAGAGTATATAGGTTATGAAGGAGAAAAATTTAGAACATCAATACACAAGCAATATATAAAATCCAAAAATGACAAATGTGTTTGACATGTGCCTGTTGTCATTCAGAATATATATTTACATGAATTTGTCCTTTTTTCAAAAAACTAGATTACCAAATATGATCGATTGATATATATAACTTTCAAAATATTGTCATTTACAGATTTTAAGTGAGTTTTCATGGTTAGTATGGTCAGCATGCTCACAGGATGAGATACAGGTCCCTATTACTTACTGTTGCTATGGCAAATATACAGTATAGAAAAAAATCAGTGAAGAATGATTCGAAGGACAGGGCCAGAGCTAAAAAACAATTAGCAATAAAATGTAGAAGTAAATATTATTACATGTACTATGTTACATGAACATTTTGTTAAAAAAATCATGAGGATGAAAGAAGACTGTTATATACGAGGTGAAAATCTTGTCATCATCAATGTTCAGTTAAGTCAGCTTCTTCAGAGGTTAGTAATACAGCCTAGAATAAAAAATGGTTACCTACCTTTTGTAATTGTTGTTCTTCGACGTGTTGCTTATGTCAATTCCAACTAGGTGTGTGCGTGCTGCGTGCATGATCATGGGAAGGTTTTCTACTAGTGGTACCTGTCAGATTGGCTGTGGAGCCTGCTGAAGTGACGCCTTTATGCTGGTGAATGTAAGTCCCTGCTTACCTGCTTCAGTTCCTTCTTGCTGGATACTCCGACAAAGGAGAAGCGGGTGGGTATTGGAATAGATATGAGCAATACATCTTGAAGAACAACAGTTACAAAAGGCAGGTTACCAGTTTTTCTTCGAGTGATTGCTCACGTCAGTTCCAAGTAGGTGACGCCCAAGCAGTACCCCAGAGAAGGGGTCGGAGTTCACCGAGCTGCTGACTGTAACATGGCCCTACCAAAAACAGCATCATCGCTAGCCTACTGAGTGATGGTGTAGTGCAACATAAAGATGTGAACAGATGACCCTGTCTTCACTCTGCAGATGTCCTGAACCAGGAATGCTGTAGATGAAGCCTGTGCTCTTGTGGAGTGCACTGTCAATGCTGGGGCTGAAACCTTTGCTAGGTCATAGTACGTTCTGATGCTGGCCATGATAGAAGAGATTCTCTGAGACGAAGTGGGGAGACCCTTCAGTCTTTCGGCAATAAATAGCTGCGTCGACCTCCTAAATGGCTTTGTTCACTCGATGTAAAAGGCAAATGCCTGTCTAACATCCAGGGAATAGAGCATGTGTTCCCTATTGTTGGCGTGCGGCTTAGGATAGAACACTGGCAGAAAGATGACAAGATTCACCTGAAATTGCAAACCTACCTTCAGGAGGAAAGCTGGGTGTAGCCGCAATTGTACCTTACCCTTATAAAACATGGAATAAGGGAACTTGGACATCAAAGCCTTCAGCTCAGACTGGCTGATGTGATGGTCACTAGGAACACTACTTTCCAATACAGGTAGAGCAGGGAGCACGTTGCTAGGGGCTAAAAGGGAGGGCCCATGAGCCTTGAGAGCACCAGGTTAAGGCCCCATGGAAGGATCGGTTGTTTTACTTGGGGGTACAGTCTATCCGGCCCTTGAGGAAACCTCCCACCACAAGGTTTGCTTGAAAACTCAGGCTAGCCATGCCTGAAGAGGACGTAGCCACAATCTGGCGTGCTGTACCACATACATTCAGGCAGTCAATATGCCTGAGCAACTTCAGACAAGTTTGCTCTGTCAGAGTGGGGAAATCTCTTAAGATCCTCTATGATGGTGCACATGACAAGGAAACAAGCTTCTGGGAGAAAAGCCCTGGCCTAGGTCGAGTGCAGGAGGGTTCCGATAAACTCTATCCTCTGTGTTGAGGTTATAGTAGAATTTTCCAGGTTTAGAAAGAGACTGAGCCTGAGGAATGGCATGTGCACCAGGGTTACATGGTCCTCCACTTAGGCCCAAGATTGACCCTTGATCAACCAGTCATCCAGGTACGAAAAAACTTGCACCTGCCACTTTCATGGGAAGACCACCACATCCATTTGATGAACACCCGAGGGGCCAACAAGAGGCCAGATGGGAGGACCACGAACTAATAGTGGTTGTTGTTGACCACAAATAGAAGGAAATGTCTGTGAGACAGGATTATGGACACATGGAAGTATGTGTCCTTCAAGTCAAGAATACCTGTACCCCGGATCCAGGGAGGAAATTATGAAAGCCAAGAAGACTATGCGAAACTTCAGCTTCTTCATGATTCTGTTGATGTTTCACAGGTCTAGAATAGGCCAGAGACTCCGGGCTTGGGGTTTAGGAAGTAACGGGAAAAGAATCCCCTGCCCCTGAACTCACCTGTACCCATTAAAGGGTACAAAGTACTTCCTTTCCACCCTTTAGCCACAAGAAAAATGGCAGGAGGAGTGTGCCAGAGGATCTTAGTGGTATTGTGGATGGTCTTGATCAATGGCAAGGCCACACTGGAAGGATCTTCTAGCTTCAAAATGTCCACCATAGGTCCCGTTCTTCTGACACCTCCTCCACTTGCAGGCCCACATTTTGGGCGACTCTTCTGAGCAGCTTCTGATGGGCTCCATTGTCCAAAGCCGGTAAGGAGGCAGACAAGCCGGCTACTGCCTCATCCAGGGAGGAGGATGAAGCAGCCCTCATAGGCACAGGGTCCTCCTGACCTTCCAACTCGAGAAGTTCCTCCAATGCAGGAACTTGCTGTGCAGATATGGTGCCAGATGCAAATTCGGAGCTGACTCCAGCGCCGGCCCAGGTGCTGGGCTTGGAACCCCTTCAAGGTTCCCTCACCATGGAGGTAGATGGAGGTCCCCGTCTGTCCAAGGTGACTCAAAGGGACCTGAGGCTTGGCCGCTGGGCTTGATGATACGCCCATGGCGTTCAAAATGGCCACGAAACAGGTGCCTGACACTGTAAAGGCCAGGGCATCATTGGAAGTTGCTACATCTCATTACGACTGGAAACATCTGACTCCAGTTCCAACTCCGAGGACGAGTCTGATCTTGGGCTCCACGGCAGTGCCATGTGGGACGGTGCTGGTGATCAGTGCCAAGGCGAGGACGACCAGTGCCAGAGCATGACCGGTTGTCCAGCCCCGCTGCGCTGTGCTGGAGCTGTCAGCTCTGCCAGCTCCAAGGAGTGTTGGGTTGCCATCTCTATGAGGTCCCTTACAGTCTTGAACACGTCAGGAGTGGATGGCGTGTCCAACTCCCCAATTTGGCTCTCCTGTCCCGGAGAGTCCAATGGGACTGGTCTCAACAATTCCCCCAGAATTAACAGTATTGGCTGTCCCTGAGCAGCAGCTGAGTGTCCCGATATGGGACGCACTTCGCAGGTATCCTCACGTTCCACTGCTTGGACTGCCAGCGAGTGCCCCTTTTTGGCTCTTCTCCGCTTCTTATGCATCACTTGCAAGTAAGATCGGTGCCAAGAAGTCAACAAACTTCGTTGCCGGAGAGTGTCGGTGCTCTGGGTTTCTGGACCCCGAGTGGCACCACAGCCTCCCTTATTAAGGCTGATGGGTGCCACAGTGAAGCGCTGGACTTGGATTCCTGATGTGGTCTGAGCCGACTGGGGACAGAGATCTGACTCTATAAGGAGAAGCTTAAGTCTAAAGTCTCTCTTCTTCTTAGTCTTTGGGCAGAAGCTCCTGCAGATCTTGCCCTTGTTGGTCTGGTGGGCTTCCCCAAGCACTTTAAGCATGAGTCATGAGGATCTCCCCTGGGCATAGTCTTCTGGCAATAATGCCAGGGTTTGAAGACTTGAGACTGAGGCATGCCCTGGTCCGCAGAGGGGAGCAAGAAAATGGGGAAGGAGCGAGAACCCCCAACAGAAACTTATCTATAAACTAACTAAAGCACTAGAAAACCTACACTAAGTAGAACTATATACAAGAACAACTGTTCCCTAGGAGAAGAGATGCCCGAGGCAAGAAAACAAAGTAGCTCCAACGACCACCACTGGAGGTAAGAAGGAATTGAAGAGGCGGCGGGTTGGCAGGGACCAAAATTCACCGCTATAAGGGCACCACTCCAGGGGTCTCCATAGCCAATCCAACGGGTACTGCCTCGGGCAAAACTTTCCGACGATCATGCACACAGTGTGCACACACCTACTTGGAACTGACATGAGCAATCACTTGAAGAAAAATGTTAACTAGACTGCAATTAATGTGCAAGTGAGGGCATCTTGCTTTGCTCTTGAACAGTCAGAAGACAGCATTGGCAGGATTTGTGATTCAATCTGATTACAAACTTCTGCTTCCTGACTGGTTCAGGATTTTTTTTAAAAAAAAACTTCTAACTTTGTCTACCATTAAGAACGTAAATTTAAATACCACAGAATTTGTTTCATGACTACAATGGAAGGCTTTCTAGATATTCTGAAAGTATACCAGAATGTACAGAAGTCTTATTGCCCACCTCCCCCCCACCCGAGTTATATATCATTTTAAGCTTCACCTGAGTCAATATATATTTCCCATGTCAATAAAGCATGACGTTCACTTCGACACAGTCAATATCAGTTTAATAAATTGGGCAAATATGGACTAGACATGACCATCAAAAGGCTGCTAAAATGTTCAGGTTTAGTGAAGGGTTTTGGAGCATAGTTTCCTAACTGTTAGCTTTAAGGACTTAGGAGGAAAATTCATTTACAGATGTTTTGCTAGAGATGTGCAGGTACTCAGATTACAAATACATGAAAATCCTTACTGACATCAACTTTGGAAAAGCTAGTGCTTTAGCAAAGATATTCTTCCAAGGACTTTTCTCTATTAGTATAATTCCTTAGTGGATAGTTGGCAACTGATTTACTCTGCGTATTTCACTGATATACTCATCCAGTTTGATTGGGTTTGCAATAATAATTCAAATTTAACTCTGAAATAGGACTACTGGAGCTTACTTTTTGTATCATCACTGAGAGATCTAAAAATAAATGATTTACAAGCTGTTACCATGGTTATGATTTTTTTGTTTTAAGATGCAAGAATGGTCCTGGCACCACATTCAGCCAAAGCACTGAAAAGCAAGTCAGTGACCATTCATTTGTAAGAGAGAAATTGGTTGAGAGTGGGGGAACTCAGTTACTGCAAGCACAGGCAAGGTTTAAACCTCTGATAACCATTATTGTAAAAGCTTTTTGGGGACTGTAAGACTTTTAACAAATTTTGTCCCTTCTCTTTTTACAAGTATAAATGTCTCTGTAATAAATCCACATGCTGTAAATGGGCATACATCATGATTTTTCCCCCCCATGTTATAAAGGAATAATTTAACATGAACTTTTCATATAAATAATATATAGCAGAGAGAATCCCATATAATAGGACTACAAGATGTCATGTAAGTTTGTAAAGTAAAACTGTTTCAAAAATACAATGTGATCTGTATATAAAGATCACTCTAGTGCATACACAAAAAAGTGCAGAGTTAAGAGTGAACATTCAACTGTAACTTTTATATTTCCTGACTTAAGTGTTTTATTTACAACTTTTAGCATTCTATTCAACCTTATTGTTCTATTAACACAGGAGCTTTTTGTACATTATATACAAGCAAGTCCCAGAAGCTTTTTCTCAGAATATAATTTGTATATCAGTAATGTAAAGCTGAAGAGAACAAATACAGATATATCACCCAATGAGCTCTCATTCTAATGGCTCCTAACAGAGGACAGTCTGTGTTAATAGGAGTTGTTTTTGGAGAAATAAACAGCTTTGTTAGTACACATCGAAAATGCATCACAATTATTCAACTGCGATGACTGGGAGAACCACATGGCAACTTGTCTGCTTGGAGCAAAGGTTGTGGAACTCTCGAAACATCTAGATAGGCTTAGGTGTAGTGCTGGGGAGGAGTCTGTGGTCGTAGTACATGACATAGGGAAGGATAGGAGAGAGGTCTTGTAGGCCCAATTTAGGCTGCTAGGTAAGAGACTGAAGTCCAGGACCTTCATGGGAGCATTCTCTGAAATGTTTCTAGTTCCACACACAGGTCCAGTTAGACAGGCAGGAGTGCAGGGTCTCAATGAATGAATGAGATGACAGTGTAGGAAGGAGGAGGTTAGATTTATTAGGAACTGGGAAAACGTTTAGGAAAGGGGGAGCGCCTATACAAGAAGCATGGGCTCCACCTACACCAAAATCGAACCAGATTGCTAGCTCTTAAAATTAAAAAGGTCATAGAGCAGTTTCTAAACTAAGGGCTGGGGGAAAGTCAACAGGTGCAGAGGAGCACGTGGTTTGGACATCCCTTATGGGAGGATCTAAATGCAGATTCTCTACGTCTTAATAAGGAGAAGAGGATGGAAGATGATAAAATACTGTAGGTTCTGATGAGAAACAGTCAAATTAAAAATGTCCCATTCAATTACATCATGTAATGGCAGGCAGCTAAACAGTGACACATTTTTAAAGTGCTGTATCAATGCTAGAAGCCTAAATAATAAGATGGGTGAACTAGAGTGCCTCGTGTTAAATGAGGATATTGACATAATAGGCATCACAGAAACTTGGTGGAATGAAGATAATCAATGGGACAGAGTAATACCAGGGTACAAAATATATCAGAAGGACAGAACAGGTCGTGCTTGTGGAGGAGTGGCACTATATGTGAAAGAAAGCATATCATCAAATGAAGTAAAAACCTTAAAATGAACCAAACTGTACCACAGAATCTCTATAGACAGTAATTCCATGCGCTAAGAAGAAGAATATTAGCAGTAGGGATATATTACAAACCACCTGACCAGGATGGTGATAGAGACTGTGAAATGCTCAGGGAGACAGAGAGGCTATTAAAATAAAAAACTCAATAATAATGGGGGATTTCAACTATCCCCATATAGACTGGGTACATATCACCTTAGGAAGGGATGCAGAGATAACGTTTCTTGACACCTTAAATGACTGCTTCTTGGAGCAGCTAGTCCTGGAACCTACAAGAGGAGAGGCAATTCTTGATATAGTCCTAAGTGGAGCACAGCATCAGGTCCAAGAGGTGAATGATATGTGTCTCCATGGACCAGGTCTGATCAGGATCTCATGGTCTTCTCCATCAGATATTTTCCAAACCTTAGCTCTCAACCTTCATAAATTCTGAGTGGGAAGGACAGGCCAATACCGCACTTAGATGAGGTGTGAACCCCACCAGGCAGTAAAGGCAGCATTGGTGTTCGTAACTCACTGAAAAGGGGTGGCAGCAGAAAACGCAGTTCTTGAACCTTGAGACATAATCCTAACTTCCCTGGGAGGATTTCCAGGAGGCAGGGAAAAATAACTAACTACACTAGCAGTTAACACTAAAAGAATAAATTACCAAAACTATTTAGAATACATTTACAGATTGAAGGAGTCAAGGGAAGAAGCTGTGGACACAGAAGATTCCGGCTTAGGCCATGCAGCAGTAAGAACACACTAGAGAAGTGCCAGTCTGCACTGCCTGTTATGCCCCCGGTTCAGAATACGGGAAGAACTGTGCGTGTGCAGACCAATGGACACAGTTTACTAAAAGTCTCCAGACTCAGGTGCATGGTGCGTATGTGTACCCACATTTGGAATACGCATAGGGACTATTCATTTGAAGAAACAGTAATGGGTCTCGCAATGTAATTATAAATGGAGAATCATCATCAAGCAGCTGTATTTCTATTGGAATCCCACAAAGATCTCCTTCTTGGTGCTATGCCATTTAACATTTTATCAGTGATCAGGAAAAAAACAAAATCCTTACTGATGAAGTTTGAAGATAACACAAAAATTGGAGAAGTGGTAAATAATATAGAGGACAGATCACTGATCCACAGCAATCTGGATCACTTGGTAAACTATGCAAACAATACGAGTTTTAATATGCCTAAATATAAATGTATACATCTAGGAACAAAGAACATAGGCTACACTTACAGGCTAAGGGTACTCTATCTTGGGAAGCAGGCTCTGAAAAAGAGTTTGGGGTGGAGGGTAGTCAGCTCAACATGAGCTCCCAGTACAATACCACAGCCAATAGAGAAGGTAGAAGTAGCCTATTTACTTAAACAATGGGTTAGCTTTAAAAGAAACACCTGGCACTTAGCACTTTACATGTTCAAAGGGCTCTTGTAACAGTATATACACATTACTTCACTCTCTCTCTCTCTCTCTCACACACACACACACACACACACACCAGAACATAGTTAAGGTTGCAAAGTCAAGCAGTCAAAAGTTAGGCAATTCTAGAATTAAGGTTGCCTTAATTCAGCCCTCTTGTGAATATGCATTATTATAGGGACTTGAATTACACAAATACATGCTCTTTTTTTCCACAGAAGTCCTGTCCTGCCTCATTCAGTGCACATACAATAAATCAGTGTTGCATAATGAATAAGGCTGTTGTCTGTCAGACTCTTACTTCATTTTTTGCAGAAGTGCGTGGTGAGTGAGGCAGATGACTTGAAGAAGAGAAAGGATAGTTTCATGGTGGAAGTGGATTCTATCCTTGCTTCTACCACAAAGTTCCTATGTGATGGCAGGCAAGTCACTTATTCCAAACTTATCACAGATGATGATTAATTGTGTGTTCCTCATTTTCTGGCTCCCCAACCTGAAATCTTGAGGTATGGTTTGAAGAAGTGCTGACACTGCAACTTTTAAAGTAAGTGTGTCTGTACTGTCCTAGGTTTTTCAAAAAAGCAAACTGAAAAAACAGAAATTCCATCTGACAGTGGAATCACACTGACACCCACAAGGGTAGTTAGCAGAGTTGGAACCTTTAGATTCACTACACAGATCTCCGTCACTTGACCTAACACAGTAACTGATAAAAGTAGTACGTGGTCATCCTCTAGAGCTAGAATAGAGGGTGGAGAGAGACTTTTGCCTATGGGTTTTCACAGATGTTTGTAGACAGCACAGGGATAGCACGTTTCTGGAATCTCGGATTCCATTCCAAGCTCTGCAGAGGAGTGGCTCTAGTGTCACAGACCCTTTTGCTCCTGTCTCTACTAGGTGCTCTTTGCCCCAATCTCCTCACCTTGCCAATCCCAGTCTTTACATCCCTGGACTTCTCATCCAGTCCCTGTCTCCTTACCCTGCCAGTCCTAGACTCATCCTCCAGACTCCATGTCCAAGTCCCAGTCTTTCCTCACCCATGATTCCCAGTCTCTCAGCTCAGCAAGTCCCATCTTACCTTCTGTGGCTCACTGTATCATTGTCCAACCAGTCCCAGTCCCCCCTCCTACCGTGAACTAAAATCCCTATCCCTACCTCTGTTTGCAACCTGGCTCCCAATCTCCTTCTCTAGTCAGTCCCAGTCTTCCTCACCAGGCTGACAGCTCATTTCCAGCCCCATCAATCCCCCGGCCTCTCTTTCCCACATAGATTCTTTCCCCAATCTACTTCTACTGCCCCACCTCTTCCCTGAGGTCTGGCTCTTGTCACCTTTGTATTCAAGTCAGACTGCTCCTCTTCTATGCTGCCTAGTTTCTGGGTGCCTCCACAGAAGCAATGAGAACACAGAAGAACCACAACGGCCTATAGGAGCACCTGGAGAGAAAATCTTTCTCAGTGTCTGTAGCCCTGAGATACAGCATGTTCAGTGCACACAGAATCTTCAGATAATTTAGGTGCCAAACTTTAACAAGTCTCTACTGAGCATGTGTGAGGCAAGAATTTTCAAAGGCTTGTAAATTTGCCAAATTTTCCCCTCCACCCCACGACAGCAAAAAGTATATTCCTGACACAAAGGCAACCAACACTGACAGATTTAAATTCCCTGCTTTAAAGCATGGAGGCACTATTACTTCTTAATGAAATACCTGTAACAACTTTTTTAATGTGATCAACACAACATATTTTTCCCTAATCTCACTCTCTGAAACAAATGAACTATTTTTGCTGCAATATTCCCAAGACATTTGGCATAGGAAAATTTCAGGCCAAATGATTAAAGTTTCACAAAAAGTTATTAGCAACTGAAAAACAGGATCTTATAATGTGAAGCGTGAAGCAACCTTACACATAGGTGAGCCCTACAAGCTCTGCCTATAAAATAAAACACACACAGTAGATTTAATTCAGAGATAAGCTCGTTTAAATAAGGAAATGAAACATGCTTCCTCACACAGCTTTCCTAATATTTTGTAAATGAGAATTCACAAAAGATGACAGGGTGGTGTCACATTTCATTGTATAGTCATAGTATAAATACAAAAGGAAACAAACAAACAAAAAAAAGATATCTTTATGAATTGCCCATAACACCTATATAATACAATGTATCACAGTGGGATATTGTTTAAAGCTATCATTCTTTAATAGCAACTTTTGTGTTACCTTGGTTTGTTTGGAGGAAGCTGTCGGCTTGGCCGTCTCATAGACTGATTTGGCTGTACCTTCATGGAAGTTCTAGGAGAAGATCGAGCAAAGGGGTCAGGTGCTGGAGGCTTTTTTGGAATTTTCTTCACCAATCGGCTCACCCATTTCTGTTGTTCCTCTGTAGAATTAGCTAACAGTAGTAGATTCTTTGCAGTTGAAATATCATAATATACTGTAAGAGAGATTTTAAAACAAAATCTCATTATTAAATTTTTTTACATGAGCTCACCTTAAAAACTAAATGGCCAGATCCTTGGGTTCTCATAAATTGTGCAAAGTAGAAATGAAGTGATGCTATACACACCCAGTATTAAGCTGCCACTTGGGCTTTATCATGATCACAATGCTACTTTGGGTACAGATTACGCCACAGCACCTTTAACATTCCTGCCAAAGGAGCCTTTCCAATCTATCCATAGTCTGATTTCTTCCATTTAGAGGGTAAGGGGATGATTATTCTACATGTTACTAAGGAAGCAGGTATACAGGGAAACAAACACATGCTGTTACAGCCATCTCATATGCCCATAAGAGATACTGAGCACAGAGAACTGTGGAACTCAGTCCAGAGGGAGCAACTTTTCTGAGTTTCATACACCGACATCTCTGTCCCATACCAAAATGCAACACAATCCACCGTGTAAATAGCCTTTTTGAGTGGCCCTTCCCTCACAATATTGAAAGTATGTGGCATACATGTCCCTAGGCTGGCTGAATGTCACTGTTCTGTAGTGAGCTGATCTTCCCTAACAAAATCCTGATATGCACTCAAGGATCCGTCACTCCAGCAGGTACTACCTTTTGCCTTGCGCGTATCTGAGGTCACATCATTATGGGAAATCTGTATCTGAATTATTCCCTGTAGTTAATTGGCAACCATGCATTTATTCAATTATTCACTACTTACCTTTGCAAGGTGCTATAATCTCTTCCTTTTTATCCATGTGATCTTTGTGACATTTGATATGGCAGCGGCGGCACTCTAGGGCAGGAGGAGGTTTAAACATGTGCCACAGTGGCTTCATACAAGCCTCACAGTTGGTTGGAAAATGATACAGAGTGGGTATAAACTCATGTCCCTTGTGGCAAATGTAATTTGATTTCTCCCCCATAGGCTCCACAGGAAATTCTGGTTCCTTCTTGCTTTCTCCTTCATTAGCATACAGAATCTAGAGTTAAAGCAAAATAACCACAACATTCATACACAATGGGTGTAGGTAAAGGGCAATTATGTAGTTAGCAAAAATTCAGGAATACAAATCAGAGTAGGTTAGAATAGATTTTCTGACAATTTATAAGATCTACTATTCTCACTTGTACTTGTGCCTTCTTTAATAAAAAAATTAAAATATTTTTAAAGCATCTTGTATTTATTTGCATAAGGAATTTTACCAGTTTGTTTTTCTAAAAACACTATTTTATAACTACATACCTGGAATATCCTAGGAATCTCTTTGGAATCTGCTCTGTACACATCAGTCTGTGTGACTGGCCGGACATGGAACAATTTGCTGTAGAAGCAGATTTCAAAGAAATAAAATAAAACAAAAAAAATACATTTGATATTAGAGTGTTATCTAATTATTAAATATACTTATTTAAAATATACAATTAATTACAGAATTGTTTTGTATCTTAGCTAATAAGGTACATCAGTGTGATGTAAAAACTGCCAGCAAACAAAATTCTAAATCCACTTCATTCAACTCCTATTCCTAACTCTGAATATCAATCTCTAGCCCTTAAACAATATAGCCATAAGAGCCAATTTAATCTGAATAGCTGCATTCTGTACTCGTTAAGCAGAATGTTAGGAACCATTAGGAAAGGATTAAATAATAAGATTGAAAATGTCATATTTCCTCTGTATAAATCAATGGTACATCCACACCTAGAATATTGCGCAGTTCTGGTCACCTAATCTCAAAAAAGATATATTAGAATGGGAAAAGGTATTGAGAAGGGCAACAAAAATGATTAGAGGTATGGAACAGCTTTCATATGAGGGAAGATTAAAAAAACTGGGACTTTTCAGCCTGGAAAAGAGGTGATATGACAGAGATCTATAAAATCTTGACTGGCATGGAGAAAGTGAATAAGGAAGCATTATTTACTCCTTCACATAACACAAGAACCAGGGGTCATGCAATGAAATTAATAGGCAGCAGGTTTAAAACAAACAAAAGGAGTATTTCTTCACATAATGGGCAGTCAATCTGTGGAACATGCTGCCAGGGGAGATGGAGAAGGCCAAAACTATAATGGGGTTCAAAAAGAAATAGGTCCATCAATGGCTATTAGCCAAGATGATCCAGGATGCAACCCTATGCTCTCAGTATTGCTTGCTTCTGTTTGCCAGAAGCTGGGGATGGATCAATCACTGATTGCCTATTCTATTCATTCCTTATGAAGCATGTGGCATTAGCCACTGTTGGAAGATAAGACAGTGGGCTAGATGGACCACTGATCTGACCCAGTAGGGCCATTCTTATGTTTATGTGCTGTACCTGTAACTCACAGCCGAGTGTGTGATACAGTTTCCCCACTCTATGCCAATCTGCAGAGGATATGAGTTGTTACAGCCCTCAGCTATAAAGGTTTGGCTCTTCAGTTCAAGCTATAAAACTCCTCAAGCTCTTAGTTCTGGAGGTCTCTGTATCAGCGCCCAGTGTGTCAGCCAAGAAGGCAGTCAGACACACACTGACTGACCTCAAACTCTAGTTTAAATAACATATGACAACAAAGTCACTATCAGCTCTCAAAAATATTTTCTACTGTTGTTTTCTTTTAATGGTCATCTGCTATTGTTCACCTGAAAATTAACAAAGCAATGTATATCACAATATCCTGTAACAATACTTACTCAATATCTAACACCATGTAGGGGTTAGAATGTTCTTTATCTTGTTCACTATCATAGAACAGAATCTTCTTACTGCTTACAATTACATACTGTTAAAAAAAGATACACAGGTATTAACACAGTTCCTAAAATACAGGCTTCATCTCAAGTATTTATTTCTGTCAAGTCAAATAGTTTCCTAACATTCTTTCATAATTTTATTATTAAATAGTCAATAATAGCCTGGTAGTTTGGGTCCACAATTTGAGCACAGAGTAAGACATACCGTATATCACAATGACATAGCATTGTGATAATTTGGTAACAAACAACCTTTATATTTCAAACACCTATTTTTTTAAAAAATGAAAGGAATGGAGCCCAAGGGAACTGCTAACAGGATACAAAGCCTTTGGTTTCTATCTTACTAGTTTAATTTTGACTTATATTGGTCCTGTTCACAGTGAACAGGTGTTCCCTTCATAAAAATCACCAGAGTTAGCACATTTGTTGGTAATCTCAATAAAAGAGCCAAAGACTGAGTAGACAAGAGAAAACCTCCCACCCTAAAAGTTGTCCAGAATAGGCAGGTTGGTAAAGTAGGGAGAGAGAGCTGACACCACATCACCTATGCTCTACCTGTTCTGTGTTTTTAAAAAAATATATCAGGGAAGCTTGAGATACCCCACTGGCTGAAACACCTACCTATCCTAGTGTGTTGTTGGGATCAGCACCTAGATGATGAGCAGTTGACTAAAACTGAACTAAGGCAAAATGGAGGTGATGCTGGCAGTAAGAAGGAAGCACCTGAACTCACCTCTTCCTCCCTTACCAAGGGCATCTGCCCTTGGATTATGTCAGTTCACAGATTTAGGATCCTTTTTGGACACCTCACTGCTAGATAACCAAACAATAAGCCACAGATGTATAAAAAATATCCACTCCCATCTATACCCTGACCTAACAGACTCAGACCTGTCAATGGTGGTCTGTGCATGTACTATCTTCAAGACTGATTAGAGAACATACATGTAGCGAAAGAGCTGCAACTAATACAAACTTCAGTAAATCTGTTAAGTAGAGGTCAATGATTTATACTTCTTACCTTTTTCACCCATCCAAATTTCTTAGTGTTATTTCGGACAGGCAGTGATAGCCAACCCTCTAATCTCGATTCTGCAAATAAATATTAAAGTATTTAAACAACACACATTCATCTGAGACAACTATGCATATGAAATAGCCTTTATTTAGAAAGAATAAAGCAGATATACAAATACTATAACCTGATAAGCAAAATGCCTTGCAACATTTATCACAGCAGATTTTTCAGAGACAAAAAGCTGTATTGCACAGCCAATACAAGCAAATAATGCCATTCAAAAATTAGTAATGCAGACTACAAAAAAAGAGCCAATGTCTAACTATAAAATTATAACACATATATTTTCTTTAGTAAAAATAAGACAGACATTATTTTAAATGCCTATAATTATTTAACTATCAACCTCCAGCCACTAAAATTGCTTGTATGAAGACTAGTGCAGAATATACAACATTCAGTTTTAGAACAAAAACACTTCTAAATATTAATACACATAAGCAAATACATATTTTAAAGCCTCTATATTAAAGTTTGTATTTAATGCATACTACATATATATTTGTATTATACAAGTTCAATACATTTCCTCAAATACTAATTTATTGTGGGAGTTGCAGTGGGTTATAAACAAAATTAACTATTTTCCTGAGTAACAGCAAGAGCTAAATCACAAGAGTTCTGGCATTATAATTAGAACTCCTTGTTCTACAACCTTTTCCTTAGAACCTGTGTAAATCATCACAGCTTTCCCACCAGTAACAAGAAGTCACTTCTGGCTAACCTTTTTGCCTTTACTGCATTCAGTACACTCTCATTGAACCACTTAAGAAATAGCTTTTGCTGTTAGTTTCACATAATAGGAATATTTTATACCACCTTTTCTCTGATGATTTCAAAGTGGTTTTATATACATTAAGCCTCGACATCTCAATTGTAATTTAATATTTGTTTTGTGGTAGAAGCCAAAGAACAATCAGGATCATGCTTCACTGTGCTAGGCACTGTGTCAACAGACAAGATCTCCCTGCCCTTGCTTATAAGCTAGCTGAAGATAAGAATTTGTCTCATTTGTGAGGTAAGTAGTATTAGGCAGAACTATAATTGCTTTCTGATTATCTATATCAGAAGAGATCATCATATTCATAGATCTCTGCCTCTGCACAGCAACTCTACATTCAAAGTTCTAATGCATTTAATTTTAATAGGAGCACCTTGTTCCAGCAGCCTATGCATGGAATGTAACATCCCCTGGCAGATGGTGAAATCATTCCTATGTGCACAAATGGAGATTGAATAACAAAGAGAGAAACTTTGCAGAACCCTCAACATTGTAGAGAGAAAAGTGGAAGAAAGGTTATCTAGTATGATGTATACAAGGGGTTGGCAAACTTTCAGAAGTGGTGTGCCAAGTCTTCATTTATTCACTCTAATTTAAGGTTTCACATGCCAGTAATATATTTTAACATTTTTAGAAGGTCTCTTTCTATAAGTCTATAATATATAACTAAACTATTATTTTTATATAAAGTAAACAAGGTTTTTAAAATGTTTAAGAAGCTTCATTTAAAATTAAATTAAAATGCAGACCCCCCACGACTGGTGGCTAGGACCCAGGTAGTGTGAATGCCACTGAAAATCAGCTCGTGTGCCCCTTTTGGCACCCGTGACATTAGTTGCCTACCCCGATGTATACACTACCTTCAGAGTATGTTTGTTTGTTTGCTGGTACCCTTAATGAGGATGCACATTTTAATACACACACCAAGTACATGGGCAGCACTGCACATACATTTTGCCCCATTTGTCTGGCTTGTTAGATAGTAATGAAACAATTTAATCTTCAGAAATCAGCTCAGTGATGTGCATCTCATGCCTCTAAGATCATGTGGTTCTTCAGGGCCAAACATATGACTTTTAATGGTATCAGTGGGTTTGCCTGGTGCTACTCTCAACCTGCCTATCAGAATGCTAATCAAAAGAATGCTCCCCAGTGTGAAAAGAATATATTCACTAAGAATAAATATTCACATACTACTCTCCAAACTCTAAGAATTCAGCTTGAGGGGAGATAGAAAGTGAATCCTCCCATTTTACTGCTTCGGGGAGCTATTCCCTACTAAGAGAACAGAAAAAGTGACAGGCAGTTGTCCGTTCCCCACTGTCAGTGCAGCTACGTAGTTTAAACACTCTTCATTGGATTTTCTGCTAAAACTGGCTCCACCCCAGTAATGGCTAAATGCTCTCCCTCCACAACTTTTCCCACACACAGGGATAGGAGAAAAACCGCTGATGAAAAATATTCAGCCATCTCCAGGGAAAGGAATTTGGAGGAGATACTGGGTTTGGCTGGGTCCCACCAAGAAATGCTCAAGGAGTTTAAAAAAATCTCTATCAGCTGAGCTGCATAAGCATTCACCTGCTTCTGTTGTTGTGTATCCCTATAGCATGCTTCCCAGAAGCAGAAATATGAGAATCTGGTTTCGTTCCTCTTAAACTGCATCCTTAGTCTGGGAGCGGGGACAAGACAGAAGAGAACATATTTCCTAGGAAATCGTCCCACATGGCAGCTTAGAATTGCCTGTATGCTCAATAGACATAAACCATGTTTTATCTCAACAGAGCAATGTCCCAGCCTTGCCTTCTCATCAGAAAGGCAACAGATGTGATTGACTGAAGTCAGTATATAATTAAACATTTCTTAAAGACAGCCTAATTTGGCCTGAACTCTGAAAGCCCTACTGATCTGACAAGGGTCCCAGGATAAAAGTACAGGGATTATAACAGCAGCTAGAAAGACAGACCAAAATCTAGTTTGTATTTCTTTTATAAGGAGCACCAGAACATAAAGAATATACTTTTGTCTTTACCTCAGTGTGCTGACAATATTCCAAACTAGTATCTATCCCTATGTTGAAAGTTAATCAAATAAACATCTCCATAATCAAAGTAATCTTTAGTCAGATATTAGATGTCACTATGGTAAAACCCCCTCACTTTAGTACTAGGAGAGCTGATCTATATAGTATGTGTCTATTCGCATATAATTAGTTCAAAATACATAATATATGTTTATAAAAAGAGCTATCTTACACCACACCTGCAAATAATTATTTTCTTCTTGCTTTTGGAAAAGTAAATTTTGATATCTTGCTACTGTCTTTTATGCTGACAAGGATTCATAATGAACACACAAATCTTATGCATTAGGGATCAATTTTTCAAAAACAGCCTCCAAGTTTTTGGTGTCAGTCATGTGACAGCCAACTTTATTCAAAGAATTTGGGCAGGCCAAAATTGGATTTGCACAGGCAAGTAGTAGCTGTAGCAGCTGTACTCAAAAAGTGAACTGCTAGATATTCAATTATTCAACTGGAGAAGTTAATTGCTCAACCGGAACAAATAAATAACGTTTTGGATACCCAAAAGCTTTGAGGTGCATGAAGTTAGGCACAGATACTAGCTATAGACTACTTTGAACATAGGGCAATAAAATCACCTTATAAAGGATTTCTGTAAAATGACTATTTTTAAGCTATAGGTCTGATTGGTTGCAAACACTGAACGTCTAGAAAAAAACAGGCCAATTCTTTGTTCATGCAACATTCTCTTTAGTATGTTCTGGATTACCACTTGTACTTCCAGTGATTTTGAAAATAGTATATTAATGGTGTTAGTTATAAAAAAAGGCCAAAAGGACAAAGTTAGAACAAAACATAAGTGCACCAAGTGGTTTCAGGATGTCACCTGTGCTATCAGGTTCTGAAGGCATGTGTACACAAGATAATGGTTCTTCCTCTGAGTCAGAATCAGAGTCGATAAGCATGTGAGAACTGGAAGGCTTAGTGGCAATACTGACAGAGGTAGAAGAATGCTGGTAGGTAAGAGACATGGACTCCATAGTGTGGGATTGAGTGATATGGACTAAACCCCCAGTGCAAAGAAGGAAAAAGGACAGAAAAGTTAAAACAAAATCACTGAAAAGGGAATATTCATTTTTACATTTTATCATTTAATTTAGTATTTACAAATGAACATATCAATTAAGAGAAAAAATAATTGTTAGTTCGAATGAGAAACAGAATGTAATCTTTTAATTCTTAAACAATTGAAATGAACTTTTTTTAAACAATTCAAGAAGAAAGAACTAAATATAGTCAAAATAAAGATTGTTTCAGTTAGTGCATGGATATTAAGTGCTATCAGATTACTGAAAAGGTACAAGGAAGTATAGAAAAAGCAAGGAAGTCATAGAAGTATAAGAATGTCATTTAATGCTTTGATTTCCATGATAAAACACCATGAGACTGATAAAGATAGGAATATTGATAAAAAAAATCATACCAGGGAATCCATCATCTGCCTCAGCATCCCCAGGTCCACTGCCTATGCTGCTGCAGTCTAGACCAATATGTATTGACTGGAGCTGTGAGCGAAGTTGTTCAATGTCGCTATCTTTGCTGTCAAGTGTCATCTGCAGTTCAATTCGTATCTGGCTCTCCTCTGCTATTTGCTGTGAAAATGATTTGAAAAGGTTTCCCTTTTAGTATTACTGTTGTGCTCTATAATTTCTTATTTATAGTATTTTCTTGGTGAAATGAGGACTTTACAACCAATCTTGAAACACACAACCATTTAATTTCTTTAGTTGAGTCATCCCTAAGATACGGAAAATGTATGTATAATAAATATGACATCTTGGAATAATTTTCAACTCTGTTTCAATTGCTTAAAAAAATTTAAGAACATTTTTATTGCTATTTATTGCTGCAAATTCACTTCTTACTGCCTGCATTTCATTGATCTCCTTCTGATATTTAATCATCATCTGAGTTAACTTTTCACGTTCAGATTTCAGTTCCATATGCAGTTTCTTATTCTCCTTTTCTTTCCTCCGCACATCAGTGTCAGCTCCACGTTTGACTGGATCCTTCCGATTCATGATCTCAGCCAACTTGTTTACAGCCTTAAAACAAAACATGGAAAATATAATAAAGCCCCCATAGGCAAACAACAGGTACAAATAATGTCATCTTTCCAACCCATGATTAGTATCTATTAAATTATTTTACCCATAATTCCAAATATTTGTGCATTTCCAATTTAATTCTGTGGATCAATCAGAGATTATAAAAATGATAATGACATTTCACTCTGCAATAAAGTACTTTTGTTTTTTTACATACTTTCTTTAGATAACCCAGTTGGTTAGAAGCCAAATACAACTTTGAATTGGAATGTCTAATATGCTTCTAGGACAGAGGTGGGCAAACTACGGCCCGTGGGACCGTCCTGTCCGACTCCTGAGCTCCCGGCTGGGGAGACTGCCTGCAGTCCGTCCCCTGCCTTCCCCTTCCCGCGGAGCCTCACCATACCGCATGGGCAGAACTCTTGTGGGGCAGGGCAGCACAGCAGCGCATCTAGCTCCATCCAGGCTGCTGCTCTGAGCAGCATGGTAAAGGGGCTGGGGGGGTCGGATAAGGGGCTGGGGGGGTCGGATAAGGGGCTGGGGGGGTCGGATGGGGTGGAGGTTCAGAGGAGGGACACGGGGTTGGATAGGGTGTGAGAGTCCTGGGGGTCTGTCAGGGGGCGGATAGCGGTCAGGGCAGCCTGGGGACAGGGCGTGAGATCCCAGGGGGGGCAGTTACGGTGAAGGGGTCTTGGGGGGGTGGGGATCAGGGGACAAGGCGCAAGAGGATAGGGGGTGGGTGCCTGGGGGTATTGTTAGGGGCGGGAGGTTTCTGAAGGGGGCAGTCAAGGGACAAGGAGCATAGGGAGCTGGATGGGTTGGGGATTTTTAGGGGGGCAGGAAGTGGGAGGGGGTCAGATAGGGGGCGGGGCCAGGCTGTTTGAGGCACGGCCTTCCCTACCTGGCCCTCTGTACAATTTTGCAACCCGATGTGGCCCTCGGGCCAAAAAGTTTGCCCACCCCTGCTCTAGGAAGTCTATAGCACAATGCAGGAGCACAAAATCTGACAGGAAGTCTAGTATCCAAACTTTGGCAGAGTTTATTACCAGATGCTTTAGGGAAAGATGAAAAACACAGAGGAAGGTAATTCAAAGTTGCTAACAATATAATTAAATCAAACTATGTCATAAGCAAAATACATGTCAAAACCAGCTTCGTTGAATCAAAATAAATGATTTATCCGGATTAGGGATTTACACTGGGACAAACTGTTTTATTCAAGTATCGTGTATCTCCATTACAAGTCTGCACCCAAAATGAGCAAGTTTTCTAGTGTAATCTGTTTTAATAAAAAGCTCTGAGGATATAAAAATTGTGTCCAGGCTTCAATGTGTGTATATAGCTGGTTTATAACAGAACACAACTATTCCATTTAAAAATGCTAACTGCCTCATGAACAGTATATTATTCCAATTATCATGATAATCTCATTCTTTAATACTTACCTGGGTTTTCAGTGTTCTCTCATTCAACAACTGCTTCTCAAACTGAGTTTTAATCATTGTTGTATTTATTTCTTCCTCTTTTAGCTTTGCAATTTCTGCAATAAAGGTAATAAGAAATCTGTAATGGCTAATTAGAGCACCAAGTGGTATACTTTTTGAGAACTAAAGCATTTTCAAATTAAATTCAAGTTGTGCAGTGAATACTCACGTTCTTGGACTTCTTTCAGTTTATTATTCAGTTCCTCTTTCTCATTAGCAAGATTAGCCACATCACTAGTTAGTGTCCTATTGGCTTCCTCCAGCTTAAATAAAAATTAAGTATATGTTATCACACAACAAGTAATGCAACAGATTTACTTGATCACTTATAAGAAGGAAAAGAAATGGGAGACACAGAGGAGAGAGTGACCAAGCAAAGATATATGAGAGGCCAGAAGTGTGGAGGAGAGAGCGGGGAGCAAAATGAAAAATGTTGGAAAGATTGTGAGATATGGAAAAAAGAAACAGGAAGAGTCTGCCATCAAAATCAAGAGACTAACAAGCTCAGGGCTTGGTAGAATTCATGAAAAATTACAGCCAACTGGAGGCAAGAGACTTCAAAAGAGAGAATGTGTAGGTTTAAGTGCTATATGGAGTTGAGAAGGTTTGGAATTGAAGCGGGGAAAGGAGCTCACTGTAGCAAATATTTAGAATGAAAAGGAACTGAAGGAGAGTCTGCTGAAAGAGAGGGCAGGGATATAAGCTGAGTCAGAGAAGCACAAGCACAAAGCTGAAGAGAATCATATACTGAAGTGAATTTCTTGCAAGACAGAACAGGCTGCACACTGGAGCCATGCAGGGAACTTTCCAGTCCCACCAAATGCCTGCAGGCAGGGGCAGCGTGCAGAGCCCTTTGGCCCCTCCGCCTAGGAGCTGCAGGGACGTGCCGTCCGCTTTCAGGGAGCCCTGCTGAGGTAAGCACTGCCCTGCGCCCCAACCTCCTGCCACAGCTCTGAGCCCCTCCCACACCAAACTACTGCTGCTATTATGTGGAGGGGAGGCGGAGTATGAGGTGACCCGAGAGTGCCCCAGCAGCGGCCAGTGCGGCTGGCTCAGGGGCTGCCTGAGCTGCTCGGGCAGCCCTGGAGCCAACCGCTGCAGAATCCCTCCAGCCACAAACCCCTTCTAGCCAAAGGAATCAACTCCTAAGATGTCAGGTCTCAGAATGATTAGGAATTTTTATGACCGAAATATACACATCTGAAAAAATATGATTTAGAATGGAAAATGTGACATAACCTTGGTATAGTTTATGTTGCTATAATCATCATACACTGATGTTTATATACAACTGAATATATATACATTCTCAGTTTTGTTTCCACAGGTCCAAAGTATGGAAATAACAATTTTTTCATCCAGATGTGAAAAGTATGTAAACAGAAAATGTTTCTTGGTATTTGTAATGATTTCTAAATTTCAATTAAATAATATTAACCATGTAATGGCTTTTAAAAAAAGAAATTCATGATCTCATACTGCTTTCCCCTTGTCTACTTTAACAAAAAATCTTTCAAGCTGTGTATTTCTGTAAGCTTCCAAATGTATCTTTGTTATAATAATTAAAGAACTTTTAGCATGCACAAAATTATGCCACAGGAGTTATGATGCAGATTACTCACAGATCCTATGGTAGCATCTTTCTCAGTAAGTTCTTGCTTATGCCTAGCCATCATCTCTTTAATCTCCAATTCTTTCATGATCTTCTCTTTTTCCAAATCAGAGTACTGTTCTTCGGCAATGGAGCGCGCAAGTTGCTCTGAATCAGCTTTTGTCAAAGTTATCTCAAGTTGTGCAGCCAGGGAGTCTCTGCAAATTATTGAAAAATAGTGAGTTCAGAAACTAAATGAAAGCTTTTTCCAACAGAAGTAAATATCCTGATTTTCTTTACATATACAAATAAGTGGCAAACCCTCACCTCTCATCTTGTAACTCCTGTATCTTTTGCTGAATTTCTTTACAAAGTTTGGTCTTTTCTTCACATTCCTCTTTAAGCTCACGAACTTGGGTCTTGTACAAAGTCTAGAATTTTAAAGAAAGAAAAGGAAAGAAAAAGGACTTGCAGATTGTAGCTTATGGGGTATCTGAATGAATGAGGCAAGACCATGTTAAATCAAAAATCCTTTAATACAGCAACAGGCCAAGCACAGCAGTGTTTTGTCTCTTTAAGGCAGCAGTACTCCCAAAACAGTTTCTTTTACCTTCAATGCATGGACCCTCTCATCATGCTCCTGAAATCCAGCTAGTGGGGAAAAGTGAACCCGCTGAAATCCCCCCAGCCACCAACACATTCCTCCATAAATGTGGTGTCTTGTCCTCACACAATGATTAAAAGTTCAAAAGTATGTATGCACGTACAGTTTATACACCACACACACGTACATGCTTTTTCATGTTTTTTTTGTATCGCAACACAACTCATTAAAAATACTTTAGAAATTTGTTTTAAGAGAGGTCTGGAAACAGTAGTCTTTCCAAATCTATAACTATTAAGAGAGTTCTTCATAAGCTATCGTGTCCATTTGATGGAAACATAACTAACGATCTGTTTGTTTGTTCATGTACAAAGTTGATCCCCTACAGAAATACATCTTTTTATAAAGATTTTTATTACTTTAAGTTGGCAAATAAGTCATTTCATATTAATTACATGAAACATTGAATCCTTTTTTCTGTTTATGCATTGCTGTGATAGATCCTACTTTTCCAAAAGTATTTGCAGAGTAGTTTATGTGAACAAATTTTCAGACTACATGAATGTTTGCAGACTGTTAATTAAAAAGTACTTGCAAGTCACTATCTGAGATGCAACTGTTCATCTAACTTAGATGGTACTGTTTCTGCTCCTTAAAGACTGGACTGGTAAAACAAAAACTACAATACATACTGAGAAATATTGTTCAGCTTCAAGCTGGTCTTGAAGCTCTTTCATTTGTCCATCTGCATCCTGACGTTCTCTGTAAAGTCATAAAACGTGCTTGTAAGCAAAATTTGTGAAGATATTCCAAACAACTACATAAGCACAGACAGCTGTATATATGCACACACATTTATAAAACTCTCTTATATCTTAGCATCCCCTGATCAAAGTATGGTCTTCTATACCAAAGCCTAAGGATCCTCTGTTCCCCAGGTCTCTCTTGTTCTCCTATTCTGCCTAAACAGCTATGAATACTGTGCTCTCTTCTGATATGGCAAGGTTAGTAAACAGCCTTTTAAACTGACAATACTATTACATGGGCTAGCCAATAAGAGACATTACAAAAGCAAATAGTCATTGGCTTCTTCTCTCATCTTCCTGCAGGACATCTAAGTGACAATCTGAGCTCCAGAATCTCAGGCAGTCAGTCACAAGATGGACCTTGAACCTTAATTTAGTGCTCTTCCTAGTGCAGATTTTTTTAAAACACACCCATTATTAAAGCAACTCATTCAATCACTAGTCAGCACTTCTGAATGATAATAGTAATACTTTGCACTTCTTCCATCAGATAACCTCAAGAGTGCTTTATCAATGGTAGTGAATTATGCCAAAAGAGCCTTCACATAACTGTCATTTTACAGATGGAATAAAAAATGAGATCTTACTAAAACCTATATTAGTCTTGCCTTTTCAGCCACAAGACGGTTCTTGCTTCAGGTAGCGTACATTGCTAATTACAGAGAGCAACAAATCTCATATAAAACAAACTCTCCTTCCCAATTTGTGTTTTCGTATCATCATAAAAGATTTCTTTTGATTAGAGGTAACTGATTACTGTTTGTAAGTTACACTGAAGATGAAGAATCAGAGAGATAGCCGTGTTAGTCTGGAATTGCAGAAGTGACAAAGGGTTCTGTGGCACCTTAAAGACTTTAGTTAGTCTTTAAGGTGCCACAGGACCCTTTGTCACTGAAGATGAAGTTACTAAGTGCTAAGACTATTATCTCATTTTTAGCTGCAAATTCAGAGGTATGCAATCATTTGCATTCCAATGTAGACTCTCAGGGAAAGCTAATTCTAATCAGCTTTTCATTTCACTCAAATCCTAACATGATCCTTTGTGTCTTCACATAATCTATTTTTCTGAAAACAGCATTTCAAAATAGCTTTCTACTGAATCCACACAGGGCCAGTGCAACCACTAGGCGGCCCCCTGGGGCGCCAAGATTTGGGGGTGCCAAAAAGTGGTGTCCTGCCTGGAGGGATTGGTCCTGGGCTGCCCGCGGCGCTGAGCGGCCCCTGTTGCACTGGGGCTTCCCAGGTGGCCGGCATGTTTGCCTGGCTCGGCAAGGAGGAGCCACCTTCTGGAGGCACTGGAGAGACAGAGTGTTGTGCTTGCGGTTGTGGCGAGCCCCAGCCATGGAGGAGCCGGTGCAGTGCAGGAGGATAGCAGCCCTGCAAAGATGGTGGCGCCGTTAGCAGGGAGCAGCCTGGGCTGCGTCCCTACACCACCCACGCCGGGGGCTCCTGCAGCGGATGCATCGTGGGGGCTGGCTCCCGGGTATGTGAGCCGCCACTGCCCCTCCCGGAGGAGGCACAGGGTCCTGCGCCCCAGCTGGGAGATGCTCAGCCTCTGAGGGTGGCCTGCTCCCGCCATGCCCAGCCACTCGCCAGGGGCAAGGACCAGGACCTGATGCAGACGGTGAAGACGGAGGATGTTGGCACGGTGAAGAAGATGCTGCAGCAGCCCAAGCCTGGCAAAGCCAGTGGGTGGACCCATGGCTCGGGGAGGGGGGACTGCTGGAATGGGGTGGGGAGGGCTCATGGAGGTTCTGTGCACCCCCCAGGATAGCTCAGGGGAAGCAACCTGGACTGGGGAGCAGTGCCTGGGCATGGCTGGCCCCTGGGGTCTATAAAGGCTTGCTGAGATTTGCCCCTCAATGAACCGATGTGCAAGAGGGAGTGGGGGCACAAGGTGGAGGTTTCTCCTAAGGCACAAAATATCCTTGCATTGGCCCTGAATTTGTAGGTGTAACACATGTGGCCAGGAATATTTTTTCTTTTCTTTTTTGTAAGCTCTTTGGGGCAGCAACTGTCTCTTAGCATTTGTTTATACAGCACCTATTCCAATAAGGCCCCAATCTCTACCAGGGCCATTAGATACTACTACAGCAGGGGTTCTCAAACTGGGGGTCGCGGAGCGCCTCCAGTGGGGTCGCGAGCTCCCAGCGCCGCTTTAAAGCCGCCGAATGCAGAAGTTATGCATTCGGTGGCTTTTCAGCAGACATACAAAGGTCCGCCGCAGCACAGGAGAAAGGTAAAAAGAGTTGCGGTCTCAAAAAGTTTGAGAACCGCTGAACTACAGCATAAACAAAGGCAATCAACAATCATGAGTGTCTGTGATATGATTGATTTTGTATAGTCAGGATTTTATACATATACAGCTCTCAAATTTTGCATAAGATAAAAATGCAGTTGAATTTTTAAAATTAAAGAACTTAATAAATCTGTGATGCAGCTCTACTTACTTGCGGAGTTCATTATTTTGCTTTTCCAAGCTCAGTTTGATTTCCAGGAGATGGTTATTCTCTTGTTTCAGCTGCTTCTCTGACATTTTTAATGTGTTAACTTGTTGTGTTTGCATCTTCAGGTCATTCTGCGTGAGGCAACGCTTTTGCACTTCCTGTTCTATTTTTAATGTTAAGTTTTTAACCTAAAAAACAAATTAATTTCTCTTTTTTTTTTTTGTTACATCAGAGGAATTTTACAGATCCATACAGCAAGGAACTCTAAAAACAATATTTACACTTGCACTTATTTTCTATTGTATTAACTATTAACTATTGTACAGCACAAATGTCTTTTCTGTATATAAAGATTATTCTATAGCTAAAATTATCTGTAAGTAGAATAAGCAAGTTTTTTACCCTAATATTACAGAATTTTACATTCCACATAACAAATTTTTCTAAGTTTATCATAACGTTGAAAAACTTCAGAAAATGAAACTACACTGTAAGGAAGCTTTCCTGCAACCTACAGATGTGAGTGTGGAGATATACTTACTATTATTTTCATTTAAAAAGATTTACAGATACTGCCCATAATCAGGAAGCTTTAGTACTTTTAAAACTGGAACAAATTTTATAATATCCAAAAGGCTCCAATTCAGACTACTTATATAATTGCTACTTACATCTTCATTTAGTTTATCCTTTTGTTTAAGCAGCTCATTTATTTTCTGTTGCGACTGTTTGAGATCACAGTCCAACATAGAACAACGCTTTTCAATTTCTAACAAGCAGTTTTCGACTTTTTGCTTCGAAGTTCTCTCCTCCAATAACTTCTTTTCCATTTCTGTGAAATAAAATAATTTAAATGTGAAGTCAGTAAGAGTTGTGGGTGCCCAACTCTTCTGAAAATAAGAAGGTGCCTAGCTGTGGCCAACATTTTAAACTTGGGTGCCTACAATTTAACATACTTTGGATTTCTGTGGGATGAAAGGTACTAGATGGCATGACTAAAACCGATGATAAAATTATGAGACACACAAAGGTGAGTGACTTAGTATCTTTTTCAGGACCAACTTCTGTTGGTGAGAGACACAAGCTTTTGCGCTTATATAGAGCTCTTCTTCAGGATGTTGGTCTAGGATCCTTAGAAAGCAGACAGCCATTTTCCCACCACAATGCTTCAAAGCCGTGGCAACTCTAACAGAAGGATCACGAGTTAGAATTGATGAAACCCTCACTGTCCTGGAACCTTTAGTAAGCAAGCTGCCTGGAGAAAGCCACAGGCACCAGACCTAGTCTCTTAGGCTTTTCATCTGACAACCACCCAAGAACCAGAGAGTTGAACAGCTAGCGCTTCCTTAACAGAAGTGTGTACAGTCTATGCAGCCCTCTTTGAACACTCTGGGAATGAAAGTCCAGCAAATGAAGCACACAGAAGGACTTCCTCCAAGGACTTCAGGCATCTAATATGGTTGCCCGATGCTGGGAAGACAGATGAGCACTAAGCATGTCTCTTAAATCCCACTTCTTTTTCGTTGTATCAGCCATAACATGGAATCAAACCTACCAACTCTACAAACCTACCATCTACATTTATTAATATATTTACATTACACTACACACTAACAACCACCACCACAAAAAACTATCAAAGGTACCATCAATGGAGGAAAAAACCCTGGATTTGAATGGATCAGAGCAGTTCATGTCCATTTAGCATAGCAGCTGAAAGGAACTGAGGTGGTAGAGGACCCCCAGCAGTCCCTTATATGGCCTTGTGCTCAGAATGTTCAAGAACACTGAGGGGAAGTATAAGAGAGGGCGCAGAACTGGTCCAATGAATACTGCTTGGAGAAGGTTCTACCGTTAGGCACCAACAGGCAGTGCAATACCCATAAGTGGGAATATGCAGAGCCATTCGGAAAGGTTAATGTACATGACACAGAGTAACTGCCTGGACTAAAATCCTTTTATTCATCCCCAAAATAGCTACCAATAGGGCACTGCAGGAATCCTTAAATCATTCCACCAATGTACCTTAACCCTAACATGCAGGACAGTATAATTCAAACAGCATCCGCATTCAAACCTTGGTCATTCTTGGGATAGTCAACTGTGAGTGGAGGGGAAGCTATGCCAAATGTGAGTACTTTATGTGATCTGAACAACTCTCGACTTTTTAATTGATACACAAAACTCTTGAACTAGCTTCCTACGTGATTCAGAAGTGCATAATCTTATAAATTTCAACTTCACAATTAGATTACAAAATGTATATTATCTAGGTTACATACTTTTAAAATGAAGGTTGTATGCATACCTTTCATGGCTTCAGACTTGGCTTCCTCAATAGATTCATAGATTTTATTCTTGTCTGCTAATCGTGCTTTTGTGGCTTTATGTTCAGCTTCTTCTTGTTCCAGGTTCTGCTGCATAACCTTGAGTTTATATGTCATGTCTATTTCCATGTTGCTCTTCTCCTGTTGAAGTTACAGGAAATAGGCAATTGAGTCATTTGACAAAACAATTATTCTTGACTTCAAATTAAGGCTAAAATAGTTACGAATATTAGTACTATGGAGCATGACTAAAAGGCAGTACACTAACAGAAGAAGACATAGTCCATGCTCCAAGGAGCTTACAAATTAAGACATCAGTCCTGAAATTGATTTACTGTGAGCACAAAGAGGCACTACCTGGTTGCAAAGGTACCTCTGTATATAGGAAATTATTGGACTGAGACTTAAAAAGGAGTACTATGTCAGGTTAAATATGATTCAAAATTTAAGATTAGTGAAAGCAAGGTTTTATAAAACTTAATACAACAGAAAAGTATTCATAGATTTGATTAAATGCTAACAACAGTTTGGTTTTTTTAAATTTCTTCTGTAAAAGAAATTTGTACAAAACTATAGCTTTACATGTTACTTTACAGAGAAAGAAAATAACATGGTTCCTGACTAGCAGACTGCAATCTAAGTGAGAAAAACATACAAATAGAGGAAAAGCAGCAAATGTTAAAGCAAATAAACATAGTGCAACTTGCATTCTATAATGCAGCTAGTAAAAAAGCTCTACGCTTCAACAAGTTCCAATTTTTCAATGGGGACTAAAATAACCTTAAATAACAATAAAACAATGGCTCATCCAAATTAAACAGCCTCTTAGAATTGGTATGGTAATTTCCAATTTTTTCTGCTTTCTGTGCATATAAATGCATCTTACTTCTATTTGTTCCATTCTATGCATCCGATGAAGTGGGCTATAGCCCACGAAAGCTTATGCTGAAATAAACTGGTTAATCTCTAAGGTGCCACAAGTATTCCTCGTTTTCTTTACAGATACAGACTAACATGGCTGCTAATCTTAAACCTAAAATAACCTTGTGCACAATACAGCCTAGACAATAGAACATCCCTATAACATTTAATCTGCTATGGGCAAACTTTCAACATATTGCACAGGGAGCTTTCTAAGCAATCTGTGCAACACACCACGAATAAATTCCTCTCTGGACATTGGGTTCACAAACTAAGTCTAAGATTTCCAAAGGGGTCCGCACCTCCATTCAAAATTTTTTAGGAGTCCACAAAAGAGAAAAGATTGAAAACCACTGCTCTAAGATATTGCTCTATCTTAAAAGTACATTTGCTGATTTCCTATACACGCTGAACATTATTTAAAGAGAAAATTTAAGGAAAAAAGTTACCAATTCAAGTAACTACCATGGGGCTTCAATCTGACTCCAGTTTAGATTCCATTAATGCCATCATTTTATATTCTACCTTTTATATTGCAAACCAAGTACACATTATACTTTAATATGTGCAGTTACCTTTTCCAAATCTGTGAACCTCTCTTGTAATTGTCTCTTCTCCACTTCTGCTTTGGCTAATGCACTCTTTCCATTTTTTACTTCTTCTTCTAGGCTAGATATTCGACCTAAAAATGTCCAAAACAACCACCAGTCAGAAAAAAAAAGTTAGCAATAAAAAGATGAAAAGGTAGCTACAAAAGTTAAAACAAATACATTCACATTTAACAGGTGATTCAGAGGTATTAGCAACATTTTACATCTACTGATCAAATTTTATTAAGGAAAGATACAACTGACTTGGACAATTTATTAAAATTAGTTATAATTCCCAGATCAAATAATTACACCATACTCTTTTGTATTTCTGAAACGCAAATCAATGTAGACATTTGCTGCAGTACCTTGTAGATCGCTGATAATCTCTGACCCGTGACTTCGATCTCTTCTTTCAGATTCTAGGGCTGACTGGAGATTGATGAAATCCTTCTCAAGTTTGAGTTTAGCATTCTCCAGCATGCAGTTTTTATCTTGTAATTCTCGATTATTAGCTTCCAACTGCTGGATCTGCTTTGTACTTTCAGTCTGGTTCTTCCTTAATCTGGCTGCAGTATCAGACTCTGTGCGTAGTAAAGCATTGGCTTCATCCAGCTATTGATTAATAAATGTACATTTTAGACACTTAAAATGCAAAACAATCTCTCCATTACAAATTAATCAACAATTTATGGACTGAAGGAGAAGGAAAAATATGGAAATGTTTTCTAACATTACATTAGTAAGCCAACATTTCATATTAAAGAGCAACTTCTGTAACGTCTTGCATTTTTCTTCTGCTAAGTAGGAAGTCTGAACTTCAATAGCCCATTATAACAATGACTTTAAACTTTAAATTCTCTCTCTCTCTCACACACACACACACACACAGAAATACAACTTGCCTGTCTTTGTAGCTGATTGATTTTCTCATTTGATATCTGAGAGTTCTGATTTCTCCTTTTCAAATCTTCAAGCTGGTCTTTCAAACTGTTAACTATAATAAGATACTCAATGTGACCTCCATCACACACTGATTCACAATCTTTAAACAACAAAACAACAGTTCTGTTATCTTATATTAAAATCCCCGTGTACTACGTTTTAAGGTTCTGTTCCACATACCATCATTTTCCAAATTGCGTTTTTTATCTGCTTCATGTTCTGCTTTCCGCTGGTATTCTGCATTCTTGTGCTGAAGAAGAGCCTTCTCTCTTTCTAATTGCCTTAATGCAGATTCTACATTTTTCCTTGATGTTACCTGGAGATAATTTTAGTTAAGTTCAAATAAAATAGAACATAAACTCATGTTCTGTGTAACTGGAAACTCTACCATAAATATGCTGCTACTATTGCAATATCTTAGCAAGAGAAGGATAGAGTGATTCCTACATTATTTAATTGATTCTAGAATCGTGTTTACTATGTCCTGTGCCTTAGTTAATAATTTGTAGAGAAACAGCATGTGTGAATTGGATTCCAGTTAAAGATGCAGGGTTGATACCACTGAAGGCTGATATACTCCCTCCATAGAGAAGATAACGGGCAGTGGCAGTTCAAGCATCTCTTTACTGCCCCCATCCTTGTGCCTCAATCCTGATGGCCACTTCTGGAGGGAATGAATATAGCTTAGTTGTCATACCCATTTAATCATCGGTTTTGCTGCTGAGTCTGCCAGTTTTGTTGATGCTGCTTTTTCATTGCATACTTGTTCACTGGAAACTAGACAGAAGCCCACCACAATCATTTAACATAGACCATCAACAGCCTTCATATGATAACAGCTTTCAGGCACTGCCAGTCTGCAGTGGATTTGAACTGGCCTGATATCCTTTGCTGATCTCCCGACTACCCAGATTCCTTAGAAATAGAATTTTATAACTGAACAGTTGTTTGCCAATTGTGTATTGTTCTGCAGTTGTATACAAACACAGCTGTTAAGTGTTATGATGTGTGTATACAGCAAGGCAGATGGAATACATTTTTGTATATTTGTAAGTTAATTGGAATCCATGAGCTATCCTTTATAACTTTAAAGTAATACCATTGTTTTTGTGCCATAGTTCCATTGTTACTTAAAAGTTGGTGTGTCCTGAGAAAAGTAAACATACCTAAAACACATAAGAACACTTAAACTAAAAGTGCAATAGAAAACACACTGATTTACCTCTTCATCTAGTTCTTTCAGTGTCTTCTCTAAACGAGCATTAACAGACCTGAGGAATATGAAAACAAATATCAGAACAAAAGCAAGCATTGGTTATAATGAAAAGCAGAATAATATGGACTGTCTTGTGAATCTTCTATAGCGAATCTTGCTTTAAGCAATCACACAAGCACCGAAAAAAAGTAATCAGTTCAGTAGAGGTGGTCTTCACTAAAGACAAAACAAAAAGATGGTCAGGGATGCAACTCCATGCTCTGGGTATCCCTAAACCTCCAACTACGAGAAGCTGGGACTGGACTACATGGGATGGATCACTCAATAATTGCCCTGTTTTGTTCCTTACCTCTGAAGCATCTGTCACTGACCACCATCAGAAGACGGCCTACTGGGCTAGATGGACCATTGGTCTGACCCAGTACAGCCACTGTTATGTTCTAAAGGTAGAGGTAATCATAAGCGGCTAACAAATTGGCTGTTTAAAATGGGATCTCCTTAGTGAAGCTGAGGTCTCTTAAGAATGCTTTTAATTGTATTTAAAGTTTTTTAAATGGAAAATTTAATAAAGTTTGGCCTAAATATACCATATATAAACCGCTAACTCTTACCTGAACTTCTGTTCTAGTTCATCTTTGGCTTGTATTTCATTACTGAGTTGTTCTTCTAACTTGCTCATCTTTTTCTGAAACTGTGCAAACTGCCAGAAAAAGAATGGTCCACATATAAAATACTATCACATAAAAATGAATGTAGTTCAAATAACCAAGATAGAGGAGCAACGAAAATCAATATAATCTTTTAATTTGATTGGAATCGAAAATTATTTCTCAACCAGTTACCACTACTGGAGTTTTAGGAATTAAAGTTACATCTCTGCAAGATATTAACACGCATGAAGATTCTTCATAAAAATATCCATAGAAACAAAACTTGTTGCATACAATATTAAAATCAATCTAACCATCACAGTATTATGTGCTGCAGACGTTGAGTCACAAAAGCTCCACAGGAATAGAATGTTGTTTCTGGCCCTCTCCTTTATTCTCTCTAACCCCAACTCTTGAGAGCAGATTCTTTGGATTAGTCTCTCCAAAAAAACTATATCGAGCATATGACCAGAATGGATGACATTTTAAGAATGCCTCTGAGCATGCTCAGGTAGAACACGTCACGAAAGAAGGTGAGAATTTCTTAGTCTAACACTTGCACAGTACCTAACTTGTCCCCATTACATTTTGGAAAACACCGTATTGCCAATTCCCAACATTCTAAAATCATAAGTTAATGCACAAAAATTCATGAGACTGAATTAAAAATCATAAATTTGGGAGTTTTGAATTGCCTTCTGGGATTCTGAGTCTATAAGGTTCAAGTTTTCAAACTTTTTTCTGCAACCATAAGGGGAAGAAACATTTTTCAAAAAACAGAATTTGAGATGGTCACAATTACAAGCCTATAGGAGCTGAGGGATTAAGAAAAACAAAATATTGTGAGATTTGTGATAAAAATGACAGGAGTTGGCAACATAAATATAGCATTTTATAAATGTTATTAATGCTTTACATTTTACAAGTCACAAATATAGAAAATAAAATATTTGCTATTGAACCAGACTAACATACAAACATACTATGTCACATATGCTTGCCTCTAAAGCTACTGGAAGAATTCAGCAGATACGGCGTGGAATTTTAAATGGCAATAGCTTCCTTTTAAAGTACATCACAAACTTCTAATCTGCACAGTATGATGGAAAGGAAGTACAGAAACACAGGATGTATTTATTTTTATTTTTGCCGATGCGTGGCATAAGCTTTTTCCACAGCTGTTTTTAAAACGTCTAAAAATTACCAACCCTCACAATTTCTAATTAATGGCATAATCCCCTTGATTTACCAAGGGTATGGATACACTACCTGCTGGATTGGCGGGTAGCGCTCGATGTATCGTATCACGTCTCATTTAGAGGGGGGTCAGTTAAGGGGGACGTGGGGATGGCCAGGTAAGTCGACCTAAGATAGCTGAAGTTGTGCATCTTAAGTTGACACCCTTCTCTCTCCCCCTCCCCCCCATAGTGTAGCCCAGCCCTAAGAGAGGGCAAAGATCAAGAGTGGTTAATATATTTATTTTGATGTGCAAAAAAAATCCTATCAGACTTTCTGCCATCTTAGTACATGAACTCAGTTAGCAATCCACAAATATTGAATAAATCTTCCTGCTTCAAACACTCACTCCTAGTGAGGGTCAGTTTTATGCTTATAACCATTCCTTCATCAGTGCTGTATGAAAATTTACTTTTCATGCCCTGAACAAATTAGCGATGAATCACTTAGATGTGGAGTCAAAATCTACAACGCTCCCTGGAGTAAAATCTTTTGTGGGGAACAGAGCCTTACATGTTTATTTGCAAAATAAATTCTGGTTGCCAAATAGGAATTAAAGGTGACTATAGTATAAATCTGAATTAATATTAATGACATTTCACTTATAAATAACTTTAGGTTCTTTCTTAAAAGTAATTTACAAGTTCTTTTATTCAAACAAATTAATCTACTATTAACAATTTACTGGGACAAACCTTTAAGATATTACTTCATGCTGACAAAAAAATAATTTTGCTATCTTAATTTCTTTCATGATTCAAAATGATGCACCTACCTCTTTGCTGTCCTATAAAAAGAAGAAAACTTTTTTTAATTGCGAGCATTAAAATACAGGAAACATTCCCCACAATTTTTTTAAAATGGTCTCACCACGGTTAATAAAATTTCAGACTTCACATATCTTATACTTTGAAGGTCATCTTGGAATCTAATCATGTTTTAACTACAAAATGTTAAAGAATTTACAAAAAATTGGTTTTATTAGAACTAATAATATTCACTATTACAGGAAATACATTTTCAATGGTTGCAGAAATTTATACAAATGTTAATAACTCTTTTTTATTTCTAAATTAAACTAATACTATAGAAACACAATCCTTCATCTAAAATTTATACTGCACAATTTCATGTAGTAGTTTGACATTTTCATGTTTACATTTTGAATCTGTCAGTAATTATATAGAAATGTTCTAACATTAAGTAATACAAACTAACTATTCATAACTGAATATTGTTTAATTCACTGTGCAAGTCTTAACAGACAGCAAAATAATTTAAACATATATTAATGTTTATTAAAACAAAGTACTTACCTCATTTTTCCTGGATTGCATGGATTCATTTTCTCTACAAGACTGAGGGGAGTCACTTAGCAACCTGTAAGAAAAAACCCAACTCTTATTCAAGTTCTCAACAACTCTAGCAACAATGCCAATCAACTCATTTTAATCAATCCTCTCAAGTCTTAATCTCTGCTAGGCTATTCTCCGAATGAAGCCATTTTTATTCAGCATGAGTTTTCATTTGAATGGTCTCTTGGCCAAAGTGAACGTTTAGACTTTTTCAGTTCAATACAAGTTTCTAAAGTTTAAATGAACACTTACAATAGTTCTATAATTATTTAGATACAATACACGACTAATAATGCAAATTCAACATAAATAGTAATTAAAAGAAACAGCCCTAACACAATGTATGCCCTAGTTGTACACTTTTTTCTAAAATTAGCTAATCCAAAAATCCAGTATATATGCTAGAGCAAAACAGCAATTTTATAAGTTACTATATAAAAATTAGAAACATCCAAAAACTGGCATATTTTGATAAATCCAACTTAAACTCCGCATTTCACATGTTCAACAAGGGACAGAACTATATTACAGCATAAAATTAGATGTGTGTTTAAAGCAAAAGAGAGGAATGTAATAAAATAATTTTCAACTGTATTTGAAAAGATGCACATTAAAATACATCACATACAGATTCTCTCGATAGTAGGTAAATCCTATAAAAGGCAGCTGATTTCCCACAAAGGCTTTGGGGATTGGAAAGGTTTCCACATCTCCTTTGTCATTCTCAACGTCATCAAAATTACTGCTGTCTATGTCACTGCTAAGCTCAGGTACAACAGGAGCAGCAGCTACAAAGGAAAAAATGGTCAGCTTCATGCTAAGATTCAACATCCCGTTGTGGATATATCAAAACACTATATAATGAAAGGTAAATATGGCACACAGTAATTTCATCGTTTAATTTATATTATTTATTACATAGCAGATCCATTAATATCTCTGGATTAACAAAATAATTTTCTTTCCACACCCACATCTGACAAAGTAAATGTTTTGAAGTGATCTGTTACCATGCAATACAAAGAAAATCATTTAAAAAATCAGTTTGCTGGAGTAGACAGTTTTTACTGCGTAAAACACTACATTTTCTAAAGCATCCAGATTTAGGTCAGATTCCAATTTTATTTTAACTATATGAAGAAGCTTCAATAAGTGGGTCTGATTACAGAAGTTTTGATCAAATGGCAATCTAAAACAGCTAAATTTTTGCCAGGAGCAAATAAGTTATACGAACTTAAACTATTCTAAGAGACAGGTTAGACCGTACTCATGCAAACTTAAACAACTTCAGAAGGTAAACACGTTTGAAAAGTACATTTGTAGTCATTTGTTAAAATAATAAAAGATCATCAGATTCTGTTGTTCAAATAAATGCTCTCTCTATATATTTACAGCATGGCAAAAAGAGAAAAGGGGGTATTTATGAACCCATGTTGATATATCTTTTACTATAAACAAGAACAATAGTAAGAAAAACAGCTTATGTGAAACTTCTTGAAACACAAAAAATGACTTTACATAACAATTTTGTACAGTAAATAATATTTTAAGTGTTTTACATTTTTAATTCCACACTGTTAAATAGTAGCTGTTTATGCAAATATTGAACATATTCAAAATATAAACTACAGTTTACTTACTCTCTCGAATGTTATCCCAGTTCCACTGATCACTCTTAAAGAAAGGATGCTGTTTAATTTCTTCTACCCCATTTCTCCCAAGTCGCACCTCCCTAAACATAGCAATTAACCCAATTTCACATTAATAAAAATCAGTACTCCATTTTTGTTAAGTAACTTGTGACTCACATTTAAGTGCACAGAGACTTTAAACAAAATTAAGGTTCAAAGAGATATGGGCAGTCAATATAATTCATGCTACCTTTAATTACACTCAACTCATATGTTGTTTCTCATATTAAAAATGCTCCCAGTTTCTTAGCAGACACTCTCTCTGCACGTACTAAACTGGCTAGAATTCTAAATCTGCCACGTGTGGAGTAAAACATTTTTCCATCTAGAGTTTGTGTAGAAAGGGAGCACACAGGCACAAGTTTTAAATAAAAAAAATTAACTGCAAACTTCGAAAGTCTGCCAAACCACATGACAAACCTTACGACGCAAATGAAGGGAGGTCTGGCTTAGTACACAGAAACGTTATTCAAAATCCCAATGAAATAAATATTTCAAAACGTCTATCCTCCTCCCTAAAAAATAACCCTTACATGCCTTTCTTACATTTATAACGAAGTCACCATGTGGCAAGTTTTAGAAGTGACAACAAACTTATTCTTTATATAAGACTATCTTTTTAAGATAGCTCTCAGAATATAAAAACAACTTATGGACTTGAACAAACATGTCATATGATAGATGCTCATTCCTTCTTTTCACTTTAAGTGCTTCAGTAGTAATCATGTATACAGAAAGAGAGCATCTGTTTTAAATAAACCCCCCAAGCACACATTTAATATAAACAGGAAGATGTACACACGTGGAGGAAGCACTCCTGGACACTTTTATATTATTAAACTCTTCTCATATATCTTCTCTCTCTACCTTTCAGCCATTCTAGGTCTTGAACAAAACAAATCCCTACTAAAGCAGCTCTTTCATGAATGGGATTTCTTTAGCTGTATGCAATCTTGCTCAACAGACCACACAGTCCTTCTTTGACATACAGAACTAGTACATACCACTAGATACATATTTCTTTATTTAAGTTTTTTTAGTTGATTTTTTTTTTTTTAAATCAAATCATTCTACACAGTCAGTTACTGGGCTAGATTCTCTGCTGTGGTCAAGCTCTGTTCATCACTAGGGAGTATGAGGGCACCAGTGAATTAGTTATTTCTTTGATTCTGCACTATGTAGCTCTTGTGCCTTTGCAGCATCTCCTAGACTGTTCTGGCACTGGAAGATAGCAAAACAAAGGCGAGAGGAAGGGAAGGAGGGAGAGAGAGAGCTGGCTGGGGCAAGAACAAGCTACATCAGCGTAATACCAATGAGAAGCTCTACCACACAAGATGAGATCTCATCTAGCAGTCTACATCCAGAATCATTCCCCTTTGTGGGAATTAGCTATACCTGTAAAATCTTACCTCAAAAACAGGTTTTAAAAAGCATATGAATCTCTTCTAAGCAAACTGGAATAACTGCATAAAATTCTCTATTTTCGATAATATATTTGTTTTCATTATTATTTACTGAGTGCTGATGACATGCTAAGCACTTAATGAATGCAAGACAAGCTGGTCCCTGCCTCAAGGAACTCACAATGTATTTCAAATATTGTTACCGTATTTTGGACCTTGTTTGCACAGCACTAGGAAAGATTTTCTTTGGGGCAATTTTGAATTCTTAGGAAGAGTGTGGACAATGTAGTTCTTGCCAGAAGTACTCAAAAAACCACTATTTTTAGTTAAAACTAGCACAGAGCTTGCACAATAGTCAGCCTCTAGAAAGCTGGAGATAAGGTTAATTTCTAACAAAAGGAGAATGATTTAGAGAGCACAATTAAAGGGAAGGATTCCATTGTTCTAGTATACTATAAGTGTGTCTGCACCCACTATAAGGGAGGTTGCACAAATGTAGTACACACACATACCTGTCAGTTAAAAAGTCACAGATGAGATTCTTTGCATGCTTAGAGATTTCCACATCATCTGGGAAACTTAATGAATTCTTGTGATCCATGATTTTACTATACGTTCCTACCAAGGAGTCTGCATAAAATGGAGTGTCCCCTAAAATAAAACATGCATAAATGTTAACATTTTTAATTTAAAATTTAAGTATTTTAAGATAAACAGAGAAAGAGCAAAGGCGGCCTATAAATTATAAAGTTCAGGCTTATTCTGTAAAGTGGCTCTATAAAAATGGGATTGGTTGTTTCATGTTCATTGTAGCTCAATTTTTTTTAAATCCTATATACTTAATTTACAACTAAAACTATTTTCCCCTAAATACCTGCACTACAAACTAAGCCTATGCCCAGGGGACTCAAGCTAAGTTATTTCCACCATCATTACTGAAGTTTTTGCACATGAAAACAGATCTGTCATATTCATACAGTGTCTTTCAATTATGCCCTCAGTGACACCTTTGTAAATCCACTAACTTCAAGGGGCATGGATAGGAGTAATTGATTGGAGCCATTAAACACTTCAGTTGATGCATGTTATGGAATAGAATTCACAATTAACTCTTAGTGGTGTCAGTTGTGCACTTCTAACAAGAGCAAACAGCAATCAAAATGTATTTGTCACCAAAGTGATCAGCTAACACTCTGAATATGCAAAAAGAACAGATCCATTGACCAAGAAGTGGCCATTTTTACATAATTTTCCTTTAGAGTTGAAACACAGTAATGGCGGCGGGGGGGAGGAGAAGGAATATGTTTAGTGACCAAGTTACCTCTTTTGTCCAGCAGGAGAAAAACATTCAGCAGGAAAAAACGGGCATTCGGATTTAACAGATTCAAGAAACTCTCAGCAATTAGAACATTTTCACCATGTGGAAAGTTCATTAGTCTCTATAAACTAATACACAGAAGCCATTTTGCTCTTGAGGAGGATGTAAAAGAGACGAACCAAAACAGCTAGGGCTCCAAGAAAGAGAACAAGTTAACATGCACATTAGTGTCAAACTCCCAGACTCTACTGTGATCTCCCAACTAGTCCTAATTTGGTTCCTACAGAAATCATCCATCAGATGCAGACTCCATGGTCTACCAATGCTCCCTCCTTCTTCACTCTAAAAGGGTCTTCTCTTCCCTTTTCTCTTCAGTATCATCATAAAAGGCACCTATCAAGGCTGCTCATCACCACCCTCGTATCCCCTCAGCTAAGGCAATCCCTCTCTTGGCAGTCCAATTCTCTGCTTTTCTATGAGTACTTTAGCTTCGCATTTAATGTACAATAAAATGTAATACAATTTAATTTGGAATAGTACCTTTCATTCAAACTGTATCTCAAAATGCTTTACTACAGCCTTATTTTAAATATAAATTAAAATTGATGGAGACAGAAGCAGAACTATTAGGTAGTAAAGCCAAGAGAAAACGGATATTTTCAGCTGAAATTTGAAATAAGGAAATCAACAAGAACAAGAGGTTCAACAGTTGTTCCTGAATGCAAGACCTGCAAAGGATTGTGTTAAAAAAAAACAAACAAAAGAGTCCAGAGCTATATTAGCAGAAAGAATGGAGGGCAATAGAAAGAAGATTGTTTGACAAACTGAAGCAGTGTTTCCTCTAATTTTTCTCACCCATGTGCAGAATGAATTTTGTTATGTGCACCAATATGAAGGTGATGTGTGACATGTCACCTTCATTTTGGCGCACATAACAAAGTTAATGTGGTGGGGGTGGTGCCAAGGGGTTCAGAGTGTGGGAGGGGGCTGAGGGCTGGGTTCAAGAATAAAGGACTCAGGGTTGGGGCCAGGGATGAGGAGTTTGGGGTGCAGGAGAGTGTCTCCAAGGCTATGGCGGAGAGAGAGGATTCCCCCCAGCTCTCTCTCCCCATAGCAGCACCTGAGCTGTGGGGAGGAGGTGGGGTACCTCTCTCCACCGCGGCAGCTCTGCGGCCCCAGCCCCAGAGAGGCACCCCTCCCACACCGGTCCAGCCCAGGGCTAGGTTCGGGCTCGGGGAGGCAGGGCTGGGTTTCCCCTCCCCTGACTGCGGCAGTTCCAAGGCTGAGTTGGGGCCTGGAGAGAGGATCCTCTTCCCTAGCTGTGGCAGGTGCCGGCTGGGCGGGTCCCTGGAGCACCTGTGTGGTGCTAAATAGGCTACTGCATGGCCACACAGCTTACAGAGAACTTAGGCCTACTGAGGTATTTAAAACAGAAAAAGTAATTTTGAACTGGTTCCTAAAATTAATGAGGTCGCACTGGAGTGGTTTTCAGATGGAGATGATATAGCTGAACTTTGTTTGTGTGGGAAGGCAAGCAGCTATAGTCTGCACATCCTTGATGAGACCTGGTGGTGAAAAGCAGCAATCTGCAACAGTCCAAGTATGAAGAGAGGAAAGCATGGATGCAGACTTTAGTGAAGTTGGTCTTTAGGCAGTATTGTACATGGGCAATGTTACTGAAATGTTGAGAACATTTACAAACAATATAGATGCAGGAGGAGTAAATCAGTGATAAGCAAGACATCAATTATATATATTGAGGCAGACTGATGATGTTCTTATTTAAGAGAAAACATTTATATGTGTAAATATTTGGTTGAATGAAGTTGCGCCACAGCTCAGTATAAGGAGAGAGCGTGCACAAGCAGGAGTAATTGAAGGGTATCAAAAGGTAGAGGTAGTTGAGTATCATGACTGTAAAGATAATTAAAGGCTGAAATAAGAGTAGTAAGTACATGGAAAAAGCAAACTGAAAACTAAACTATTGTGAGATATAAAGGAACAGGAACGATGGTGTAGAGCAGGGACAGGCAACCTATGGCACGGGTGCCGAAGGCAGCACGTGGGCTGATTTTCAGTGGTACTCACAATACCTGGGTCCTGGCCACTGGTCTGGGGGGGGGGGGGGGCTCTGCACTGTAATTTAATTTTAAATGAAGCTTCTTAAACATTTTTAAAACTTTATTTACTTTACATACAACAATAGTTTAGTTCTATATTAAAGATTTCTAGAAAGAGACCTTCTAAAAACATTAATGTATTACTGGCACGTGAAACCTTAAATTAGAGTGAATAAATGAAGACTCGGCACACCACTTCTTAAAGGTTGTCAACGCCTGGTGTAGAGAGATGGAGCAGTCATCAGCAACTGAAAAAGACTGCTTATGAAAATAAGAGTGGATCCAGGACAGGATGGGAAAAGGGAGGCTCATGAAACAACTATATGAAGGTAATGCTGGGAGATAAAATGATCCAACCTGTCAAAGCCTTAACTAAGGTCATGAAAAATGAACAGAGAAAAGGAAATATCAGCAGTAAGGGCAGAGGACCCATAACCAGGTTAAAACCTAAACACAAACATTCCCAGGAGAGAAGATGGGAGAACGGGAAAAATCTAAGGGGAAAAAGGAGTTCAGAAGAGCTGGCAGTTTATTAATGAGACAATAATAAAGGCACAACTGCAAACTATCATGATATGAAGGAAAGACAGTAAGAAGCCGAGTCAGCTGCATCAGGAGCTCTTCAATTACTTGAAAACCAAAAAGGAATTCTACAGGAAATAGAAACATGGACACATTGCCACGGATGAGCACAAAATAGCACAAGCATGTAGGGTCAAAATACAGAATGCTAAGGCACAAAATGTATTACACCTAACAAGGGACATATAGGGGATTAAATGAGAAAGATGAAAGAAAGTGAAGGTCTACTACAGGGGTTGTGCCAAAGGTGGCATGCGAGCCGATTTTTAATGGCACAATGCTGCAAGCCAAGGTCCTGGCCACCGGCCCCAGTCAGACTGCTGCCGGCCTGGGTGAAGGAAACCCCAGGCCGGCAGTGGGCTGAGAGGGGCCCCTGGCTGAGAGTCTGGCTGGCAGGAGCCTGTGGCCGGAACCCCAGAGCAGCAGAGGGCTGAGCTGCTCAGCCCACCGCCGCTCTGGGATCCTGGCCGCTGGCCCCACTCAGCTTAAGCCTTAAGGTAATAGCTGAAGCAATCCTGGAACCATTAGTGACTGTCTTAGAGCTCTCATAGGTTATGTCTACATTGCAATGAGACACTTGCAGCTAGCCCTTGCCAGTTAACTCAGGCTCCTGGAACATGGGCTGTGGGGCTGTTTAACTGGGGTCTAGATGTTCTGGACTGAGCTGCAGCCTAAGCTCTGGGACTCTCCAACCTCGCAAGGCCCTAGAGACTCTGGGTTCCAGCCCAAACTCAGATATCTATACCAAAATTAAACAGCCCTGCAAACCAGAGTCACCTGGCACGGACCAGCTGCAGGTTTTCAACTGCAGTGGAGACATACCATATAGGAAGGGTGAGGTCCCAGAGGCCTGGAGAAGGGCAAACATAGTACCCATCTTCAAAAAGGAGAACAAAGAGGGCCCAGGAAATTATAGACCAGTCAGGCTAACTTTGATACCTGGAAAGCTACTGGAGCAAATTATTAAACAATTTATAAGCACCCTAGAGGATAATAAAGTGATAAGTCAAGAATCAGAGGGGTAGCCGTGTTAGTCTGGATCTGCACAAGCGACAAAGAGTCCTGTGGCACCTTAAAGACTAACAAAAGTACTGAAGCATAAACTTTCGTGGGCTAATACCCCCTCGTCGGATGCATGCAGTGGAAGTATCCAGAAGTATCCAGAGACAAGTATAAAAAGTGATAAGGTATAAAGTGATAAGTAATGACAAATCCATGTTGGCTAAGAACAAATCATACCAACCCAACCTAGTTTACTTCTTTGATACAATTACTGGTCTACTGGACAGAGGGGTTTTAGTAAAGCTTCTGACATCATCCCATATTACAATCTCATAAGCAAATTAGGGAAATGTGGTCTAGATCAAACTGGTGAAAGATGGGTGCACAACTGGCTGAAAGACCAAGGCATCAATGGCTTGCTGTCATATTGGGAGGACTTATCTAGTGGGGTCCTAAAGAGTGTATCCTGGTTTAAGGGTAAAATCTGCAGAAGACACCATGCTAGAAAGGGTTGCAAGCACTTTTGAATTCTAATCCTGTCGTCCACACAACCTGAATAAATTGGATAGTTGGTCTGAAACCAACAAGATGAAATTCAATAAAGACAATACAAAGTACTACACTTAGGAAGGAACAATAAAATGAACAAATACAAAACGGGAAATAATTGGCTAGGCAGTTGTACTGCAGAAAAGGATCTTGGGGTTATAGTGGATCACAAACTGAATACAAGTCAACAACGTGATGCAGCTGTAAAAGGAAGGCTAATATTCTTAGATGCATTAATAGGAGTGTCATACAGAAGACATGGGAGGTAACTGTCTTGCTATACTCAGCACTGATGAGGCTGCAGACGGACTACTGTGTCCAGTAGTGGGTGCCACACAAAGAAGGATTTGGACAAATTCGAGGAGAGCAAGAAAAATGATAAAAGGTTTATAAAACATGATTTATGAGGAAAGGTAAAAAATGGCATGTTTTCTTCTTCAGAAAATAAGACTTTGAGGAATCTGATAACAGTCTTCAAATATGTTATGGGCTGTTATATAAAGGATGGTGATCAACTGTTCTCCATGTCCACTGAAGGTAGGACAAGAAGTAATCAGCTTAATTTGCAGCAAGCAAGATTTAGGTTAGATATTAGGAAAAACTCTCTCACTATCAGGGTGGCTAAGTACTAGAATAGGTTACCAAGACATGTTGTCGAAATCCAGTCATTAGAGGATTTTAATAACAGGTTAGATAAATGCCTGTCATGGATGGTCTAGGCATACTTGGCCCAGTCTCTGTGCAGGGAGAATCTTGAAGTCCCTTTCAACCCTATATTTCTATGGTTCTAAGGCCTGGTCTATACTACGAAATTATGCCGACTTTCTAGAGTTCCAATTAAGTAAACCGATTGTATACATTTGACTGTGTCCCCCCGCAGTAAGCGGGCTAATTCGGCGGATTGCATTCACAGTACCGTGGCTAACATTGACTCTCAGAGCAGTGTACTGTGGGTAGGTATCCCACAGTTCCCGCAGTCCCCTGACCCCTTGGAATTCTTGGTTAAGCTGGCATTGCATGATGGGGGCAAAAACATTCTTGCGGGTTTTCTTTCACGCTTCTCGTCAGTCGCCCCTCCCTCTGCGCAAGGTACAGCAGACAGTCGTTTCTCGCTTTTCGGGCTTGCAGACGCCATACTGCTTTTAGCAGACAGAGCCACATGTCTGCTGCCCACCACTTCTGCTAGAACTCTGCTCTCCTACTGCTAAGAAACTACCTCAGAGGTCCTCTCGCTGTTCCGTAAAAATATCTATTCTGATGGCATCAGCATCTCTCACGGTGTGACTGCTATGAATCCGCCTCATAGGTCCTCTTGCAGTTCAGTAAATATGTCAAGTCTTGTGGGTCCTGCATCTCTTGCTGTGTGGCGTCACTTCTCTCACTGAGTGGCTGTGTGGCATCTCTTCTCTCTCCATCTGAGATCACTTCTCTCGTCATTCTGTTTGTCGTCGAATGCTTCCGCTGTCAACTCTGCCCTTTTCCATGGATTGCCCGCACTGATGCCATAGCAGTGCAAGCATGGAGACCACTCAGCTCCTGGCAGCAGTTACAAGCATTGTAAAGCAGTTTATGCAGAAACAGAAAAACGCTGTGAGGGCGCGACAGCAGAGCAGTCACGAGAGTGAGGAGGAGATGGACACAGGCCTCTTCAAAAACAATGGCACTGGCAACTTGGGGATCCTGGTGGCAATGGGGCAAGCTCATGCCATGGAACAGTGATTTTGGGCCCAGGAAACAAGCACTGACTGGTGGGACCGCACAGTGCTGCAGGTCTGGGTTGATTCCCAGAGGCTCATGCATAAGGGCACCTTCATGGAACTTTGTGACTTGCTTTCCCCTGTCCTGAATCGGAAGAATACCAAGATGAGAGCAGCCCTCTGGAAGCTTGCAACGCCAGACTGCTACCAGTCAGTCGGTAATCAGTTTGGAGTGGGTATATCTACAGTGGGGGCTGTAGTGATGCAAGTAACCAGTGCAATCATTGAACTGATGCTATCAAGGGTAGGAAGGAATAATCAAATGCACAAATACAAAATGGGAAATAATTGGCTAGGTAGTTGTACTGCAGAGTCCCAGTGACTCTGGGAAATGTGCAGGCCATAGTGGATGTTTTTGCTGCAATGGGGTTCCCTAACTGTGACGGGGCTATAGACGGAACGCATATCCCTATCCTGACACCGGACCACTAGCGCTGTGAGTATGTCAACTGCAAAGGGTACTTTTCCATGGTTCTGCAAGCATTGGTCGACCACAAGAGACGTTTCACCAACCTCAACGTGGGATGGCTGGGCAGAGTTCATGACACTCACATCTTCAAGAACACTAGTCTTTTTAAACAACTGCAGGAAGGGACTCTCTTCCCAGACCAAAAATTACTGTTGGGGACCTTGAAATGTCGATTGGTATCCTTGGAGACCCAGTCTACCCCTTAATGCCCTGCCTCATGAAGCCATACATGGGTGCCCTTGATAGTAGTAAGGAGCTGTTCAACTACAGGCTGAGCAAATGCAGAATGGTGGTAGAGTGTGTGTTTGGGCATCTAAAGGGATGCTGGCACAGCTTATTGACTCGTTCAGACCTTAGCAAAAGAAATATTCCCATTGTTATTGCTGCTTGCCGCGTGCTCCCCAATCTCTCTGAGAGCAAGGGGGAGACGTTTATGGTGGGGTGGGAGGTTGAGGCAAATCACCTGGCCACTGATTATGTGCAGCCAGACACCAGGCCAACTAGAAGGGCGCCACAGGATGTGCTGCGCATCAGAGAAGCCTTGGTAACCAGTTTCATAAATGGCCAGTCTACACTGTGACATTTCTGTTTCTGCTTCTTGAAAACCCAACCCCCTTGGTCAGGCTACAGTATGAAAAGTTCTGTTTCTTTCTACTTGTTTGTTTTCTCTCTCTTGATCCACTGCACTTAACTTTAAGCCTGACATCCTCCCACCTTCGATCAGCACTTGCAATAAAGCTAATGTTGTCTGAAAACCATGCATTCTTTATTAACAAGGTCACAGAAATGGGGGGAATGCTGCAAAGGTAGACCTGGAAGGGATGTGTGAGGGGGGAAGCAGCAGGTGGGATGGTGGATGAAGGGAGGAGAAGAACACACTACAATTCACAACTTTGGGAATGTCAGCCTTTTGGTGCTTGGGCACTCCTCTGGGGTGGAGTGATTGGGTGCCTGGAGTTCCCACCCTGTGTTCTTCGGAGTCTGGGTGATGAGGCTAGGGAACCTGGGGAAGACGGGGGTGGTTAGAGGGGCTGTAGTGGCAGTCTTTGCTTCAGCTGCCTTTCCTGCAGCTCCACCAGACGCCGGGGCATGTCGGTTTGATCCGCCAGTGGCCTGAGCATTGCTTCCTTCCTTCTCTCACCTCCTTTGTTCCCGCTCATCCCTCCTTTGCTCCTGTTCGTTCCTTCTCTGCTCCCGCTCATCCACCACTTTTTGGCAGTCCAATATTGATTGTCTCCAACCCCTCAGCTCAGCTCTTTCAGTCCAGGAGGACCGCATGAGCTCTGTGAACATTTCATCGCGCGTGTATTTTTATTGCTGTCTTATCTGTGCAAGCCTGTGGGACATGGATGACAGGGGGAGAATTGAAACATTTGCAGCTGGGGGATGAAAGAAACGGCTTTCTTTCTGTTCACAGAACAGCTCTCTGGGATGAGTGTTGCACCCCTTCCACCCAGAACCTGGTGGTATCTGGAAAGATCCCTGCAAGCCAGACGCGAACAGCACAGTGTCTATGTGCCCCTCCCTCACCACGGTCAGAGGAGACAGGGACAAACAATCCCACACGTTACCAGTTAGCCAGACTCCCCCACCACTAGGGTAACTGCAGGGAGGATTTCTTTTAAGAAACAGGCAAACATCCCAGTAGGAACGGACACCTCTCGATGCCCCCTTACTTTCAAGCACAATGATATCACTTTGCTGGGGATAACACAGAGAGTTAAAGAACGGATGTTGTGAACACCGGGACCAAATACTGCCAGGCTTTTATAGTACCTCCAGGAGAGGTTTATGCAGTTGTCCCTGTAGGATTTACGCTCCATCCTCAGACACATTAATAGACTTTTCCCAACAGTAGCAGCACTGTCCATGATTGCATCCTAAGTCCTCAGGGCACAGTAATTATTAAAAAATGGTTGCTTTTCAAGCATGTAACACATTTAAAATGCTTGACGCTCACCAGGGCTGCCTTCTACAGCCTGTCTGTCCAGGATACCATCCTTGGAAGGGTTGGGAGGTTACTGGCTCCAGGGTGATAAATAGATCCTGGCTTTCGGGGAGACAGGTGTCTCTGCTTGCCTGTTCTGTGCTGTCCTCGCTCTCATCCGCCTCCTCATCTTCCTTGAACGCCAAAGCATCTGCCATGTTGACAATCATCCTATTGGTGGAGTCCACGAACACAGGTGGGGTAGTGGTGACGCACCTCCCTAGAATCGCATGCAGCTATGTGTAATAGTGGCATGTCTTGGGCTGTGACCTGGAGCGTCCATTGGCTTCTTTGTTTTTTTGGTAGGCTTGCCTAAGCTCCTTAATTTTAACATGGCACTGTTGTGCATTCCTGCTGTGGCCTCTTTCCATCAGGCTGTTGGAGTCTTTGGCATATGTATCGGCATTTCTTTTTTTGGATCGCAGTTCTGCCAGCATGGATTCATCTCCCCATACAGCGAACAGATTCCGCACTTCCCTTGCGGTCCACGCTGGGGCTGTTTTGCAATTCTGGGACTGCATGGTTCCCCTCTGCTGGTGGGCTCTGCATGGTGAGCTGTGCAGGAGAGCTCGCCACGCTAGCCAAAGAGGAAATGAGATTGCAAAAATCCTGGGGCTTTTCCTGTCTAACTGCCCAGTGCATCCGCGTTCAGAGTGCTGTTCAGAGCGGTCACAATGGACCAATCTGGGATAGCTCCCAGAGGCCAGTAACGTCAAATTTCGTCCTCACTAAGTCAAGTTCAACCTGGAAATGTTGATTTCAGCGCTGCTCCCCTTGTCGGGGGAAATCGATTTAAAGAGCCTTTTAAGTCGACCGAAATGGCATCATCCTGAGGTTAGGTACATGGTTAGATCGATTTAATGCTGATAAATTCGATAAACTCGTAGCGTCGACCAGGCCTAAGAGTCACACTGAAACAAACAGGAAGGAAGCAAAGAAGAGAAGAGCATACGGAAAAGAAGGAAATGAGGTTGAGAAGTAAGAGGGGGAAAAAAAGTAATAGAGATGGAGAAACGTGGTAACTAGAAGCATCACAAACAAGATGGGCCATAGGAGAGGAAAATATATACAAACCATGAAGTATCATTAGCTCTCCCAAATAAAACCCCAGATTATAGGGAAAAAACTGAGCTACTGAGCCCCTCAACAATAAAAACTCAGACTCAAACTATTGGTGTTCCCCACATTTCATTTCATAACGTACAGAAGGAGAGAAGAGAGGTTCCCAACCACAAAACAGAAATGAAAATGAAGTTCTGTCATGGCACCACAGGACTTCTAACACATTAACTATTAAAGTGTATTGATTAAATTGTTCCCAGGCTGCAACTTACGAATTAGCCTTCATAAGTCAAATTCTCTCCATCCTCAGAGGCACTGACATTTCAATGACTGCAGACTTGGGAGGAGCTTTCCTTCATCCAGAACCTTAGAAACATATCTGTTCCTGCAGTGTTCCCAGAACATGGTGCTATGGAGAGTGAGTAATCACGCTCAGTTCCAGACTCCTCACCAATCCTCCGATACTAGACTCCGAGGCTGGTTTACAACCTTGGATGGTTAGGGTCCTCTATAATAGATCTAATATTCAAATACATTACATGTCCTAATGGTCCAATGCTTTACATTGGAAAATCCTGACTGGAGAGTACAAAAATTAGGCAAAAACAGAAGCAATCACAGGCTGAACTGTCTTGATGCACCCATATGTTTTATTTGTTGCTATATAAGGATAAGGAATCATACAAGCTCTTGAATAGAAGTTTCCAGAAGCGGAGGGGGAAAAAATATAATGAATTAAATTATTACTCACCAACAAGCATCTCAAAGAGAAAAACTCCTACAGACCACCAATCGCACTCCCGTCCATAGCAGCCATCACCTCCCTGTGACTTCAAGACTTCAGGAGATATGTAGTCAGGCGTTCCAACAGCTGTATCACAGCGCACCATACCAGTCTACGTAATTGCAAAAAATTGCAAGTAATAATCTATTTAATTGAAACAATACAATAAACAGAGTGTTTCACCAAAATTAAAATTAACCCATTTATGGTATTTTGAGAAAAACATATCCCAAAGTAAGTCTTTTAGGAAACATTTAAGGCCTCCAAGAGTTCCTATTCCAGAAGTAGTTTCTGACAAAATGACTATTCCTGGTAACTCCTATTTTTTTTTTTAAAGCATATCTTTCAAGATTGAAAATGAAGATTTCCAGGTTTGTGGATCTTGGGTAGTAGATAGAAAAACTCCAGTCAGGGCTCTAAGGGTATGCTGATTTGTTCCTGTGCTTGTGTAGGGAGTGTCCTGAACGGATGGAGCAGTTTCTTAGTGTACTCCTCAGTGGGATCCTACCCAAGATCCACAAACCTGGAAATCTTGGACGCACCATCATCTCAGGCATCAGCACTCTCACTGAAGGACTGTCTGAGTATGTGGACTCTCTTCTCGGACCCTACGCCATCAGCACTCCCAGCTATCTCTGTGACACCACTGATTTCCTGAGAAAACTACAATACATTGGTGATCTCCCAGAAAACGTCATCCTAGCCACCATGGATGTAGTGGCCCTCTACACAAACATCCCACACATAGATGGAATACACGCTGTCAGGAACAGCATCCCATATGATGCCACAGCACAACGAGTTACTGAGCTCTGTGACTTTATCCTCACGCACAATTATTTCAAATTTGATGACAATATATACCTCCAGACCAGTGGCACTGTTATGGGCACCCACATGGCCTCACAATATGCCAACATATTTATGGATGACCTGGATCAACGCTTCCTCAACTCTCGTCCACTCAGGCCCCTTCTCTACCTATGCTACATTGATGACATCTTCATCATCTGGACCCATGGGAAAGAAACTCTGGAAGAATTCCACCATGATTTCAACAGCTTTCACCCCACCATCAACCTCAGCCTGGACCAGTCTACACGAGAGGTTCACCTCCTGGACACCATAGTACAAATAAGTAACCGTCACATAAACACCACCATATACAAAAAACCTAGTGCTATGCCTACCTTCATGCCTTCAGCTTCCATCCTGGACACACTACACGCTCCATTGTCTACAGCCAAGCACTGAGGTACAACCGCATTTGCTCCAACCCCTCAGACAGAGACCAACACCTACAAGATCTTCACCAGGCATCCTTAAAACTGCAATACCCGCATGAGGAAGTAAGGAAATAGATAAACAGGTCCAAATATGTACCCAGAAGACTCCTGCTGCAAGACAAACCCAAGAAAGAAAACAACAGAACACCACTGGCCACTACCTACAGTCCTCAGTTAAAACCTCTCCAACATATCATCAGTGATCTACAAGCCATCCTGGACAATGATCCCTCAGTTTGACAGGCCTTGGGAGGCAGGCCAGTCCTCGCTCACAGACAACCTGCCAACCTGAAGCAGATTCTCATCAGCAACCACACACTGCACAATAGCAACTCTAACTCAGGAACCAATCCATGCAACAAACCTCGATGCCAACTCTGCCCACATATCTACACCAGCAACACCATCACAGGACCTAACCAGCTCAGCCACACAATCATTGGTTCATTCACCTGCACATCTACCAATATAATATACACCATCATGTGCCAGCAATGCCCCTCTGCTATGTACATCAGCCAAACTGGACAATCTTCACGTAAAAGGATAAATGGACATAAATCGAATATTAGGAATGGCAATATACAAAAGCCTGTAGGAGAACATTTCAACCTCCCTGGACATACCATAGCAAATTTAAAGACAGCCATACTGTAGCAAGAAAAACTTCAAGACCACACTTTAAAGAGAAACTGCTGAGCTCCAGTTCATCTGCAAATTCAGCACCATCAGGTCTAACATAGACTGTGAATGGCTTGCCAATTACAAAAGCAGTTTCTCCTCTCTGGGTGTTCACACCTCCAGATCACCTGCTGGAAGCGGGCCTTACCCCCCTTGACTGAATTTACCTTGCTTTCTTGCCTGCATATTTATACCTGCCTCTGGAGATTTCCACAACATTCATCTGATGAAGTGGGTCTTAGCCCACGAAAGCTCATGATCCCTAAGATCTTCTAGTCTAAAAGGTGCTACAAGACTCTTTGTCGCTTTTGCAGATCCAGACTAACATGGCTATCCCTTTGATACTACACATTTCATTAGTCACTTTACCTTAATCTAAATTTTTTAAGTTGAAAACCACTAGGTGGTGCTGTTTGAGCAATTATATATAGTAATGAATATATGGGACTATGTAAATTGTTGCCTCTTCAGTAACAATTTCATTTATACCGAAGTGTTAGTTTCTAAATTGCTCCAAGATTACTAATGTTGAAATTAGGAGTTGTCTCATGAGCTGTTCAAACATTTGGCTTTAGAATGAACACACAGAAATTCATAAACATACATGCTCCCAGAAATAACAAAAAAAAAAGGTCTCTTTCCTTTGTCGCCATGCCAGAGTAGTTTATTATGAGCCAATGTCACAAAAAACAGAATGTCTCGCCCTCTACTTAAAATTAGATAGCAAGCAATATTCTGCCAATCAAGAAGCTCAATTAGCTGAACATTCCTTTATTCCTTACATCTCTGAGTAATTTACAATACAATAAACCCTGAACATTCTCTATCTTTATGGTAGATAAAATATTTAATTTCATACTTACTTCATCCATTTTCATACAGGTGCCAAAATCTGCCAACTTTAGATGCCCATGTTTATCCAAAAGCATATTGTCAGGCTTCACATCTCTGTGTATCAAGCCCATGGAGTGAATTGCATCCAGAGCAAGGACAACTTCAGCTGTGTAAAATTTGGCCCATTTTTCAGGCACGTCATAATTGCTCATAAGGTTTACAAGATCCCCACCCGGCATATATTCCATTACCATATACAAATATCGGTCATCTTGAAAGGCACAAAAGAGCTAAAGTAGAAAAGAAGGAAAATTAATCTTGAGGGATATAGGAAAAAGCAACCTTCGTTCTATTCTGGTTTCTTGAAACTCTGTTCTTAGATAATCAGAGATTTTCAAGATTGTTGCAAGGCAAGTTCAATTTTTTTTTCCAAGTTTCTAATAAAGGCTTTGGTTAATTTAGTAATCTAATAATAGTAATCTAATATCTGCTAAACTTTAAGGCTTTAAACCTTATCTCACAATCTTAAAGAACTACTAATTTCTTATTTATTCCATTTATTAAGTGCATCTCATTCTGTTTCTTAGCATGAAACCCAGTATAACGAGGCATCACCGAAATGCCAGCTCCCTCTGAGATACAAGTACAATTCAGAGTACTGGAAATAGCTAAACAGAAGCTGGTGTGCCTAAAATTGTTTTAAAATTTCATTTCTGTATTATGTTATTGCTCCTAAATATTTACATAATTATTATTTGGAACTCATTACTGCTGTTTTCCTGTTAACATCACCAAGCAAAATTAGAAATGATAAATGCAGGTTAATGTGTCTGTGAAGTGGTGATGCCTGAGGTGATTAACTTTAGTAATAATTAAATATAGCTTGGTATATATTATAGTTAATATTTTAGGTTACTGGTGTGCTGAAAGTAAGTTTATTTCTTTACAAATTATTTTAGAGGGTTTCACTGAATGCACTCTAGGACTTTCACCTCTAGATCCAATCCACATGAATACAGTTCAAATAAGGCCAGGCTTCTACTATGTAATTGGTCAGTGGCCAGTACTAAAATGAGATGGCTATATTTACCTTTTACGTACAGAGAATCACATCTACACACTTGAAAATGTTTCAAATTATAATTATTTAATTCTTAAATTAAAAGTACAAGAATTTTTTCCTGCATTTAGGTTTTCATTGTTACAGACTGAGGTACATGGGTGCATAAATAGATACTTAATACTTAAATCCACTTTCCTCCTCCCTAATATATTCCAAAATGACATAATGCAATGTTTGTGATCTTGTGATTGAGCCATATTACAAACACTAATAAAATTAATCTGGCATAACAGATTAGTAGAAAAAAATTCTGTTTGCTAACATATTTTTGTAACAGCAATCTGACTCACAATTTTCCCTTTACACAACAATTATTAAAATTTCAAATAGAATACACATTTGAGGCTGTTTGAAAATTCTATTTCATTTTATACTGCAGTGATCAACATAAAAGTTAGCCTATCAATATGGACAAATATACACTAAAAAAAAAAAGTCACTGATCCTGATTCTCAGCTCAGTTACACTGGTGTGACTTCTAATTTGAGATCAGAATCTAACTCATTATTTGAATTTAAATGAATATGAAACTGACCCCAAAATTAAATACATTTAACTTAAATTTAAAAACTACAGAAAACACTCCTTACTTGAACCACCCAGGGACTGTTGGCAAAGGCCATGATATCTCTTTCTTCCCAGAAAAAGGCTGAATCCGATCTTTTTATCATTTCAAATTTACTAAGAAGCTTCATTGCATACACCTTCTGTGACGTTTTATGGCGAACCTGTTGGTTAAAAAAGAAGAAAAAAATTGTGGTTTTAAAACATTTATAAAAAAATCAAGTAAACCTAATTTCTTACCTGCTAATTGTTTTCTGTGATGTGGCAAGTCCCCTACATCAGGTGGTAACCAATCCAGATTTCTATGTCTGCAATTTCTAGGCAGTGAGGAGTCTGAAACTCGTTGAGATCTTCCAAAGCTAGAGGAGAAAACCTTATAGCTCTACTTACTTCTAGCCATTCTACCACAGTCTGTTAATCAAATAGGGTAACTTAGAGGGTGTCTATACTGGAGTCATCATACAAAAGAAACTAACAGGCAAGAAGAACAAGGAGTACTTGTGGCACTTTAGAGACTAAAAAATTTATTTTGGCATGAGCTTTCGTGGGCTAAAACCCACTTCATCAGATGTATAGAGTGGAACATACAGTAGGAAGATTTTATTTATCTATCTATCTATCTATATATCTGATAATCAAGGTGACCCATTTTAAACAGTTGACAAGAAGGTGTGAGTAACAGTAGGGGAAAATTAACATGGGGAAATAGATTTCAGTGTGTGCAATGACCGAGCCACTCCCAGTCTTTGTTCAAGACTAATTTAATGGTATCCAGTTTGCAAATTAATTCCACTTCAGCAGTTTCTCGTTGAAGTCTGTTTTTGAAGGGTTTTTTTTTTGGTGGTGGTGGTGGGGGGGTTTGAAAAAGTGACACTTTTTGGTCAGTTACTGAGTGGCCAGAGACTGAAGTGTTCTACTGGTTTTTGAATGTTATGATTGCTGATGTCAGAATTGTGTCCATTTATTCTTTTGAGTAGAGACTGTTCAGTTTGCCCAATGTACATGGCAGAGGGGCATTGCTGGCACATGATGGCATATATCACATGTTCTCTGTGTGTGTATATATCTTCCTACTGTATGTTTCACTCTATACATCTGATGAAGTGGGTTTTAGCCCACAAAAGCTTATGCCCAAATAAATTTTTTAGTCTCTAAGATGCCACAAATACTCCTCATTCTTTTTGCAGATACAGACTAACACAGCTACCACTCTGAAACCTGTTAATCAGCAAGAGTAATTTGTTCTTCACCGATACACTGCCACCTTTATAAATAATGGATCAGCACAACACTGACCTAACCTTACTCAAGAAAGACACTGCTTTTAATGAGACATGCACCAAGCTTGAGAATCAACTGGGAGGTTGGCACTGAGAGAGATTTCTTTTGAAACTGTTCCTTGAGTAAACCACCACCAAATAATCTAGAGCTCTTAAAAAGAATGGAGGCGAGATGGAAGTTAGCTAAAATGCTCCTCCTCCCAAAAGACTCACTGGCTTAAGACAGATAACCCCAGGAAGCTGGCATCTAGTCAGATAGATTCCTATGTCAACTGACTGAGACTATCTACTACAACAAAGCACTTGAAGAGAAGTTCCTGAAATTAGTCTTAGAACTTTGGAATTTCCCAAAATTCAACTGGAACAGTCTATCTACTCTAGCAAGAATGCCTGCTCGCAGGAAAGGGGCATGAAAATGACTGACAGATGACAGAGATATACTCATCATCTATACTAGTGGCAGCCACATGCCTGAATTAGCACTGCACAAATTAAACTTCACAGTCCTTTTTGAAAAAGTATCCAGATCTAGAATAGTCTAAAAATAAGATGCAACTACTGAAATATATTTTTCCCGCAAGTTCACACCTCTAAATGGTGACACTGAAATTTAGCAATCACTGACGTGTCATTTTCATCCACCCATTCAGAACACACATGCCCCACACTGAAACAACAAGATAAACCAGTACGTGAAAGCCATCAGGACATGTGGAACAGGGGTAGAGGAAAAACATATTTTTAGATCTTAAAGCATAATGGTTGCAACCTCTTATGCATTTTTATTCTAACAAGTTTAATTGCAGATTTTAATATTCATAAATGCCTTTTTTAATACTATTGAGCTTTTTGTTTCAATAGTACCTGGGGCAGTGAGTTCAAAGCCTAATTATACATTGTTCAAAAAATATTGCCTTTCATCTGTTTAAAGTCTGTTGTTTTTCAACTTTATAAGACATCATCTTGTTATTCTACTACAAGAAAAGATAAATAAAACACCCAACTGACCTTCTCTATAGAGTTCATTATTTTAAATACCCTTATGTCACAGTATATCTAAACTGTCTCAATATTTCCTTGTCTGTAATCATTTTACTTGCCCTTTTCTAGACCTCTTCTAATTTTGAAATGGAACAATGAGAACTTCATTCAAGCATCTCATCTATCTATAATAGTATGGTAACATTACAATATGATTCTCTATCCCAGAGGGGGCAAACTATGGCCCATGGACCATATCTGACCCACAGGACCCTCCTGCTTGGCCGCTCCCTCACTATTCCTCCTCCCCCACAGCTTCAGCTCACTATGCCACCTGAGCAATGCTCTGGGCAGCAGGGCTGCGAGCTCCTGGGGCAGCGCAGCTGCAGAACCACGGCCTAACTCAGTGCTGTGTGCTACGCGGTGGCATGGCTGGCTCCAACCAGATGGTGCAGCTGCCTGTCCTGATGCTCTGGGTGGCATGGCTGTAGCATCACCAGCCACCAGTGCTACAGGCAGCACGGTAAGGAGGCAGGGAGCAAGGGGAGTGGGGGGTTTGGCTAGACGGCACAGTAGTTCAGGGGATGGTCACGGGGTGGGGGTGTGGACAAGGGTCTGGGCAGGGAACGGGGGGTTGAATGGGGGCAGGAGTTCCAGGGGGGCAATCAGGAAGGAGAGGAGGGTTTGTATGGGCGGCAGGGAGCTCCAGGGGACAGAGATTGGGGGAGAGGGGTGGATGGAGCAGGGGTCCCAGGGTGGGGGCTATCAGGAAGAAGGAAAGGGGGGTTGGATGGGGCAAGAGTCGGGGGGGGGGCATCAGTGGGCGAGAAGTGTGTGGGGGTGTCAAATAGGAGGCGGGTGTCTTGCTACGCCTGGCTGTCTGGAGAGGCACAGCCTCCCCTAACTGGCCCTCCATACAATTTCAAAAACCCAACGCGGCGCTCAGGCCAAAAAGTTTGTCCGCCCCTGCTCTATCCTATTCCTAAAGCAAGTTAGCATTTGTTTGTTTTTTTTTTTTAAAAAAAACCAATTCTGAGGAAATGTTTTCATTGAACTATTCACAGTTATACCGTAAACATTTTCCTGAGTTGTTGCAACTATATTAGAACCCAATATTTAAGAGAACCTCATATTTATTTATCTGTATTCCCAGTTTCTCAGCCCACTTAGGCTCAAACTGAATAAATAGTCTAAAAATTGCATTACCGTCTAAATGAGAACTTGTATCACAAAATCTGGAGTAGTCCTGGAAAACTCTACAATAGGCAGAGTTTGGACACAACCCTGTGAAGTTATTTGATAATCCCTATAACATAAAAGACAAACTAATTGGCACTTTACGGACTCACTAAAAGCTTTTAGTTATCCTTAAATGAATGGATTCAGACATTATGACACAATATAGTATTGAAGTGAAACAAATATTTAAAGGACAGATGTCTAAATTCGAAAGCTTCTTTTAAGGAATAAAACAGATTATGGAGTAGAATATGAAATCAGAGGTACGATATCTGAATCATACAGAATATAAATTTATTGCATCTTAGATATATGCATGTATCTCCCTTTATGGTTTTACAAAAGGTATTCCACTCTCTTTTTCATAGAAAATAATCTAAATTTGTAAAACCAAAATCAGCAGGTTAGAAATTTGACTGGTGTATTCCAGGACCGACTATTTAGTAAAATCAACTAGAAAACTATTGATCAGCTAGTGACCAATTAAGTTATGCAACTAAAAATTGTTTATTTTAAGGATGTATCTATTTGCATAAGAGCATATGTCTTACGCTCCTACTGATCTCATAGTAAAGCCTTTAAAATGTGCACAGCCTCTTGCCTTGTCTGTAACCATGGAAACCTCAAACAGCCTCCTCATTCTGAGGATCTGCAGGCATTACAGTTCCTTGAGACAATAAGCACTATTTGTAGGAACAGAAAAAAAATCAAGGCACAAGATACTCTGGAAAGCAGCCAACAGAGGTCTAGAAACATCATTAGGTATGTGTATACTATGTTCTTGAATCCATGAGCTTTATGCTGCCTAGACTGGCGCGCATATTTTAGAGATCAGCCTCTTACACAGCCTGTTACTAGGCAACAACTTTCTAAATGGTTAATGCATAGGAACTGTAGATGTTTAAAAAATTATCCATATGCTGGAAGAACTCTGAAGTATATACAATTTAAGGCATTAAGGAAATGTCCTCACATAAGATTACTTGGAGAACTAATTCCTCTCCAGTTCCAAATATCAGCATCATGCATAAAGCTGTTGAATGCACTGAAAGCTGTATTACATAAACCGGAGCTTCCATAGACCCTTTTGCTCAATTGCAGAAGAAATATTGGCACAGAGATCCTCAGAGAAAACCTTACTCATCAGAGGCATTGGGATAAAACTGGTCAGCCCTCCGTCATGCTACCAGCTTATGATCCCTAAGTGATCACTCACTACTGGGGGATCAGAGAAGCAGTTCTGGGGTTGGTGTGGCATGCACAACTGACTTTATGCCAAAGGAAAAAGTTTCCTGCCCCTAGAGAAATTCTCCACTGGCCAGTTACAGGTAGAAACCAAATTCTACGTAACACATGTAGAGTGCAAAGCAGTGGGAATGGAGAAAAGAATCTGTCCCACTGACTGAGCTGGAGGTGTCAAATTATCAGGTGGCTACAGGATACAACCACTACCTTGGTCAGCACTGAGAAACAGAAGTACCTCAAGACAATGAATAACTGTGGCAATGACACATTCATAGATTTGCTGTCCTGAGCACGTGTGTGAAAGGACCTAGGGGAGATCTTTCTTGTATCACTATGGCCATCAGTGAAGCAACTAGAGGCATCTTCGGTCAAGAATTATCAAGCCAATTCCTGGAGGGGGAGAGGGATGGGAGAAAGGGAGGGAGGGGAGAGTGAGTGAGTGTATGTGCACGTGTGTGTGTGCACGCGCTGAGGTGCTAACATTTGTCTAGGCACCTGTGTAATTGGCCTGATGCTGTAAACTGCACCCAGCTGCACGGAAAAGAGATGCCACAGTTGAAAGGAAACATGTGTGTGCACGCTGACGTGCTAACATTTGTCTAGGCACCTGTGTAATTGGCCTGATGCTGTAAACTGCACCCAACTGCATGGAAAAGAGATGCCACAGTTGAAAGGAAACTTATATCAAAATATAGGGGAAAAATCTGTCAAATTTCCTTCATGTTGCCACCATATACTAAAGTTAGTTTGATTCATGTATGCTTTCTTAAAGCACCACAGTTACTCTATGGCCTGGTCCCTGCTTCATTAATGAAACAAAACAAATTAATGGTGTCTTAAAAGACAAGTCTCCCCATGACAGATTCTGCCATCACATAAGAGGTGCACTGAAGACCACGCCCCCCCCCCCAGTCACTATATCAAAAGGTAACCTGCATAATGAGAAAATTATGCAGCTGTTCTAAATAGTCAGCTTTCTCCATGCATCAAATCTACTACTGATAATGGTGCCAAGTCTTGTCATGGAGAGATAAACTTAAAATCCTAGGGTGCAGAAAGGTTTTGAAAGTAACCTAAAATATCACAAGATGTGCTGCTGATGCATAAAGAGGTAAACTTAGTTAAACGTGCTACAGAGATGGAGCCAGCATTAGTCTCCTAAAGGGGGAGGTTTCAGCTTGTAGAGACAAAAGACATCTGCCCTTTTATCTGGACTAGCACTGAAGCATGCACCCTGTCAGCAGGCAGAGTAGAGGCAACAGACAATGTGCTACATGTTTAACGACAATAATTAAGTGGCAGCCCATTTACACACATCTGGACCAGTGTGGTCTTCATGAACTCCATAAAACTGCAGAGATTTAACACTGAAATTGTGCAATACAGATCTGCTATCCAGAGACACTGACTTCCCTAAGATATGGTAAATGGACCTAACATACTCTGCAAATGGGGTAGGCCTCTTTCCATTATGTGGGCAGTGAGCTCTTATGGTAAAGGATTATGCCAGTCAGCAATATCAGCTGACCATAATCCAGTATTTTGTGATAAGGCACAAGAGAAGAAACATAGGAAACCACTTATATTTGAATTTTAATCAATACGATTTTCCCCCCCCAAGAGACAACAATATGCAAAACCACATGCTGAATACACATTACCCTCCTCTGCATAAACTATTGGCCATAATCTAAACATACAATATTTGTTTTATCTCTGCCTCAGACACCAATCATAGCTCTTCACTCAATGCATAATAAAAGGAATTGGTAGTTGAAAATAGATGTATCTTATTCACCCTCTCATCAGATGACTTCTACATTCTTAGCTTGCTCATCAGCTATTGGTCTCTCTGCACCCAAAGCTAGAATCCAACAGTGGAGTTTTATTACTTTTGGAGTATCCGAAAATTGTTTTTCCACCAAAGTCTGAGACTGAGCCCAGAGCCAATTAGTCTTCCTCTGCAGGGCTGACATCTGGGGACAGGAGAAGGGTATTTGTTAATCTATGTACAGGACTAAATACCACAGAATGTGTTGTCCCCAACTCAGTAGGCAGAACATGGAAATCAGAGAAAATAAATCTGCACTAGCTCTCCTTTCTTCGGGAACTGCCACACAGGAGCTGCAAATTTGAGGGGAGTTAGCTTCCACTGCAGGATGACCCTTCTGCTAGAATGAGACAGAGGTCTAAAAATCATGAATGATGTGGAGACGGTAAATAAAGAAGTGTTGTTTACACCTTCACAACAAAAGAAAAGCCAGTTACCTACCTTGTAACTGTTGTTCTTCAAGATGTGTTGTTCACGTCCATTCCAAATTAGGTGTACGCGCGTCGTGTGCATGAATGTCGGAAACTGTTTCCCTCAGCGGCTCCCATCGGGCTGGCAGGGGAGCCCCCTAGAGTGGTGCCCTTGCAGCAGTGAATACATTACCCTGCCGGCCCGACCCCCCTTCGGTTCCTTCTTAACATTGAGTCTGGCAGAGGCGGGGGGGGGGGGGGGGGGGTCTTGTAATGGACGGAAACAACACATCTCGAAGAACAACAGTTACTAGGTAGGTAACCTTCTTTTCTTCTTCGAGTGATTGTTCACGTTCATTCCAAGTTAGGTGACTTCCAAGCTTACCATAGAAAGAGGGTAAGTGAAATGGAATAATGAAGTGAAGAATGGCCCTGCCAACCGCTGCATCGTCTCTGGCCTGCTGGTTTATTGCGTAATGGGCTGTAAACATATGCACAGAGGACCAGGTCGCTGCTCTACAGATGTCCTGGATAGGGATCTGGGTCAGGAACGCCGTTGAAGAAGCGAGCACTCTGGTTGAATGTGCCGTGATCACCGGGGCCAGAACCCTGGCCAGTTTGTAGCAGGCACAAATGCAGTCTGCAATCCATGAAGATATGCATTGTGCCGAGACTGGAAGGCCCTTCATTCTGTCCAGAATGGTGACAAACAACTGGGTCGACTTCTGGAAAGGTTTAGTCTGTTCCAATTAGAATGCCAGACCCCTATGGATGTCCAGACTATGCAGACTACGGTGACTCGGGTTTGTGTGAGGTTTACGATAGAACACTGGCAAACAAATGTCCTGACCCATGTGGAATTGTGAGACCACCATAGGAAGAAACTTAGGGTGTGGCCTGAGTTGCACTTTGTCCTTATGAAAGACTGTATAAGGCAGCTTGGAGGGGAGTGCCGACAGCTCAGATACCCTCCTTGTCAAAGTAATGGCCACCAGGAACACCATTTTCCAAGAGAGGTGGAGCAGAGAGCAAGAGGAGAGGGGCTCAAATGGAGAGCTCACAAACCTGGAGAGGATCAGGTTTAAATTCCAGGGTGGAACCGGTGATCGAGAGTGCGGGAAAACTCTGTCTAGACCTTTGAGGAAATGCCCCACCATGGGGTTGGAAAATACTGAGCAGCCGAAACCCCTCAGGTGGAATGTCTAGATGGCCACCAGGTGCACCATGATTAAGGAAGGAGAGAGACCTTGCTGCTTGAGGTGCAGGAGGTATTCCAGGATGAGCGGGACAGAGGCCTGCACTGGTTGTACCTGCTTGGGCTTGAATCAGCAGGAGAACCTTTTCTACTTAGTTAAGTAGGTTGCCCTGGTGGAAGGCTTCCCACTGCCAAAGAGAATCTGTTCCACCGGAAAAGAGCACTGGCTCTCCATAGGATTCAGCCACAGAGCTTCCTTGCCAAGAGATGCAGGGATTGCAGGTCTGGGTAGAGTAGGTGCCCATGGTCCTGCGTGATCAGATCGCAGTGAAGGGACAGTGCAATCGGGGTAGTCACCGAGAGTTCCAACAAGGTCGTAAACCAGTGCTGCAAGGCCAAGCTGGTGGCTTTGTCCTTGCGTATCTTGAGGAGGACCCTGTCAACAAGCAGGATTGGCGGAAAGGTGTACTTCTGACTCCCGCCCCACAGGATCGAGAACGCGTCAGCGACTGAGCCGAGACTGTGGTTCTGAAAGGAGCAAAACTGGGGGCACTGATTGTTGCTCTTGGTGGCGAAAAGGTCCATTTGGGGATATCCCCACCTCCGGAAGATTGACTGTATGACATCCCACCTGATCGACCACTTGTGCATGCAGTATGACCTGCTGAGATTGTCCGCGAGCTCGTTCCAGGCCCCCAGAGGTAGAACACTTCGAGGTGGATGGAACGGGCTATACAGAAGTCCCAGAGGAGAAGAGCCTCGCAGCAGAGAGGCAATGTTTATATAAGACATTGTTTATTGCTTGTTTATATAAAACACGGCGGTAGTTGTCTGTCAGAACTGTCACGCCGTGACCTTGTAATGTGGTGTGAAAGGTTCGGCAGGCCAGATGAACTGCTCTGAGCTCCTTTACATTGATATGGAGCTGCATCTCTTCCTTTGACCACAAGCCCTGTGTCCTCAAATCCCCTAAGTGATCACCTCAGCCAAGATCCGACAAGTCTGTCACTAGCGTCAGAGCAGGCTATGGCCTTGTGAAGGGGATTCCCGCGCAGACCACTGGACGATCCAGCCACCAGCGCAGGGACTCCAACACCTGGATGGGAACTGTCACCATCAGGCCCAGGGAATCTCTGCATGGACAGTATGCCCAGGCGAGCCATGCCTGTGAAGTCCTGAGCCTCAGTCAGGCATCTTTGACCACGTATGTGCAAGCTGCCATATGTCCTAGGAGCTGCAGGCAACACCTGACCGTGGTGGTGGGAAACTAGCATCGGGTTCACAATCTGCTGCATGGCCAGGAATCTGGGTTCCGTCAGACTCGTCCATGCCTACACCAAGTCCAGGACTGTGCCCATGAACTACAACTTCTGCATTGGCATCAGGGAGCATTTGGGCACACTGACGATGAGGCCCAATCTGAGAAACGTGTCCAGGGCCACCGATACATGGGATTGGACCTGCTCTTTGGATCGGTCCATGATGAGCCAATCGTTGAGGTACGGGTACACCTGGATCTGTCTTTTCCACAGAAAGGCCGCCACTATTGCCGTGCATTTTGTGAACACATGTGGGGCCGCAGCCAGTCTGAACGGAAGGACTGTAAACTGATAATGGCACTGATTCACGACGAACTGGAGGAAATGCCAATGGGCAGGGCAGATGGCCATATGAAAGTATGTCTTTCATATCTAGGGCAGCGTACCAACCCCCAGATCCAAGCACAGGATAATAGTGTTCAGGGAGACCATGCGGAAACAGATTTTGACCCAATATTTGTTGAGCCCGTGAAGATCTAAAATGGACCGGAAGCCCCTCTTTACCTTGGTAATTAGAAAGTAATGGGAATAAAACCCTTTCTCCCTTAGTTCCTGCAGAACTTCCTCCACTGCTCCCATCTCAAGGAATGAATGAACTTCCTGCATTAGGAGTTGCTCGTGAAAGGGGTCCCTGAAGAGGGACGGGGAAGGAGGGTGAGAGGGACGGGGAAGGAGGAAAACTGAAGAGCATATCCCTCTTTTACTGTATGCAGGACCCAACAGTCTAACGTTATCCAGGATCACGCACTGTAGAAATGGGACAACTGGTTCAAAAAATGGAGGGATGGATCCGGGTATGGGGTTGGTAGTCTGCCCTCGAGCGCACCTTCAAAATCCCTGCTTATTTCCCAGCTGGGGCTTATTCTGGCCTTGGTTAGGCACAGAATTTTGTCACTGCCTATTGTTCCTGCCCCGCTTACGATACAGCTCCTGCCTGTGTCTGGACTGGTACTGCCTTTGTTGGGATGGCTGGGGCTTGTACGACTTTCTTTGAATTGCTGGCATATGCATTCCCAAAGACTTGAGGGTGACTCTGGAGTCCTTGAGGGGATGCAGCCTAACGTCTGTCTGGTCCAAAAAGAGGCCCAACCCCTCAAACAAAAGGTCCTGGAGGAGGTTTTGGACCTCTGGAGGAAGACCCAAGGCCTGAAAACATGCAGACTACCTCATGACCACCCCCGAGGTGATGATCCTGGCCGCCGCGTCTGCTGAGTCGAGAGAGGCCTGTAAGGAGGTCTTGGCTACCGTCTTCCACTCTTCCACCTGGGACAAACTCTGTGTGGGCACTGTGGGGCAAGTGATCTTTAAACTTACAGACAGATGCCCATGAGTTAAAGTTATGTCTACTTAAGATTGCCTGCTGATTTGCTATACATAGCTGGAGGGCCCCGGAGGAGTAGACCTTCCTCCTGAAGAGGTCCGCTTGGCCTCCTTGGCCATAGGGGCTGGGACTTGCTGGCCATATCGCTGCCTTTCGTTCACAGCAGAGATGACCAAGGAGCAAGGTGGTGGGTGGCAGAAGAGGAACTCATAGCCCCTGGAGGGGGTAAAGTACTTCCTTTCCGCTCCCTTGGCCGTCGGAGCGCTGGAGGCCAGAGTCTGCCAGATCATATTATAGTTAGCCTGGATCGTTTTTATAAGCAGGAATGCGATCCTGGAGGGACCTTCTGGGCTGAGGATGTCCACCATCAGATCCTCTTATTCGACCACCTCCTCCACTTGCAGGCCCAGGCTTTGGGTGACTCTGCAGAGCAACTCCTGCTAGGCCCTATGGTCAACTGGTGGCGGCCCTGACACCAAGGTGCCCACCACTGCCTCCAGGGATAAGGAGATGAGGTGTTGCTGGACCTCCTCAACCTGACCCTCCTCCTAAGTTTGGGGCACATCCGGACCCTGTGCTGTTGGCAACCTTTGGGACGGTGCCGGGCTGGGTGCCGCCTCTAACAGCTGTTCCCCTTGAGGGTCGGCTGGTGCCCCGGACACCATGGCTTACCTCACCCTCAACGAATGCTGGCGTGGAGATCGGGACTGATGGCACTCCGAATACCCAAACCTGGAGGAAATGCCTTGCTGATGATGATAGGCCCACAGGGTCCAAAACGGGCATTGGCCTGTAGGAGCCCAATGCGTATGCCAAGCGGTCTGGGGCTCCCTGCGATCCGAGAGTCTGTGCACATAGCTGAAGCGACCTGAGTCTTTCTTGGATTCCGATCTCGAGGGCCATGGCGGTGCCGTAGCCTGCCGGGGAGTCGGGGAATGGGTCCTTTTCTGCTGGGACTTTGAGCGGTATCTGGGCTCCCAGGACCAGGCTCGGTTCCTTCCGCCCAGGGCTGGTGACCTCTGTTCCACACCACATCGGTGCCAGATGACCGCAGGTGCTGGGGATCAGCGCCCAGAGGGAGAGGGTACCGTAGGCTGAGTCGACTCCAGTGCCGTTGTGTCCCACTGGGTCAAGGGCATCTGGGAGTCAAGTGAGGCTGAGCTCAACCAGGAGTAGTGCCAGGAACGGCACCAGCACAGTGACCTTGAGCGGTGCACCATAGCTGGCTTTCCTCTGGACAGCACCCGTGGTGGGGGTGCCAGAGGCTTCTCCCTATCAGGGAGAAGACTTGATGCGGACAGTTCAATGAGGTCTCTTGCTGCCTCAAACGTACCTGGCATGGAGGGCTGCTCGAGGGCCTCCTCCAAGGCTCCATTGGCACTGCAGTCACTCAGCCTGGGGCTTGACGGGCCTCATGGTGCCGGAGCCACCTGTGCCGGCACGTGGCCCAGGCCCGCGCTCTCTGCTTGAGTACTAGGCTCCACGGGCAGCACTGCCTTCCTGTGAGGGGAGCGCCCTCTGTCCCCGCAGCTGTGCCATCTGACCAGTGCCGGAGAGGTCAACCAGCTTCAGGGCTTTTTCTCCCTTCTCGGTGCCAAATTGCAGTACCGTGCCGACGCCAGATCCTGCATGGACTCCAGGGCGCTGTGCACCAAAGACGCCGGTGCCAATGATGGGCAGTCCAAGGCCAATGGCTGTAATGCAGCCTCCATGAGCAGCTGTTTGAGGCAAAAGTCTCTCTTTTTCTCAGTTCTGAGCTTGAAAGCCTTATAGATTTTGCAGCGCTCAGTCTGTTGCAATTTCCCCAAACAACGAAGGCAGGAGTCATGGGGATTGCTGATAGGCATGGGCTTGCGGCATATGGCACAAGCTTTAAATCCCTGGGCTTGCCGTATGCCCCACAGCCCAAGGCCGGTGCTGGAAGCAACTTCCAGACACCACTGTACAAAGGAATTACTTAACTACTGCTAATTAACTGATAACTACTGTAACACTATGCTAAGGATTACTCACTAAGCAAGAGCTGTACCAATGTCCCCACAGATGGACAGTAAGAAGGAACTGAAGGGGGGCCGGCAGGGTAATATATGTACCGCTGCAAGGGTGCCACTCTAGGGGACTGCCCTGCTGGCCTGAAGGGAGCCGCTGAGAGAAAAAGTGAATAAGGAAAAGTTATTTACTTGTTTCTATAATATAAGAACTAGGGGCCACCAAATGAAATGAATGGGCAGCAGATTTAAAACAAATAAAAGGAAGTTCTTCCTCACACAGCGCAGTCAGCCTATAGAACTCTTTGCCTGAAGAGATTGTGAATGCTAGGACTATAACAGGGTTTAAAAGAGAACTGGATAAATTCATGGAGGTTAAGTCCATTAATGGCTATTAGCCAGGATGGGTAAGAAATGGTGTCCCAAGCCTCTGTTTGTGAGAGGGTGGTGATGGATGGTAGGAGAGAGAGCACTTGATCGTTACCTGTTAAGTTCACTCACTCTGTGGCACCTGGCATTGGCCACTGTCGGTAGACAGGATACTGGGCTGGATGGACCTTTGGTCTGACCCAATATGGCCATTCTTATGTTCATGTTCTGGATGTCCAAAACCTCTGATTGCTAAAAGCTGGAACTGGATGATGGAATGGATCACTCGATAAACTGCCCTGCTCTGTTCACTCCCTCTGAAGCATCTGGCACAGGCCATAGTCAGAAGACAAGATACTAGACCAGATGACCCACTGGTCTGACCCAATGTGGCCATTCTTATGTTATTATGTTGCCCACGGTTTTTAGAGCCTGCCAAAGCAAACTCCTATATTGGTTATAAACTGAACTATATGTTTTAATTATTGCAAATCATCATCCATGATTGTTTGAAAAGACTTATGATAATATTCTGAATGCAGCAGAAAGTGATAGGGCTTATAACACTCATAGTAGAGCAAATACTAAGTCTAAATTATATCATTTAAAGTTGGAATGAAATGTATAAAGAGATCTATATAAATCTGAGTGTGTCAAAATTCCCTCCCTCCACACCCAACTATTATTTTAGGCCTTCTTCTGGTGCATTTGCTGAAACCAATGCCAGCTCAAAAACAAATATATTTTTATCTGAACATATTATGAATGTTAACACATATTACAACATTCTTTTCCGTCTTCTTCCTATCTGATGGAGGAAGAACTGTACTCTACACTAGTCCATTTGCACTCTGGCTTTCTCCTCTAGCCTATGAATCAAGTACATACCTATGCAATTCCCATTTCTATGGTCAAGTGAAACAAAAAAATCTCTATTAGAAGTATTGCAAAATAACACTTGATACGGGAATCGGTAGTGGAAGGCAGATAGAAAGGAGGCCTACAAGGAGAGTTTCCTCCTTACAAAATTATTTGCAACAGCTCCTCTTCTGTCAAGTGGGGCCCTACGATATAGTTTCTCTTCTTCTACCACTATGAGCAGGTATTTTGTGGGCTCTCTGTTAACTCTGCTGAAACTAAGCAGAGCTCACCTAGAGGTAATGTGTGTAAGAGCTTCACTCTCACATTGTCATACAGGAATGACCTTGCCAAAAAAAATCACTCCTTTTTCACACGAATCACATTCAAACTTGCAAGTTACCTATGAGTAAGGCTGTGATTTAGTCACGGAGGTCACAGAAATCACAGAATCCATGACTTCCAGCAGCCTCCATTACTTCAGCCTGCAGTGATCAGGAGCTGCAGGGTTCCCCCACCGCCCATTGGGGCAGGAAGCTGTGGGGTACCCCTGCCACCATGAGCAGCAGGGCTACCCCTCAGCTCCTGGTGGCCGGGAACACACATCTCCCTGCTGCTGGGGGCGACGTGACAGAGGAACTCCAGGCTCCCAGTGGATCGCAGCAGGGGAACCCCTGACCTCCCTGTCGCCAGGGGTGGCAGGGAACCCCCAAGCTCCCAGCAGCCAGAGGTGGCAGACAGCTCAGGACTGCTGCTGAGGAACTGAAGCTCCTGGCCCCAATTTGTGAGCTCCCAACCCGAGGGGAGCAGGCGACAGGGATGCCCTGCAGCCCCCAGGGATGCCCTGCAGCCCCCAGCTGTTACAGACAGCTCCTAGTCCCTGCAGCTGCCCTGCTTAAAGCAGCGCAGGGATCCGCAGATCCCCATTTCATCAAGGATATTTTTAGTAAAAGTTAGACACAGGTCACTGACTCCGTGAATTTTTCTGTTTTGCCCATGACCTGTCCATGACTTTTACTAAAAATATCTGTGACAAAATCTTAGCCTTACCCATGAGTCATGCAAATGTTGTTACAGTCGCTATTTTCTCTCTCCCATTTATCTTCCAAACTATTATTTCATTTTGGAAAGCATTTTAGGCATAGTTTGCATGTAAGACACTATCCAAAAAACTTTACTCTATTTAAACTGAGATACATTTTTAGTTACTGTAATTGCAATGAGGAATCCAATATCTAATTAAAACAGCAATACATCTATTACTAAAGTATAGAGATGGGGATAAAAGCTTTTCCTAATCATTTTAATGAGGTCAAATGTATATTTACTGGTCAAGATATATCAAATCTACAATATTGCTCTTTGAAAATTAACCCAGCTTGCTGCAGGGGAAACCAGCAATACAAATACAAAATTTGTCACGAACCTTGTGTGTGTTCCCTGTTTTTTCTTCAACATTCTATTTGTTAAAACACTCTGGATAATTTTCTTGGCTCTGTTTTTATTATTTCACCAGCCTTGAGAACTGCTAGCAGTTTTATAAATGGACTGTAAGTGTCTAATTTCATTGCAGCTTCTCTAAGTATTTCTACATCCTTTCTTGAAGTGTTATTTTGTAACTACTTACAGCAATGATTCTTGGCAAAGAGTAAACATTTTTTCCTCTTCTTCATAGAAAAAAACAACTACCACAAAGCTGCGAAATTTATAGGCACTTTCCAGCACAAATCCAAGCTGGTCCTACATCTATTATATTTACAACAAATTTTTAAAATGAGAAGTCAATGAAAACATATATATATAAAATTTAAAGTAGGCATTTTATATATCACACACACACGTTTAATTTTAAAATTGTTGATTTATCCCTACAACAGCACCTGGCAGCTTTGGCCACATCAAAATAAACTGCAAAGGAAACTATGGATAACTCAAATTAGCAGATGGAGTGTTCTGTAATCTCATCTTTATGTAAATTCCTAAATAGGCATTTACATTGGGTAATATACCTTGAAAACAAACAAACAATCTGGATTAAAAAAATTAGAAACAAAAATTAAGAAAAGAAATTTAGAATAAAAACCTTGTATGTAAATATTAATTGAGTGCATTATAAAACTGCTGTCCCATGTTCCAAGAGAAAGAGAACTGTGGGGAAAGCCTTCTTGTTGCACTATTGACACTACCAACAAAGGAGGTTTCCTGATACTATTACACTATAGTGATCATTTGTAGCCAAAAAAAGCAAAAAACAAAAACAAAAAAAAACAAAACAAAAAAACCCCACACATATACCTGGCACAAGCTAAATACTCTAAAGCTGCCCTAGGTAAAGGAAACAGCTTTTCAGCTCTGTTCCTTGCAGCCCATCATTATGGTTAACTATTATTAGGTCTCATTTTATGATTTTCAATACACTACTAAGCTTCAGCATAGGAAAGTGTGTTAAGGACATAATGTGAACATTTAATTCCCTTGGATTTCTTTATGTCACAAAGTTTATATTTAACAAGGAATTTGATACTAAATTACAACAAGCAGAGAATTAAAAAAACTATATCCATATTTGAAAATGTGCATACTTTCTATTAAAAGTGTGGCACTAACAGAGTATCTAGTTGGTGAAATAAATCTAGCTGACAAGTAGTAATCAGATGACGAGTAGACATTCTTACCAACTGTACTTCTCCAAAAGCACCTCTTCCAATCACTTTAACAACATCATAGTCTTCAGCTTTCATTTGTAAAGCTCGAATTTTTTCCACAATTTTCTCATCTAAAATAAGTTTAAAGAATGACGTCATAAAGACAAATCTGTAGTGGTGTGCGAATAGCTCTGGTAAGTTTAATCAGATAGTAAAAATAAGCCATTTGAACACAAATGTTAAAATTTTAAACTAACTTCTACATTGTCTTTAAACCATTTGCTCAGAATCAAAAGCCATAATTGCAGTCTTTTTGGTATTTCTTGGTAAACAGTTGAATTATCATCTCCCTTTAACTGTAAAAACTAGTGCTATTCTGATTTCAGTTGTATTTTACCTATTGCCTTAAAAATACACACTTTTCAAGACTCCAGACACATTTTAGCAGTTAAAGACCCAACATGACAACCTTAAACTTTTCAAACTTTTACTCCTCTGCTACCTGCTGTGCTGCTGCCATCCATTAACATTCTTTTGATAAGGGTGGAATGTTAAAGTAGCACATTCAGCAGCATAGCAGGTACAATCTAAGAGGATATACCTGTGAGGTTCAATAGCCAGCAAGTGGTTAAGCACACTACTAAATATGTTTCTTTCACAACAGGACCAGAGAACAGTCTCTGTTCCAGGAACCCTTCGTGGTTCTATCTTGGGGTTGCTCCTTTCCAGTCCTTCCTTAAGCAGGAATCCCCAAGATCTTCTCTTTAGAACAGGGATGTACTACTTTCTCCCTACCCAGAAGTCTCTCCTGCTCTCCTTCATGGAGCTGGATTCTGTTAGTCAGATTTTCCTAGGAGCTCTCAGGTCTCCTTTCTGGAGCTGAGTTGTATATTAGCCAACTGGGGGTGGGGGTGGGGCTTTACCAACTTCTGTCCCAGCTAGTTCCTTTTCCTTAATTAGCATTTACGTTGCTCAGCAAGCCAGCCTTTCACTGCTGGTATCTCTTGGCATTTGTTCTTCTGTGAGAGAGGAGGCAACCTTTATGCTAGTCCCTTTCTCCCAGGTATCCCCAATTGGTTGTGTGAGAGGGGAGCCTTGTCCCAGTCTCTTTGCAAAGCTCCCAGCCTGAAGTCCTTAAAGAAACAGTAATGGATTTCCTCCTGAACACTTTTTACCACCAGGACTGCTTCCTCTCTCTCAGTGTCTCCCAGATCCTTGTATATATAATCAGAGCTTTCAATCACTTAAAGGGTCATGCCATATAATGGGGTAGGCAGACCATTAGGCCATGCTACCCTTAAGGGACAGATAACCAAAGGAATTTTTGCTCCCTAGACAATGTAAACATTAATAGAATTACGGTTCCTCCTTTTTATTCCCTGGCTCATGCATGCTTTTACAGGACACTAACATTTGAGAGGAGTGAGTATCCCCTGAGTAGCTGCAAATTCACCCCCACACCCCGCACCCTACACCCCAATAAGCTTGAGTTCTAGTTTAGAAAGCAGTTTTAACTAAGCTAGTTATAAAACCGCATCAGCTAGCACAGCTTTGTCTATACTGTAGCTCCAATTGGTTTTAAAACAAGACTGAAATTTTGGGAAAATTTTCTTTGCATAGACAACAGCTATGTTTTGAAGTGGCTTAAGAAAGAGTCATAGTAAATTTATTTACATGGCGAAGATGCACCTAAAACAAACACTGCAACTTAAGAACCATACTTAAAAATCCATTTAAGATCTGGTAGAAGGGCTTTTCTGAATTACAAGTATAATTTTTATTCAAAATGGCATACACTCATGTAAATTTTTAGTAATTACATACTTGTTTTCTGCAGATTACAACAGACTAACAACTGCAAGACGTGAATTACTAAATTTTGCAATTAGTACTTAAGCAAAAGATAAAATAAAGTAAGGATAACACATCATAAAAATACTCATTTGACTGTTTTAATTATTGATAATACTTTAATACTGAACAGTATATTTTGCAATACTTTTGTAAGAGTAATGAAATTTTAGTAATGAACATCAAAACAGCAATGCAATCTCAAATATCTGCTGAAAAGGGAATGCTGTTTTTAAATGGCTCGCCAATTACAAAAGCAGTTTCTCCTCTCTGGGTGTTCACACCTCCAGATCACCTGCTGGAAGTGAGCTTCACCCCCTGCCCCCAACTGAATTACCTTGCTTTCTTGCCTGCTTATACCTGCCTCTGGAGATTTCTACAACATTCATCTGATGAAGTGGGTCTTAGCCCACGAAAGCTCATGATCCCTAAAATCTGTTAGTCTATAAGGTGCTACAAGACTCTCTGCTGTTTTTAGAGTGCAAGCTATATTTTGTGGTGATTAGCAAAGTGCACATAAGTAATGTATAGTATTTCTGCACATGCCGCTTCCAAGACTGTTATAGTGCAATCATGACAACATCAAACATGTTTAAGTGCACTTACATCTATTTAAGAAATTATCTATGTTCTTGTTTTTCCTCAGTGCTGGAAAATCCAGATCAAGGACCAAAGAATTCAGGCCATCCTGTAAAGAAATAAAAATAAGTTAATTGTAAACATGCTTCCAGAATTTCAAAATTAACCTCTCTCTTAAAACTATTATAATAATAAGTATCGTTCTATATAACCCTAATGCACAGACGACAATCCCAGTATGCAAATACAGTTATCTTAATGAACGCAAAAGGGTTGCACAAACACAAGGGAAGCAGCATGTGTTTTAGAATTCTCCCTCGCTCAAGATTTCATTTCACTGGATTTCTGATCTTGAATCTGGACTCCCTAGGACAAGATAAACCACAACTTCCCTACATCTTAAAACACGTTCATTCTTTGAGGCACAGTAAGGCAATCCTCATTCTGAAATCAATTGTCAATGCCTTTGTACAGGCTAACTGATTTCAGTAACTTTTATGAACAGGAAGCAAAGAGCTCCCTAAAAATCTAAGTATAACAGAAGTCCAAAGAATACTTATAGAACAGAAAGAGGCTATTAAAAAAAGCTTAGTTATTGAAAATATTTCTTACTCTTTAACACTGAAGGGAAGGAGGACAGGTGAGTGAGAATCTAGTCCAATGGGAAAATGAAAAATTTCTTGTCTAAAGAAACCATATTAACTGGATTCCTCCTCTTAGAAACCAAAGCTCAAAAGGCTGTCTCCAAAAATACATAAACTGTCCAATCATGAAGAAACAAAGAACTGTTAAAGGAAGTTTCATGTATTCCAGAAGAATCAGATGTCATCCAAATCCCGCATCTACAGAAGCAGGCAAGAGAGCTGAGGGGAAATACTTAGGTGGGAAACAGCCAAAAGTTAGGGCCAATATGGTCCTCAAGATGAGCATAATGAAAGCTATGTGCTACAACAAAGATACATATACAAAAGAATACATATTCCTTCTCATTAGCATAAATTCACAAGTAGGCCAGATTTTTGGTCCAGAAAATGTTATTAGGGCTGTCAACTGATTTAAAAAAATAGTGATTAATCATTGATTAAAAAAATTAATTGTGCTATTAACCGTACTGTTAAAGAATATAATAACATTTATTTGCTTCTATGAAATCAATATATTTGAAAGCAATTACAAAGTGTACAGTACTCAATATTTTTATTACAAATATCTGCACTGTAGAAAACAAAAGAACTAGTCTTTTTCAATTCAGCTAATACAGGTACTACAGTGCAGTCACTTTATCATGAAAGTTGATCTTACAAATGTAGAATTATGTACAAAATTATGTGTACTCCAGAGCAGTAGTGGGCAACCTGCAGGCCACAAGTGGCCGTCAGGGTAATCCGCTGGTGGGCGGCAAGAGAGTTTGTTTATACTGACTATCCGCAAGCACGGCCACCTACAGTTTCCCATGGCCACAGTTTGCCGCCCACCACTGCTCTGGAGAATATCAGCACCAGAACCACTATCTTGTAGTTAAATGTACTGACAAAAAACGTGTTAAATTCCAAAATTTTACCCAACTGTTATTCTTCAAGGAAAAAGGAGTTTGTACACAACTGACCTTCTATGTCAAAAGAACACAGTAAATATAACTCCTTATGAAGGAGATAATGTATTTTTTTTTCAAAACAAGATAGTTTAGATAATTGGACAGCCCCTATTACATTCATCGTGTTCAAGCCTCAGTACTGTAAAACATTAATGATATACCTCCCCCCACACCATAGGAAAATATAGGAAAGTTTAGGTTCTGTGTATTATGATTAACTAGCATCTGTTTGGAAAGGCAAAATGAGTGAAACTTGATGCTTAGTTGCAGATACTATCAACTCTGGAGGTTAGGATATCACCTTGCAATAATGAGGCACACAATGTTCACTTAAGAACCTCAAATATTCACACACTGTCAATGCAAAGAACTGAGCAGCAGAGAGATTATAAAGGACATGTGTTTAAGGTTCTTCCACTCCTTAGAAATAAACATCAACAACTGCAAGACGCCCACTAAAATACTGTCATACTTCTTAATGCTAATCAACTACTCAGCAAGTCCTGAAGCCACTAAGAACTGAAGATTTAAAAATGCAGAAATTCAAACATGGGGATTCAAATATAGTCGAACAGAGCAATTATCTGTATGATATCGTGGAAACATTTAGTCATCCCATAAGGTCTTTTGAAGGATAGAGACTAATATCTCATTTGTTAGATGTTCAGCATTCAATGAAGCTTCAAGTAGTAGGAATAGCACATTAAGGGTATGTCTACACTGCAAAGAAAAATCCGCAACACCGAATCTCAAAGACCAGGACAAATGATTCAGGCTTACTGGGCTCAGGCTGCATGGCTAAAAATAGCAGTGTAGATGTTCCTGCTCAGGCTGGAGCCTAGACTCTGAAACCTGGCTCCAGTAGAGGGTGAAGAATTGCCTAATCTGTTAATTTATTTCTTCCTAGATTCTTTTCTAAATGCAACATAGAACTACATGCAACATGCAGAGTTGTAACTGGGACACCAACTAAATCTGTAGTAATACTAACAAGATTTCTAAGGCCAAAATCATCTCTCCAATTATGTGTCCACAATTGCCATTGAAGCTAATAGGCACTGCACATACACTTTATTGGCTATGTACATATAAAAGGAATAAAACTTGGATAACAAATTCTATTACTGTGTGCACTACAGACTGAAATATCTTCCTCTGAAAAGCTGTGTCTGCAAATGAATACATCTATCTTATATTGTCTGATGAATGTACGAGGGCAAGGCCATATTGCTGCTTGCATCTCTTTTCACAGGATTCGTGAAAATTTTCCACCTACAAAGGAACCACTAGCATAGATCAGTAGGTTTTTCTTTGTCTTTTGTAAGATTCTAAGAAACCTGCCTTAATCCAAGTACCTGTAGAGGAATTGGAAGTGTTCTGCATTAGACTGGATAATGATAATATGGATCTCAAAGTCCTAAAGGTTTCAGTCTTCTTTTGATAGATGTTATGTATACCACATACATCTAGTTTATGCTAATCTCTCACTTTGAATGCAAGGGGTTAGATGGAGGAATAGAATACTATCATTCTGATCCATGACTAGGGCTTCCAGGTACTACAGTAATAGTATTTATGGAATTCGGAGGGGGTTTTTTGGAGATAAAAGGTTAAATCAGCCCTGTGTGTTATATTCCGACTATGAAATTCTCTTATGGCCAGATGAGCTTTATGAAAAAGGTTGCTGGTCACTACACCGGAAAGTAAATATAAAATGATTCTGAGTTGGGGGTACCAAAAGGAAAGCGGTTATACACCTGAAAATATTATGTCCCAGTTGTGACGGGTTCCCCCGGTGTGCCACCTGGAACTGGAATACCACTGAGCCCTCTGATCAACCAGCCTGGGCTCCCTCTCACACTGTGCTGCTGTGACAAGCTGAAAAGTCCTCCAAGCTTGCACTTTCATCAGCATTCAGACAGGTAGGGAGACAGCCAGCTGCAGTTACATGCAGGCTCTCTAACCACCAGCCTCCCTGCCTGGGACCCCAAAGCAGCACTGTCCTGCCCTCGTCAAATCTGGCCAGTATATGGGTTTAGTACCTGGTCCGCATCTCCCGCAATGTGAAGAGGACCATGCACACTTGCGATAACCAAGCTGAGAGTTTCCCCAGAGACCTTAGTCAAACGCACATTGGTTTGGATTAAAAGTCTATTAACTACAAAAGGACAGATCTTAAATGATTATAAGTGATAGCAACACATCTAAGAAGGTTATCTAGTAAACAAACAAAAACACAAACTAAGTTTAACATACTAAATAGGTAGGATATGAATTAGCAAATTCTCACCCTGAGTGATAAACAGGCTGGGAGATTCTTAAAACACAAACTGCCTTTCCTTTGCAGCTTGGATTTTCCGGTTTTTCATACACAGGCTAGAAGTCCCTTTAGCCTGGGACCATCACTTCCCCCCAGTTCAGTCTTTGTTTCCAAGTGTGTTGTTGTAGGGAGAGTGAGGTACCATCACGATGTCATTTCCCCCTTTTATATCTTCTTCTCACTTGCTGGAAAGCTCTTTTGCTATGACTTGTGTCAAACAGTTCCCATTGTGTAGTGCTATCTCGGAGAGATTTCTGTCATACACAATTCCTCGTGCTCGTGTGCATTTTCCCAATAAGCCATTAAACATTGTACTGTTGCACCTGAAAGGCTGGTTATGGTGTTCTCAACCTCACGTTTCAATAATACGTACATAGTCAAACTGCATAACTTCACTTACAATGACAGTACACACAATCCAACGAGATATTAATGTCTAGCAGATCAAGACTTTTAGACTGATACCTCACAAGGCATATGTTGTACAAAATATATCTTAATTATTTGACAGTGGCGAATAAGAGGGAGCCAGGGTGTCAAACCAGTTTCCCCAAAAGAAGAGGTGAAATAACTCCTGATCAGTTTGCTTGTTCCTAACACTGTTTAACGCTCTCACCACTACCTTCCAGAAGTTTGACACCATGATGTACTTTTTGAAGGAACTGCAGACACGACTAAAGTCATACTCTGAGACGTAATCTCCTTGTGAAAAACTAATGAGAAGCCTTACTTGACCATAAATATATAATATACCACCACAAAAAAGGAAATTTCAATTCTGTAATTTCTACCTTTATAAATATACTACCCTAGGAATTGCTATATCGGTTCATACCCATAATACATCTTGTCTAGCATTCTATCTCCAATAGTGGCCAGCACCAGATGGTTCAAAGGAGAGCACAACAACCCCTGTAGTTGGCAACATCTGGTATGTTCATTAAAAATGTAGATAATCAATTTGCATATTTTTTTCTGAACATTACTGACAAACACCTCACAGTCACTATTTGTAGTCTGGCATAACAACTCACTTATTAATATGAATCAACATTGACATGTACAGAACTATGGGCAATGTAGTTTATAAAAACAAACAACCTTAAGCTACTCAGCAAAAGAAAAACAACCAATAAACAATCAGAGTTAAGGCTGTCCAGAATGGGTAATGTAGAAGGGAAACAGGTGAGGTTCAGAAGTGGAACTGATGATCTGAGTGCAGATGGGGACTGTCACTATCGTTTTATAGGATCCAGCACAATGGGGCCCCAATTGCAATTGTGTACCACAGTGACTGACTACTAAGGACTACCAACAATACAAACAATGGAGTTACAAATCCATAAGGAGGTTCTGATGATGGCTAACGTTTACAGCATCATCTGATTTTGTCATTCCTCAGAAGCCCTCACTGACTATAGATCCTTAACTGAGCCTGAATTTATCTTAAATACAGCTCAGGGGTGTTAGTTACTATATGTACCTGTATAGACTCAGCAATAAAACCTGTTCTTTTCCCAAACACCAACAGTCCTCCTAACTCTACTGCTCCCTGCATGGACTCATATATCTCCCGCTTGCTCTCCGTTTATTGTCACTGTCCCAGTTCACTGTAACTGCACCTGTATTTCCCTTTGGTGGTCCACCAAAGGCACCCATTCGCAGGTTTCCACCTCCCCAGTTCATTGCCTCTCTCGCGTGGAGATTCGCATCTCATTCCCATTAGACTCGGGTATTTGTAGGCTACCCTGTTTCCTGGCTTCACTGTGTTATTCCCAGCAGAGACAGGCTGGGTTGCCCAAGCACACCTGCTTTCTTTCTCTTTAGAGACAATTATAAGGCTGAATTGCTCCAATTACAAGTTACCCACAAAGCACTTCTTATCCAAGCCTATTTTATCCTTAAGGTAAAAGCATGACAAAGAAAACATATCAAACACAATAAAAGAACCTACACTCATGACAATAAGCTTATCAGAGAAAATCCCAACTCTAAGATGTGCTCTGGCAGGAGCAGTCCTTCAAAACCTCACCTCACCTAGCTTCAGTCTTTCTATACTGCCCTAAGGATTGGAGCCCCTCCATGGACCAGAGGTCCTGTTTGTTTGCTGGATCAGGAAGTAGGCCCTGAGCCACTTTAAAACCAGGCTATTTATCCAAAAATCCTTTGTCTGTTGATTTCTGGAGAATCCAGTTTGCACTAGCATATGCATACCTCTCCAGGGGTTGGCTTCAAAGGGCTGATAAAGAAAGTATACTAGCATCCCCCTTCAACTAGAAAAGGGTCATATAATTCTATAACACATACACAATTACATTTGTAATACAATGGGCCCCCAAAGATATTAACCCTAATTCAATAAGGTTTAATTTAAGACATTTCTCTTAATTCCATAAGATTTATCCAGGATATTGTCTGTCACAGTCACTGTAACTTGTTTTTAAACTACTCCAGAATCTGTACAAGCTGGAAGAGAATTGAAAATTACTTTTGGCTGTTTATGAACCTCAAGGTCTTTCTGCATTATATTTTTGGAGTTTTTTTAATGCATGGATTAATATGTTCAATCTATATCCTATTTATAGATCTGGGGGGGAAAGGCATTAAATTACATATTTTAGCGACACTGTCCTAGAGGGTCCACAAAATTGTAACAGTTAAATGTACGTTATCAGCATCACACCATGACATTGTTAAAATGTCCTACAGTGATGGAGTGTACCAGGCCCTATCAGGTCCTCCAGACGGCCTTGCGCGCCTATAATACTCCGCCCCAGAAAAAAGGCAGTAGGGTGGGGTCCTCCTTGCAGACTAAAGAGGTTGCAAGGAAGCAGCCAATCGGAGCCTAGAAGGCTCAAGAAAGGACCCTGTTCCTAAGTGACTGAGGAAACTGCAGCAGCTGGACAGAGCAGTAGCTGGCTGGGATCAGGAGTGGAAGGCTGGGAGAGCTCCTTAAACGAAAAGCAGGTGGAGGACCCAAGAAGCTGACGGGACAGAGTGGGAAGCAACACAGCAACAGACAAGCAACCCAGCAAGCCAGGCAATGCAGCAATAGACAATAGTGAAGGAAGCACCAGGTGGTTGCTAGTTGTAGGGTCCCTGGGACTCAGAGTAATGAGGGGCAGGCCTAGGTCCCACATGCAGAGTAGCCAAGGAGGCAACAAGTTTTGGTTGGCACTCAAGAAGGAGGCAAGTGCTTAAACAGGCCCAGAGTCAGGACTCAGGACTTTGGGGAGGGGCCAATCTTTTGTTGGACTGTGCTACCCTGGAAAGGGTTTGTTTTCCATATGTTTCACATACAGACTGCGTATGACTCAGCCTTAGGAGCGAGTCACTGAAAACCCTTCTAAAAAGAGAAACTGCTAGAAGAAGGCATCAAAAAATAAAAATAAAAAAATAGGCATGTACCTGGCCAGCAAGAGACGCTCACAAGTGGCCACACCTTTATACTTATGTCAAGGAGCCTTCTCTTCAACCCATCAATTGCTATATTTTATGACGACTGTAAAATTGTATCACTTTAACTATGCCAAATACTGCATACAATTAGCTCTCTCTTCTCCCAGCTTTCCATAAATTCTGTTCATAAAAATTTAAACAGCTTTTACATGTAGCTGCCAATGAACAGTCATAGAAACAGAGAAGAAAATAATGCCATCTAGATCCATTCTAGATCACTAAAAATCTTCCTAATTTCTGATGACTATCATCCACAAAGTGCAACAAAAAATCAGGGCTGGTGAAAAAAAGCAGCATTTCAAAATCTAAAGTTTATCCTTGAAGTTGCATGTTTATTTTAGGTGATATTTATAAAAAAGGGGGGGGGAGGTGGTTAAGTAAAAGTAGAAGCTAAAAATAAACCCAAAGGCCAATATTTCTGTGCTCTTGCTTAATCCTGGGAGAAGAGGTAGAAAGAGTCTTGTAAAAATTCTTTCAAAGAAAGCAAATTTTAAGGTTCACAAAAACATTAAACAAATATGAGGCTTTTCAAATACATGTTAACATTTACTGTATGAAAGACCTCTCTATATTTTAATACTTGACCAACAGATGTTTTAAGCTCTTATCTGTTGCTGAAGGGCATCTTTCACCTAAAAGCATTAAACGTGTATTACGTTTATGAACATTGATGAACATGCCTGGGTCAAAAGATTATACAGTAAAACAAACCATCCAAACTGAAGATAAGTAATGCAGGAAATGACATCCTCTGTCTAGGCCTCATAGATAAGTCATTCCTAACAGGAAATATGTTATTAAAGTGATTTCACTGTTCACTTCCTCTTTCTGTTATTACAAAAGGTTTAAAGCCATCAGAACTAAAAATAGCAGGAACCAAACACACTCGTTGGTAAAAGCGAAGGCAACTCCAGTCCTATCAAAAGAGATCTACAGTACTTGTGTAAATTCACTTAAACACTCTTTATATTGCATTTCTCCAGCAAACAAGTCTAAATTAAACGTTTTTTTTCAGCATTCTCCTGCATCAGAAGAAAGGATTTCCCAGAACAATTAGCCACTAGGAATCCACTTTGAAAGTAGCCCTCAATTTTGCCTTCTAAGCAGGCATCTTGTACAGTTTGAAGACCTAAATAAACAGAGGAAAAATTAACTAAAGGAAAGCCTTGGAAACAAGAAGAGTAAACGTGTGTTGTTCACTCTGACAAAGACAACTGGGGAGAAAACAGAAGCCACAAAACAATCAGTCAAATTCTCTGGTAATATATATTTCAAGTTATCCCATTGAAATTAGCACAGAATCTGGCCCCACCTCTGTTGGCACTTAATTCTAAAGTTATAATGGCTGGTTGAGCCTGTTTGAGGCTTATGCCTTCATCAACCCTGTTCAGCTGAATGGCCTGGCCTACTCAGATTTAGGCCCCAACATACTATGAGCAAAAATGTCCCCCCCAAAAACCAAACCACAACACTATTTGGACTAACATTAAACTTAGCAGAGACAGATTAAATACCTATTAGCAGGTGAATGTAGACTGGCTTCAATTTAAACCGGTTTATGAAATCATAAAATATGGGGTAAACAAGAACAGATTCCATACTCCCACATCCCTAATTTGAATTGTGAACAAGACAGAAAAGGATATCAGGAACCAGAAAAGTTGTAAGTGAGAAATGGCATCTTTAATATATTTTTGCCTTTATTTGTGGAAGACAATTTTAAACCAAGAATTAGACTTCTGTTTTATTTTTACCATAATGGTTCTGCCTTTATGAACAAAGAATTTTGTCTGTTAAGTGGTATGCTGACCAAGGGAAAGAAAATCATATAATACTTTACCTGATTAAAACAGAACAAGAGTTTGCAGATGCCAAAATATCTATTCACAGTGCCACCATGTACAATACCAATTACCTTTTTAGTGTTTTCAATTCATAACTAATCTAGAAAACAAAATAATCTAGGTGATTTAGAAGCACAACTAGTGATACTATAAACTCTTAAAAACAGAATATGCACTTTTTGAACATATGCATACTTAAACTGACAATTCAATGGCTTTTTAACGGACTAAAACCTTATAATATTCCCCGGTATGGATTTATACATGAGACCATAATATACCTAAAATACCCTTAAATGGTTTTGGACCTGCTGGAATGATTACTTCTCTCCATATAGAGGGAGCTACTATTAGAAATCAGGCTAACAAGCCATATAGCAGCAACAGGACAGGAAAAATGGTTGGGTATTTATGTGGGACTCTGAGCTCTAGAATTAATTTCACAACTTGGCTCACCAAATCCTGACTTTAAATTACTATCAGGACACTTGGAAGACTCATTTGTTCTTCTAGGACAGGGGTGGGCAAACTACAGCCTGGGAGCTGCATCCGGCCCTTCAGACGTTTTAAATCAAGACCTTGAGCTCCTGCTGGGGAGCGGGGTCAGCGGCTTGCCATGCTCTGCGTGGCTTCCACAGATCTCATTGGCTGGCAACTGCAGACAATGGGAGCTGCAGGGGTGGCATCTGTGGACAGGCAGCACACAATGCAGCCTGGCCACAGCTCCATGTAGGAGCTGGAGCGGGGACACGCCGCTGCTTCCGGAAGCGGCTTGAGGTATGCATCACCCAGAGCCTGCACTCTTGACCTCAAACCCCTGCTCCAGACCGGATCCCCATCCCACCCTCCAAACCCCTCAGTGCCAGCCCAGAGCCTCCTGCACCCTGAGCTGGAGCCCTCACCCCACCCCCACCCCCTACCCCAGCCCAGAGCCCTTTCCCACACCCTGAACAACTCATTTCTGGCCGCACCCCCTCACACATCCCAACCCCCAATTTGGTGAGCATTCATGGCCCACCATACAATTTCCATACCCAGATGTGGCCCTTGGGCCACAAAGTTTGCTGACCTCCGTTCTAGGATGTTCCCAAAGCAAAATAGTAAGTAGAGGTACGTGAAGGAAATGATGGATGGGGCTATAATCCTGGCAACATGTACTGTTTTATTGGTTTTATTGTTTTATAAAAGACAATTTGAAAATTATTTTATAAAAGACAATTTGAAATTTAGTAGTTGTTTGCAAATTACATTATTTGAGTTTTAACTGTATGGAATCTGGTAGTTTAGACTTGTGACTAAAAATAAATGTATTTAAATATATCTGAACATAGTCATCATCTACAAGTAAATACATATTTAGACATTTAAACATCTAACGTAGGCAATAGGTTTCAGTGAAATTTGGTCCTTCTCGCAAATTCTGCAACTGAACAGTATTTAAAACAATTTTTCAGGGTTTTTTATTTATTTGACTACTGGGGATAAAAACATCTTAATTACCATTTATAGTACAGTAGCATATATGGTCACCACTCAGGGATTAGCATCCTCTTAGGCTGTGTACATGTAAAGAGATATGGCCTCTGCCCTAAAGAGCTTACAGTGTAGTTTGAAATGGAATTTAACAGGTGAACAAAGTAAACAAACTGGAAGAGAGGGGTGAGGAGAAGCAGCAGCAACAGTATATTCATAACTTCCTTGTTGCACACAGGTTATATAGATAATTCATATTTCCAATATTACAGTGTTAGTTAGCAATAAAATTCTAAAAAAGTATATATGTACTTTAGCAGGAAATACTTCTATTAAATATTATTTCCACTTTTATTAAATGTCACCCTTTGTCTCTTCCCACAGCACATTTGCTGCCATTTTTGTCCTCAGACCCCAGCAATACACAACAAATTCTATGTCTACTTTTGCTGTGACAGTGCAATCACAGAAGATTCAGTCATCTAGTATAATCTGTCCTGAGCCAAATGTCACTGTATATTTATAAATCTCTTAGTTGGTTTTAATTTTTGATTTGGCATTGCTCTCAAGAGAGTAGACAAGAATAAAGATGCACTGAGTCCTAAATTAAAAATGTTAAATAAATACATAAACAGAAATAAAGATCATTTCTTTCCTGTTAATTTGGTTTCTCCAAGGCGTATCATACTACAAGCTTCAGCAGATGGACACAGGAAAGTAAAATAATTCTGATTATTACTCTCCCACATAGGTAACTGGATGTATTAACTTAGTTGAAGGCTTCCCAAACAACCAAACTGAATTTATACTCTAAGTAGATCCGCCCCCCCAAAAATCAAAACTATAAGCAGAGGTAGAAAAAGAGAAACTAATGTTCAGGTTTCAAGTTGTACAAAGTATTCCTTTTCAATACTGACAAGTCACAAGATATTGATCAAAAATTTTAACTGATCCACCAGTTTAGTAGAGACTTCTGACATTGGTCCAGAATAAAGCAAGTGAATACAGAAAGTTTGAGATCACAGATGACAGTACAATTTTAATCCCTTCTAATATTGGTAGAACAAGACCAGAGTTTTAACTGGAACGTTTCCTAGGTAAACTGTATACTTAAGTAAACCATTATGGTCTAAACAATTAGCTTAGAGTACTATGAATAAATATCCACCAATAAATTTTAAAAGAAGCGATAGAGTGTAGTTTAAATAAAAGCATATCCCACTACCCGTTTTAAATTAGAAAATGAACTGATTAGCAGCAGCAGGATTTAAAAAACCATTTTATTTCCACACTAACATGGAACAATTATCAGCTAAGCAGCATAAAATTCCTTTAATCCTCAGAATTTTACAATGATGACGCATTCATTGATAGAAACATGTAAAAGATTTTATTTACAAGATTTTAGAAAGGAACTTGGTTTACAAAGTATGTTTTAACAATTCTGTTTAAATGAATGTCTCACTTTTTTGTGTAACTGGTATAAAAGTAATTACACTGATCATAAATATAAATCACACTTAATATTTCAAATTTTCTATTTAAAATGGAAACCGCCTATACCTTGCGAATGTCAAGCATCAGATTGTAAGAAAGTATTTTTTGAAAAGATAAAAGTGCATTCACAAAGATTCTAATTTCATACTTAGCATCTACCATATTAGGAATTTAAGGAAAATTAACTGGGACTACATTACATCCCTCGGTTCAACATGTGTTCAAGAAAATACCACACTTCCCTAGGAACCTTAGTACTGCAGTTAGATTTACTGCTAATTTTCTTTCTCAAGCAGAAATAGCATACGTTATTGAAGCACATGCATGTGAATATATGTTTAACAATACGCATTCCTATAAATTCAGGAACTTTAAAAAGATATTTTCTCTTACTAAAGACGTCTGACAGACATATTGTATATGCCAAACTCCACACCAGGACTGCTCCAGTCGTAAGTGTAACAGAAACACTCCAGCATTTGAATCCTTCTGACATGTGCTGCGATGCAACATCCTAGGCCTAAGAAACTACTCCTACTCCAGTACCAATGGAGGGCACATTTGGGGGGACTGACAATACTGATTCCTAAGTGAAAACCAGAAGGACTCTGCGGAGAGATAACCTCCAAGGAAGTAAATTGGCATTTACTTCCTTGGCAACAGTCAATAGCTTCAGGCAAGGCTATTAAGAGGAGACTGGTCCTGACCGTCACCTTTGTGCCTACGGGAGTTAAAAAGGGAAGAGAATACATCACATCATATAACAACCCCAGTAAAAAAGGGTTCACTTTTCCATGGCCTCCTCTCCAGAGCAAAAAAGATCCAACTTCCTGTTGTTGTTTGAAACAAATCAATCTGCGGAATCTTCCATTACTGGAACACTGCCTGAAAAGCTCTGCTGTTAAAAAACTCCCACTCCTTCAGAGACAGGATCAGCTATTCATCTTGGACATTAAGTTGCCTTCAATGAGGAAAGTACTGTTAGGGGCCAGTTATATACCTAATAAAGGATCCAAAAGGCTGCTTATTCTCAGCTGAAAACTGTTCCAGATGCCCAGAGAGGAACTGCTCTCTCTTTATTGTTAAATCTAATGGAGGAGTCGAATCATCAAAAGGGCTGCTTGCACTCTGTTAATTTCTGTAGGCTTTACTCTGACAACTAGATAAAGCCAGCAGCTTTTCTTTACCCCTTGCTTTGATTATTGCTTTATTCAATGGCTAACCAAAAATCTTTTCCCTTTGCATTTGGACAAGTCCATTAGACGCATTGCCCAAAACAGCAGTCAAAGTTGTCTTGAAAATACTGATGTTCCCATACATTTAGCCACAAAGAACAGGGCATGAATGAGACACTGGAAAACAAAAACTGCAGGCAATGGAAGTTAAACATAGGGTAGATTTAAGGTCTTTAGCGTTCCCTGAAGGGTCCTCCAATTAGAAGCTATTCCATGCCAAAGTAGTAGAAACCACAGAGGTGCAGAGGGTCACAGAAGATAATTTCTTCTGAAGGAGGTTTCAATCTTTCTGTTTATGGTTGATCTTATAGTGATGGGTGAACTATTGGTTCCCTAAAGAGACCGAATTTGGAGGAGATTATAGTTTGTCTTTGACCTGGCTGGCTACAGCAATAAAACTTCTAGGCTTTATTTATTTTATTGGAGGAGGGTAAGTCTCTCTATAATTTCTGGGTTGCTCTCATTCAGAATTAATTCCATAATTGATCATGGGAGTGGAAGTGACAAAGAGTCCTGTGGCACCTTAAAGACTAACTAAAGACATGGGAGTGGAGAATTTCATATTTTGTCAGATGCATATTTTGTTCAAGATTAAGAAGTTGCTGGAAGTAAAATAGACACACCTTCTCAAATCTACCTCAGGAGAGATTTAGATCCCAGCAGAATTTATACACCCAACATAACCTTAGCAGTGTCAATAGCAAATTATACAGAAGGCAATAGTGAGCAATGGTGGAAAGTTTACTATTTTAAACACTGAAGGAATGCCCAGAGAAGGGCAACATGACGAGTGCCAATTAAGGCTGCTTTAAAAAAAATAAAAAAAACAGACTAGAACATCAAACTACACACACATACCCCTTTCCAATCAGAAACTTGAGAGAATTATGTAACCTATCAATTAAAAAGTGTATTTGTTAATGCTAAACACATTTGAAACAGTGTTACCTATCCAGTCTGGCTTCTGGCTACCTGCTGCCTCAATTCTCTGCACACAGTTGAATCTCCCAACATTACAACCTGGTTTGGTTGCTAGTGGCTTAATACATTTGCATAAATCAGTCTCCCTCTCTCTCAACATACAATATGTTGAGATGTAAAGGATAACAGCCTAGTACTGCTATAATTTGCTCTGTTAGTTCTAGTTGCAGAGGTCAGAACTGTGGATTTAAGACCCACGCTACTGATAACCCACATGAGAGTCAATATTACTTTACCTGACCCAATATGTGTTTTTTTCAAAGGTTAGGGAAATATATGAAAAAATAGTTTGAGAGAACATTAAGGTTTCAAAGTCAGGCACCCAACATTTAGGAAATGCCAGAATTAAGGTTACCTGGGCAATTAAGGCTCATTGTGCATAATGTTTTGTCATGCAGTCTTTAATTACATGATGTGACAAAGTTCCTCCTCTGCCTTGATGAGTCCTGTGCTTACTGGTGGATTTGCTCACCTCAGAGATTCACAGCAGCTGTCAGTTTGGCCACTTTTGAAAACCTACCATTCACTCAGCTAACCTCATCACTGCCAGCATGGGGAAAGGGAGGAGAACAATCCCCGCAGTCTCTGCTGACCCACCTAGTGGGTCAGGGGACAGGCCAGGGACTTTTCCCTCTGGTGGGATCCACAGTCCAGATCAACTCCTCTTGTATCAAATAGGGAATTGAGGGGAATGGGGGGAACCCGGGCTCACCCTCTATTCTAGATTTCACCCCAGGGCCCTGTGGGTCACAGCCGTCTACAGTGTTTCCTGTAACAGCTGAGTGACAGCTAAAACTCTCTGGGCTATTTCCCCATGGCCTCCTCCCAACACCTTCTTTATCCTCACCACAGGACCTTCTTCCGGATGACGCTTATACTCCTAAGTCCGCCAGGAGTATGCCATTCCACTCTCAGCTCCTTGCATGCCTCTTGCTCCCAGCTCTTTACATGCACCCCACTAACTTACACCAGGTGCAGAGCCAGCTCCAGGCACCAGCATAGGAAGCATGTGCCTGGGATGGCACTCTGTAAGGGGAAGCATTCTGGCCAATCTTAGGGCGCTGCTCCTCCCTAAGATTCCCCCCCCCCCCCTCGGGCGCGCCCCCCCGCCCCCCCTTTTTTTTTTTTTTTGCTTGGGGCAGCAAAAATGTTAGTACTGGCCCTGACCAGTGCCCTGATTAGCCTGCCTATCCTAACTGATTCTAGTAGCTTCTTAATTGGCTCCAGGTGTCCTAATTAGTCTGCCTGCCATAATTGGTTTCAACAACTTCCTGATTGTTCTGGAACAGCCTATTATCTTACTCAGGGAAAAGGGAACTGCTAATGTATTTACCTTCTATGGATTTGATGCATTGTCCATGCGTATAAAGCTGCCTGCGCTATTAAATCTAGAGTAAAGAGAAAAAAAAAATCACTCTCCTGTAGCCCTCTGGCCTGACCCTGTCACAATAATCAGAAACTATTCTTTTCACAGCACTACAGCCTAATTCAGTGCACAGAATAGATAATAAGCCTGAAATTAATCTGAGCTGTATAGCAAAATGAGGCTGTTGTCTGTTGGACCCCTGCCTTATTAACTGCAGAACTGAAAGATGCAGTGAATGAGGCAGTCTCATGGTTATCTGGATTCTCTGACGAAGAGTTCCCATGTGACACTGGGCAAGTCACTTAAACCAAACTTTTCATGGGCCATTCTATGTGAGTTCCTCATTTCTAAATACCATACCAGGGCCTGATTTGAAGATGTGCTGAACACTCCCAACTGTAGCTAAATGTAAGTCAATGGCAGTTATGCTTTCAACATTTGAAACATTACATCATTCTAAGTACTTTGACAAAATTAAGCCTTAGACACCCAAAGCGGGGCACCTAAATTTAACCAACACTTTTTACAGTTTTGGCCTTAACCCTGCACCTCAGTTTCTCATCTGTAAAATCAGGACAATACCATCATTTTACCTCAGAAAGGTGTTGTGAAATTATTTAATTAATGTTCATGAAATATTCAGATACTATAGTGATAAGCTCCCATAGAAAAATCTATGAGCAGAGATATGAGCTTCTTCAAGCAGGATAGGGACCTCTGAGTCATCGCTGACTATTGGGAGAAAGAATTTTGGAACCCAGAGTCCTGGGCATAATCTGAGTCCCGTACGGAGGAGGGGGAGGAAGGGCGCGAAGTAGGTTATCCCCAGAGTACTAACTACCTAAACAAAATCTAAACAGCTATCAATTTTTTATATTTACAAGTGTGACAGTCTGTACCCTTATGTTCACCACTTTTCAAACTGTCATCAACCTTGTACAGAGTTTGTTTTGTGAGGTTTCATTTGAAAACTCATAATCTGCTGAATATTATTGCCCTGGTAAAATATGTGTGGTAATATTGTATGTAAACTTATAAGATTCTACTTTTTTACTTTACTCAGATATGCTCCAAGTTTAGAAAAAGCAGACACAAACCAGTTCCTCAGAGAAAAAAAGCACACTGATGCCTCAGCCAGGAGTCAACAAAATCAAATTGACTATCAGCTGGTTAAGCAGCCATTCTTTGGTAGAAAGAAAGATGACAACAAGAAATGTATGTCTTGGCAATGGAAGAGCTGATTGTTTACATGTAAACAGACTCGCCGTCACCTGAAACTCTGCTGGAGATGATTTTCAAAAAGAAGGAAGAAATATAAAAATGAGGAACATAGGCCCCAAATCACTTTTCTCCCCTCATTCCTAATCACGGCATCAACATTTGAAAGACAAAGGAAGCATCACTGAACTGGGGGAGGGGTCCTGGCTGAAGAGATCCAGCCAGATTCCTGTAAGCATGTGGTAAGAGGAATCTTTTTGCTTTAAATTCACTTATTTTGCTAAATTAAGTATCAGCTTGCGCTTTTCCTTTTATTTCTTTGTAATCAATTCTGACTTTTTTGCCTCATTACTAAAAAGTTACGATTTTTGTCATGGGTATTGTTAGTAAAAGTCACAGACAGGTTGCAGGTAATAAACAAAAAATCATGGAAGCCTGCGACCTTTCTGTGACTTTTATGAAAAATACCTTTGGGATAGGAGGGACGTGACTAACAGTGGGAGCCCCGCCGGGGACTGACTACCGGCCCTGGGCCGCTCACCCAGCAACAGCAGCCGTTGCTCCAGCCCCGGGCCATTGCCCTTGCAAGCAGGGACTGACCACTGGCCCCGGGCTGCTGCTTTGGTGGTGAGGAACACTGGTATGGCAGGCCCAGGCTGTGACAGGCTGAAGCCAAAGAGGTCACAGCCATGTGGTAAAATCACGAAATATGTTGACAGATTTGTAACCTTACTCATTACTTGTAAGCACTTAAAATTTATCTTCTCATACTTAATAAACTTATTTTATTGTTTTATCTAAACCAGTCGGCGTGTGTGTTTGGGAACCTTCATCTGGGATAACAAGATCTGTGTAAATCATTTTCTATTAATAAAATGACAGACTTTCTATGAGCTTGTATTGTCCAGAAGGAAAGTGTTGGGCAGTGCAAGACACACATTTCTGGGACTGGGAATTTTCTGGTGTCACTCTGCAATATAATTCAGGAGTGGCTAGCTAAGAGCACTCAAATGCTTGATGCTGTGTGAGAGCAGCCCGGGAGTGGTTGTTCTCACAGTGAAGCAGTGTGAAAGGCACCCAGGTTGGAGAACTGAGGAGACACAGCTGTCTGCACTATACCCTGGTTAATGTCACAACAATATTTACAGGTTGAAGTCAGAAAATCAGCTCTGTGGACACCCGAGGGTCTCAGACTACGTGGCGATAGAAAATAATAGGAGAGCTGATCTATCTGTACCGCCTCTTATGCCGTTGGTCTAGGGCACAAGAGGAAGAAGAGAGCAGGTGTAGATCAATGGACACTACTAGCAAAAAATTTCTAGTCTCTGGAACATGGAGCGCATGCTCACATTAGAATACACTCTGGGACCAGCACTGAAAGGAGAACAGTAAGAGCTATACCACATTATTTTTTATCTAAATTGTGTGTGGTGCCATGCCTCATTCACTGCAAACAATCCAAACCCTGCAATGAATACAGCATATATTTCTCTTCGGGTATTTTGTGAAAGTAGCCCATTTCAATTAACTCAATGTTCTTGAGCTGATTGAAATCACTGGATAGTGAGCACAAAAACTGCTATCACTGCATTCTCTGAAATACCATGACTGATCACCAATTTTACATCTGGTTAAACCATACTCTAATTTAAAAAGCTATTTATTGTGTTAACACTGTATATAGTCAGTCTGAAGCAAAAGTGGGATACTTGATATGTCATTTGCATGACCAAGACCCAGAATACTCTTCCATCCTAATTATTTTTCAACAGCGATGGAGTCTGAGCTCTTGGAACAAATTAAACATTTGGGTGTATTTGCATGCACCAAAGTCTTCCCTGTGTGTTTTTAAGCACTGACATTTAAAACAATACTAGGATAACTGAAGCATTGAATGAAGACTCAAAATCAAAACAAAATTCCCAGCCTTTTATTGCTCAGATTGAAAACTGAATAATCTGTTTATAACATATTGTTAAGAGAGAAAAATTCAGATACAAAGAATTGAAATATTTGTTTTTACTTTTAAAAAGGAAAACTATGCACAATACAATCACATTATTATTATTATTATTATTATTATGATGATGATGAAATTAAGTTACACAACTTTATCACCTTAGAACTACAGTGGAGCCCTGGTATAATGCGCCCCGGTATACCTCAAATCTGGATATAGCGCGATTATACCGTGGCTCCCAAGTCCTTGTTCTCTGTCCCCGGCAGGCGCGGGGGTCACGGCTTCTCTTCCGTGCTGGGCAGCGCGGAGAGAAGCTGCTGCCGCATCTGCGAAAGACAGAGAACTCAGGACTGCAGGCGCGGGGCCATGGCTTCCCTTCCCGCTGCCCAGCAGGGGAGAGAAGCTGCGGCTCCACACCTGCCTGGGACAGAGAACTCTGGGGCTGCGGGCTGCAGACTGCAGCCCCAGAGTTCTCTGTTCCCAGCAGGCGCGGGGCCACAGCTTCTCTCCCCTGCTGGGCAGTGGGGAGAGAAGCTGCAGCCCGCGCCTAGACCCCGCTATAATGCGACCCCGCATTTAGCGTGATGGGATTTCTTGGATCCCATCTGTCGTGTTACAGAGGGGCTCCACTGTAACTAGCACTGCTTTAGAAGTTTACTAATAAACTCAGATTCTAAATAAGATGGATTTCTCATCACGTACACAACTTGACTATGTTGCTAACATTTATGAAAGCAGAAGTAGTGGGCTGATACCATACTACTTGCTCCATAGTGAAAAATGTGGTGAAATAGCCTCACACTCAGACCACGTTCCAGAAGCCTCACCTCCTCCCCCACTCCCACATGCTGAAAATGAACTGCAAAAAAAAGGGGGGCGGGATTTTCTGTACATGCGCACACACTCTCTCACTCTTCAGCTATATGGGCTGCACTTCCATTTAAAACCACATAACTTTTTTCAACAAAAAAAGGGAGAAGTACCACTGTGATTTCTGGATCAAACCTGGATTTTAAAATATTTTCCTCCATTAGTACTTCTGGGGGGAATAGACATATAAATTTCATCACTTCTTTAATGTCCGAGAAGAAAATACCAGCTCTTTTATTTCTAACAGCATAAGCAGTAGACTCAGCAGGGGAAGACTACTGCAGAAAGCAGCACTCACTTCCTTCCCGTGACAAATCTGTGACTTAGGAGATGATGGGGAAATGTTACAGTTAACCTTGAAAGTCACAACTAAAATTTAGAAAACTACCACAGACCCCACCATTTAGAGATAAAAAGCTAACATGCTATACAGCCAATAAACAAAGTAATCATACCCTACTATATGCAATAATTCATATTTTGTAAAACCTTTTTCTAGCTTCTGATATCACCCTACATACTAATGCAATTCTATATTTGTGACCACATCTCTTCATTTAGAAAGCCATAACTCTCCATGGAAATTCTTTTCACTAGATACTCAAAATAGGAGTCTCAGAAACATTAATCCATCCATCCATGCTTTAGCTGACTCACTATCTGAAAATACAATTCAAATTTCTTCGAAAGTATACATCTATTTTTCATGCATGCTCAAAGACTAGTGTTTCTTAAATCTGTAAAATTAAAAATCCTGATAAAATCAAGGTGGTTTTTTTTGTTTTGTTTTTTTTTTTACCAAAAATGATCCAAAATTTTCAACTGATTAAAGAATAGTAAGGAATTATATATATTTAAAATTACTGACCAGAGTCAATCTAATCTCTTATTCTGCCTTCCTTGCAATAAAAATTAATTTATAAACTACAGTACAATCATATTAACTATTGTCATTTCTTCTGCTTCTTGAGAGAATGTGTGATCATCTGGGTTTGATTTGAATAATAAAAGGTCTTTTCTAAAAAGTGTTAAAAATGATGAGAATGCATTAAAATTGCCTCTTCAACAAAACAGGTGGGTAAAATAAACCAACAAAACCCTGTGGAAAAAGAATAAACAAAGGGATTTGATTGGTTGAGAGGAATTACTACTAACCATGTACACAAAACTAGATGGTTTCCAAAGGCTGTAACATAGATAGATCTTTGGTTGAAATTCAGAGTTACGTGAGACAAGCACTAGCTGTTGGCAAAGTAAAGCATTTTGGAGAGTGAAGACCCACAGCAAAGTGCCACTTAAGACCAGGATTTATAGTCAGTGACCAATGAAAACCAGGCAAGAAGAGGAAATGAAAAATGAAAGGACTAAAGAAAAGACTAGGATCAAGTGGGGGAATGCCCAGAGATGATTTGAGAGAAACTATTATTTGTATTACTATCATATCTAGGAGCCATAGTCAAAGACCAGGACTCTGGTGCTGTACAAAGACAGAACAAAAAGATGGTCCTTGCCCCAAATAGTTTACTTACAGTCTATGAATATCGTTAAGATGGAGATGGATTTGGACTGAGAGATCGGGAGAAAGAGAACAAGCTATCATTTTGATCTTGTATTTTGTGCATCCAACCAATAAATCTTGTCATCTGACCCTTAAATGCAATCTGAACAATTTCATGAGAGGACTGAGCAATTTAAACTAACTTGTTAATTAACATTTAGTAAGGCTTTTGACACAGTCCCACATGACATTCTCATGAGCAAATTAGGAAGATGTGATCTACATGCAATTACTATAAGATAGATGCATAAATGGTTGAAAGATCAACACTCAGAGTAGTTATCAATGGTTCATTGTCAAGCTGGAAAGTAGAATCTATTGGGGTCCCTCTGGCTCTGTCCTGGGTATGTCAATATTCGACATTTTCATTAATGATTTTGAGAACAGAGTGAAGAGTATGCTTATAAAATGTGTGGATGACACCAAGCTGGGACAAACTGCAAGCACTCTGGAAGACTGGATTAGAATTCAAAATGACCTTGACAAATTAGAGAATTGGTCTGAAATCAACAAGATGAGATTCAATAAAAGTAAGTTCACACTTGGGAAGGCAAAATCAAATGTACAACTTCAAAATGGAGGATAAACTACATAGGTGATAATATTACTGAAAAGGATCTTGGAATTATAGTAGATCACAAACAGAATATGAGTCAACAATGTGCTGGAATTGCAAAAAAGGCAAATATCTTGGGTAATATATTTTAAACATGGGAGGTAACTTTCCCACTCTACGTGGCACTGGCAAGGCCTCAGCTGGAGTACCATATCCAATTCTGGGCACCACACTTTTGGAAAAATGTGGACAAACTGGAGAGTTAAGAGAAGGGCAACAAAAATGATAAAAGGGTTTTAGAAAACCTGATCTATGAGGAAAGGTTAAAAGAACTGGGCTTGCTTAGTCTTGAAAAAAGAAGACTGAGGGGGAATCTCATAAAAGTCTTCAAATGTCATAGGCTGTTAAAAGGCATAGAGGAGAGGTTTTCAAACTGGGATCCGCCGGTCATATCCGGGACCACCAGCCTTGCTGATTAACTCCTCCCACTTTCTTCCAGTGCTCTTGCATGGCAAACAACAGCTGTTCAGCAGCATGCAGGAGGCACTGGGAGGAGATGGAGGAGCAGGTATGGGGTGCGCTTGGGGAAGTGGTGGAAAGTGGGGAAAGAGAAGGGGCAGGGATGGAGCGGGGTGGGAAGAGGTGGGGCAGGCGGCGTGCCCTGAGGGAAGGGTTGGAGCAAGGGCAGAGCCCAGACTTGAGCACCCCAGGGAAAATTAGGGGTCCACAAATTTTTTTAATCAAAATGGGGGTCCTCAGGTTGCTGAATTTTGAGAACCGCTGGACTAGAGTGATCAATTGTTCTCCATGACCACAGAAGATAGGACAAAAATGTAATTGGCTTAATCTGCAGCAAAGGAGATTTAGGTTAGATATTTGGAAAAACTTTCTAACAACAAAGGCAGTAAGCTCTGGAATAGATTTCCAAGGGAGGCTGTGGAACCCCATCATTGGAGCTGTTTAAGAACAGGTTAGACAAATACCTATCAAAGATGATCTAGGTTTATTTGGTCCTGCCTCTGCACAGAGGACTAGACTTGATGATCTCTTAAGGTCCCTTCCAGCCCTACATATCTAACATTTCTACCCTGTTTTAAAGTTACCTTAAAGCCCAAGCATTGTGGGAGATTGCAGAAAAGGGGAGTGGAAGAAACTAGAAGTCCTTATATGTTAATACTTAAGAAAAAGGAATCAGCCTCACTTTAAGTTTTCTAACCAACAGAAACTACTGTTGAAGTCATTCCAGATTATCCTAGGACAATGACTGAGCGTTTTACTTATTTAGAGAGGAGTCTGATGATGATAGTTTAGAAATGTGAATTAATTTTCTGAAATTATTTATTTTTTCAGTTTATATATTCATTCAGTATAAAATACTCTCTCTTTTGCTCCAGGCATTCCTTGACATTTTAAAAATATAGTTATACAAACAACTACTCAGGGAGCATAAATCATAACTCAGCAACGAACTAGCTATTTCCAATACTTATGACCTAGCACCAGAGTTCTACTAATCTCTCTCAAGTAGAGAAGAGCAAACGCGTCTTGCAGTGTGCTCCAAAAGTCAAAAAAGTAGGACTATGTTTTACCAGTGGGCTCAAATTCCAAAGCTGAAAATCCATTAAACAGCATTCCCCACTTACCCCAAACCTGCCTTGATAGCCACCCAACCTCAGCTGCCATAATCATTCAGTGGCCTTTGGAATACATAATTGTGTTTAAAAAAAACAAAACAAAAACCAGGAACAAGATTTTACCAATCGTCAAACAAATACAAGCACAGTCAACATAAAATTTTCTCAATCTTCTACTTGCTGTGTGGCAATGAGTGGAGGAGAAAAGAGAATCTGTCCACCCCAAAAACTATTGCTGCAATAGTCTACTGTGCTGAATATGTGACTAGTTAAGAAAGTGGATTTCTTCACACTTTTTCATTTCCTGAGCATACTTAAACTGAAAAGAGTTACATAAACATTGTCATATTATTTTCAGCAAATTATCTTCATCATCCACCCAATGAGAGACAGGAACTGCTTTAACATATCAATTATGCTGCAGATATTATGAAAAATAGAGACCAATACACACAACAGAAGTATTGCAGTTGTCCAGAACACTCAAATTACAAAATTAAAATCAATTTCTTTAACAGTGAGATGCCTGAGTATCACTGTATATATATTAAACTCTGGCATTCCCAAGACCTTCAGATGTGAAGATATGTCCTGTGTCTGTTGTTAAGTTACATTATTCTACAATAAAATCAATTTCTGATCAACTCTGCATGCATTATAACCTTGCAATTAACTAAAAGTGTATTCATTAAACTAGTAGTCAAACTAATGCTATCATCCAGCTCTCTCAGGAAGATTCATTCTGTCACAGCACTGTCCAAATAGCAAACTACAGGTCAAGAATGGTCAACCACATGGATTCAAAAAGACCCTTCCAATTGCTGATACATCATAAACTGTGTTATACAATCACTTCAGAGTTTGATATGAACTTGTGCTTCACCTACAGATCCATCCTCTTCATTGCATAGGGAGGTGGGCCAACGCTGATACAATGGGGTTGGGAAGAAGGTGAAAGACAAAGTGGGATTTGTACCAAAGTACAATTCCCTGGGCTGCTCAGAGGTCAAACAAGGAGTATCCCACTAGCTTATATGAAGGCCATGCTGTCCATTGTGCTCCATTATACAAAGGAGATTACCGAAATGTTTAAAGTCCACGTGGAAACATAGCTACTCCATACCTTGGTGCTCTCAGGACCGGTAGCTCAACCTCAATATTAAGGTTGCAACATTTTGTATACTTCATTTCAGTGATGGCTGCACAGCATGCAAAGGTCAACAGTGAATAATTTTCATGAACTAAAAGGAGGCAAGAGAATTAATCTATCATTTATCAAGCATTCAACTCTCTACTGGCTATGGGTTTCAGGCAATATGTAGAGAGCAGGTTACAAGACGGATTAGGAAGAGGCTTCACGCCAGCAGAGCTTCCACATCACAATTCAGAGCAATTAATCAGATGGGAGTATTTAAGAAAGTCAACAGAAGTAAAGCTATCACAAACAATCCAAAACATTCACCAGCCTTAGCTGAAATTTGTCAGCTTGGTCAGGAAGAAAGAGAAAGTTCCTATGTAGTCTAGATTCACAAGTGACCACAAAACAGAAAATATCTAAATTTCTTATTCATTAGTATTACTTCTATTGCTATGGCAGCTCAGTACTTCATTTATAAAAATTAAGATATGGAAATTACATGTCATCTGCAATTGAGGACACGCAAAAGTTACAGCTACTGATACTTTTGTTATTAAAAGCGCGGGAGGCACAAATGTTCGGAACATATCAGAAACTTTCCTAAATTTTAAAAGAACTTGAGCAGGTCTGATGAATAGTTACAAAATTACAGTTTTAGCTGGTGAGCCGCTAAACAGTGACTTTTAAACTATATATATACACATACACATAGATGAGATCCTGATGTAGTAAGTAAAGGGGGAGAGGAACAGTCCACAGTGGGGATATACACATAACTTGACCCCTGAAAATCTGTGGATATCTGCCGACCATTTTCGTAGCTCGGATGCAGACAAAAGTTTTCTATCTGTGCAGAGCTCTGGAGCACACGCTCACCTGAATGGAGTGGCTGCCACCCAGTCATCAGGCTCCAGCTCAGCTCTTTGAATCACGTATCAACAGACTGTGATATGTGGCAATACCCCAATGGGAATTCTGGGAATTGTAGTCCCCCAGTTTGCTCAGATGGAGAAGGTAAACTATAACTCCCATAAGAGAGTAATCCAAGTGACATTTTGAAAGAGGTGTGATTGAACTTTAAGCTAGCGGACAGCACCAGTGGGTGCTGTGAAAAAAGTGGCTGTTGCCACTGTCTATCCTAGCCAGATGTGTGTGTGGTAGAGCTCCCACGGCTGCTCAGGGAGGTCTGAGCCCCCAGTGGGAGGGCACTGTTGCATACAAGGGTGCAGGTCTGTAGCTTTCCTACCCAGAGCGGTGAGAGAGGTATGTGGGGATGGAATGGGTGGCAGGGCAGGAGGTCTCTGGGCAGTAGTGGGGAGGTGGTAGGCACTTGTCACTGCCCTGCGTCACTGGTGCACAGTGACCTGTGGAGCTATTCGTAGAGCTTTGCAAACCCGTGGATATCCAGAGACAATTTTTGCGGATCAGTGATCGGATGCAGATACAAATTTTTGTATCCAGGCAGCTCTAGACATAACTAGAAAACAAAGGAGCCAGTCTCTCCTTGATCAGAAGCCATCTACACTAATTATTTCAACTTGATGTGTCTTTGGTTTTTCTCAGTTACAACAGACAGGCCCCAGTTCCAGCCCACCTGCTACAAGACTCATCTTTAGCACACAAGAGGAAAACCCTCCGTCTGCAACAGACTTCATTTATTAGGGCAAGATGTTTACCTACCTAAATCTAGATGAAAAAGAGAGTGGCTGTGTTCTTTCTGTGCTGCTCACTAGACTGAGGAGAAAACCTCTTTGACTTTCAGATAATTATAAAATCTGCTTCCATTTCTGAATGTGCTTTCAATAGCCAATCATTTAGATATAGCAGAATGCAACTGATCTGAGGCAGACTGATAGTATGAATACCTCTAAAGACCCCTCCCAGACAAATAATTTTTATAAAGCCTCATCAAATGTACTCACTGAAAGACAGATTTGAGGAAGTATTTCTAAAGGATTAAAAGCCAGATTTTACATTATCTGAATTCAGATGAAAAACAGTATGACTAAAAGATTTTCAAAAGGAATGCACGTTATGTTTGTTATTTTGTGTGTCTATGTAAAGACAGAAAAGAAAATTAACCTTTTTCTTTTAAACCTCGAAAAGAAAAGCAAAGATATCTGTATTTCAGAATCTGAGCTATAAAGCAATCCTGCTAACAACATTAGCCAAAACTGAATGGTTTATGGGACTCACACACAGTCACCACCACTGATCCAGCTACAGAAAGAGTGAGACACATACACCATAGTTTGGTAAACGGAGAGTCCACAACGTCATTAAAATTATTAACCAATGAGGAACCACTACCCAAACTGCCTGGCAGGGCTGCTCCAGTGTGCATTTCTCCAGGGCACCACTAGCCCAGGTTCTTCAAACCTGAGGGCAGGCATGAGGCAATACCCTCACTACACTCTCAGGGCAGGCCTGAGTGTGTAGTGAAGCCAGAGACCCAACCCATTCCACCAAAGGTGCCAACTCCATGGGTGCTCTGGGGCAAGAGCACCCACGGAAAGTTGGAGCACCCACAGCTGTTCCTCACTCCTGCTCATCAGCTGATGGAGTGGGCTCCATTGTTTGGTGGCTTGGGGAGGGTCTTGGGGGAGGGCGGAAAGTGGCAGGTGGGCAGGGGTAGCAGGAAGGTGGTAGAGTGGGGGCAGGAAGAGGCGAAGTAAGGGCATGGCCTTTGGGGAGAGGGCTAAATGAGGGAAGGGCCTTGGGGCAGGGGGATGGAGCAGAGGCAGGAAGAAGCAGAAGGCAGGGCCTCTGGGCAAATGGAGGTTGAACACCCCCAGGGAAAAGGAAAAGTTGGCACCTGTGCATTCCACTCCTCTACACAGGAGAGATGAAATATGGGAAACGGCATACTGAACAAGATAGGAAGGAGGTATACTCTTCCCCATGCCATATCAGACTCAGGGCTCATGCCCAAGCAGGATGCTCGGGGACCTCACACTGGATCCTTTTTAACCCACCAACTATGCTGAAACTCACCACCTTGAGATATGAAATTTAACCCCACTAAAACAGGCCTCTGGGATGCCAGGTGGAAGGTGAATCTTCCCACACCCCAGTAGTTTACCAATTCAGGCATATGAGAAAAATCTCTTCCAGATCCCAAACCAAATTTGGCAATTAGCCTACCCCAACATCATAAGAGATCCAGCATACAACATAAGGGTGGGAAAGGGCAGAATTTGGAACAATTACTCACTAGCAGCCAACAGAAACACCGTCCCTTTGCAGGTGATAGCCAATCATCCTGATGCCTGCTGTCCCATGGCAGCCAAAGTGGGCAGGATAGTTGCCAATACTGTATCTGGATGCCATGAGAGACAGCATACCACACATACAGCATGAAAGGCAGGGAAGAGGACGAGACAAGAAACCAGCAGCTCCCTCCCACTTTATCATACACACACAGCAGGCCATTGGCAAGGGAAGGGGGAAACTTGGGGGAGGGTGCGTAACACTCTTTCAGACACTCCCACTTGATATATTTCCCTCTCCCTGCTTTGGAAGGGAGGGATGTCCCCACTGCTCCAAGACTCATCAAATCACACCCTGGATAGAGAGATGAACATTTCCTGAAGTACCTGCAAGTTCCTTGGAAATCTTTGTTTGCAAACTCTCCAGGCCTGGAACTATTTCATATGGTTTGAATGGGCTATATAAGGGAGTATTGTGAGGGAGGATGTAATACCCCTAAAAGAAAATGGTTACATATCAGATCAATTCCTGAATTAAGGGACATAATTAACTTTAACCTTGTCTCCCTTTTACACTGACACACATGCATGCACATGCTCATGAAACTTTGCCCATAGTCCTCAACACCTATGATTACTTTAACTGAAAGATAAACAGGAAATTTATATCTTGCTATATTTTTCAATTTTGACATACTTAGGCTGTAGTTATTTCTCCTATTTGTGTTCCCTAGTCTTTCAACAGAGGAAGAAAACCTTTAAAAAAAATAAGTCTCTCCTCAGCTCTCTCCTACAATATTTTCCAAGATCTTCCAACTTTTCCATCATTCAAAAGAGGATTTGCATAGAAAGTTGCCTTTACCACATCAATAAAATTCTTTCACAGATGCAAAATCCCTACTTTTCTAATATCAAACACAGCCTTGATTTAGGGCTTTGAGAAGAACTGATTTTTCAGTTCCCTGATAGTTCCAAAAAAAAGTAATTGGTTCAGGTTGTAACGAAACTGACATTTTTCGCTGAATGGAAAAGTCAGAATTTCATTCCATTTCAAACGAAACACTTAGCTATCAATCAAAAGACCCTACTGTATTCCTGTGAACTTACTCTGTCACTTCAAACCATTTCAATAGCTTAAAAAATGTTAAAATGGACAATATTAACATCAAGTGTTAAACTGCAATGCTAGATGAAATACATGACTGCAATGTCAAATCAGAACACCTATACAAAATTTTAGCTACATTATATTAAGTTGACCTGTTAACTTCATTCTGTGGAGAGCATCAAATTACATTTTTAATTATCCATGGGTCAGGGCTATTACATTAAGACCATACAGTATGCTTGATCCACATCAGATATCCCACTGGTTAACATTCCCACAATATCTTTTTTTCTTTTTTTTTCTTAAAAAAGAAATCACTGGGGGGCCTTATTTACCCAATTTATTTAGTCATTTTAGCTATTTTTCACTTTCGCCAAACAACAAAATATCACAACTTTACTTTCTAAATCTGGTCAGGGAGGTTTGAGGGGCTGAAAAGGAGAATTATCCTTAAAATAAGCATCTTATTTACAGGTTAGGTTTCTCTGAAGGTTTTTTATTTTGCTTTTTAAATAGTTAAGTCTATTTAATGCCTTGGTAATAGGGCCATAACACTTTTGACAAAGTGCATGATAAACTGGAGTGCCAAACATCAAAGCAACTTTGTTAATTCTCACATAATTTAAAAATCCATTGCTTTGAATGATATTGCTACTTTATTTTGATTTGAAAATATCAAGTCAATGACACTAATCTCATTTTCAGTAAGCTTTAAAGACATTTCTTGTTTCAGTAGCAGAAAAATGTAATTTTTCAAGTAAGCAGCACTGCTGCGTGAAATTCAAAGCATAAACACAACTTGCTGAGAGACTCAGTAAATGGATGCATATTTGACAGAAGTGCTATTGAGGATTGTCATAAGGCTCTGCACATTTGGGCAGTGGGGAGAGAAGGGTGCCCCCAGTTGTCCAGTGCGGGGTCAATACACCCTGTCACACAGTCCTTGAGACACAGCTGAGCCAGACAATCAGACTCTGGCCCCCTAAGCAGGGAAGAGCAAACAAACAGTCTATAGGCAGGGCATGGGGCAGAAGGTAGGGGAATCTGGGCTCACGCTACTCCACCAGATTCCAACCCAGGGACCTCCTTGTTCGGAATTCAAGTATTGGCTCCCTATACATTCCCTGGGTCACTTCCAACCCTTAAATTCGCTTTGGGCCTGTCTCCTCCAGCCAGCGGCTTGGTGTCCCCATAGCCAGTGGGTTCTCCATAGCGTAGTCAGGGATACACAGCTCAGTAATCTGGAGGGATGACGGTTCTTCAGCAGGAGCCAGCAACACACATCCATAATCCTCCGCAACCAGCCCAGACTAAGCTGACCCAGCTTCCTTTTATTTCCTCCCTGCACCTGGAGCAGGCACAGCAGAGATGAGGGGACAGGGGTCTCTTGAGCTCAGAGTGACTAGTTAACTCCCATTTGCCTGGTGTGGGGTTGATACAGCTCATCTCAAGGATGTTTTACTAACTTTGCTAAATGTCTGTTGGTTAAAAGCTCTTTTACTCTGTTGTTCTTATGGAAACAATGGATATTTGGTGAGCTGAATTGAGAGATGAGATTTTGGAACACTGACTTTTAACAGATGGTTGCTGAGCAGCCTTATGTTACAAGCAGCTCACTGTGTATCACTGTTTTGGTTTCCATGGTTTTGGAATTCACTTCATACGTTGTTTTAGGGTTATCTGATTTGGGGAATGGGTGTGGGGAAGAGGAGGAGAGAGTCAAGAGGGGCAGGAATTTTATATTGAAAGTTTTATCTGTGTAACTTTGTTTCACCTGTAGTTTTTATTCAAAGCATCAGCTCCATAATCTAGGTACCCAGTTGTTTTCTTTTCACACAAGCTTATTTAAAAGATGATATCAGTGAAATTACTCCTCCATTATTACACTCTCTTTTATTTAGAGCTTCACACTCAAATACATCCGCCATCCCTGCCCACACCCACAAAATATTTGGAATGCCCATACAAACAATTCATAGCACGTACTGCACATATTTCGGCTAGACAGGCAGGATAAAATGCAATTTTTAAAAATAATTTCCTGATTTAAATTTAATGTTTTCTTTTTAAAAATAATCTTGTTTAACAACAAATGGATATCAACTGATCATCAACAAGTTTAGACAGCAGGGACAAAAAATTGGTTTCAAGACTGAAACTGAAAAATTTATGGAGGGGATAATATGATGAGACTGCCTACAATGGCATGTAATCCATCTGTGACTGCTAGTAGCAAATATCCTCAATGGCTGAAGATGAGACACTAGACCGGGAGGGCACTGAGTTACTACTGAGAATGCTTTCCCAGGTGTCTGACTAGTACAGGGGCAGGCAACGTATGGCACGGACGCCAAAGGCAGCACACGAGCTGATTTTTAGTGTCATTCACATTGCCTAGGTCTTGGCTTTCGGTCTGGGGGGCTCTGCATTTTAATTTAATTTTAAATAGAGCTTCTTGAATATTTTAAAAACTTTATTTACTTTACTTACAACAATAGTTTAGTTACATATTATAGACTTATAGAAAGAGACCTTCTAAAAACATTAAATATATTACTGGCACACGAAACCTTAAACTACAGTGAATAAATGAAGACTCGGCACACCTCTTCTGAAAGGTTGCCAACCCCTGCACTAGTAGGTCTTGCTGACGTACTCAGGGTCCAACTGATGACCATATTTGGGATTAGGAAAGAATTTTCTCCTAGGTCAAATTAGCAGAGACTGGGGGCAGGAGGTTGCTCTCCTCTGCAGCACGGGTCACTTGCAGGTTTAAACCAGAGTAAATGGTGGATTCTCTGTAAAATAAAGTCTTCAAAACATCATTTGAGACTACAGTAACTCAGCCAGAAGAGTGGGTGAGGTTCTGTGGCCTGCAATGTGCACGAGATCAGACTAGATCAGTAGTTCCCAAACTTTAACAACCTGTGAACGCCTTTCACTAAAATGTCAAGTCTCGTGAACCCCCTCCTAAAAATGATTATTTCCAGGGATTTTCTCCTTTACCTGAGTATAAATAATAAAAGCAGCGATCTTGGAAATATACAATTTGTTTTTATGACGTGCTTATTACACACTATTTATTAGTATTATTTATCATTACAGTTATTTTTATTACATTATGAAAACGACAATGCTCTTCCAAGATCTCACTCTCATAGCTTGTATCACTTTGAATAAGCCTGTTATAAGTCAAGGCTTCTGTGTTTCATGAAAGAGTATCAGATGTGAAACAGCATGAAGGTATTTAAGAAGCCAACTCAGAGAGTTCCTCCTACACAAACATTCAGTTCTTGAGCAGCCCGGGCAAACAACGCATGTTACAACAGAGCTTAAACTTGTTCTTCATAATAATTTTAAAAAACAATATTAGCTGCCTATGTACTTTTAAGAACAGCAAAAAATATTCACCTCCCTTTCCATTTCTTACAAGAGTCTTGAAGTTCAAATCTCCTCACTGTGATAGATATGCTTGTTTTGATCTGCTTAGCTCTTGGAAGTCCAAGACTCCAGGCCCTGTGCTGCCCGGAATTCCTAGGGACAGCTTTGTCCAATATTAGGGAATTTTTTTCCCCCAAGAACCCCCTGTAACATTTCACAAACCCCCAGGGGTTCATGAACCAAAGTTTGGGAACCACTGGACTAGATTATCATGATGTTCCCTTCTGATCTTAAAGTCTATTAAGATCTTAAAAATTAAATTTCAAATTATGACAACCTATTGTAAGGCTTAAAAAATTATCAATTAAAATCATTTTTTTAAAAAAGAAAAAACAACAACATGCTGAAATTAAGATAAAAATTCAGGACAAGAATAATGAAGTATACCTGAAACTTATAACATGGGTAACACAGTGCTCCATTGATATATCTTTTGGCCACAAACTTAGGCACTCCAGGAATAAAGGAAAATGTTGCTGAAATTGTAAAATACTTCAGTAACAACCACTTTTCCTTTAGTTTCACTTAAGAGAGAAGGATGATCAAAACTAGTTCTCCTCCAACATGTACAACTGAATTCAGAGGCTGACTCTTTTGAGCTATTTATTCAAGACTCACCTTTTCCAGTGACAATTTTTGTAGAAAAATCATGACAAAATAAATGGAATTATCACAGGCAAAGCAATCGACATTGTACTGAGGAGAAACAGATGACATGCTTAAAATACTGTGAATTATTTCTATAACTTTGTACAAACTGCAGAAGAATAAAACGACATTGCTCTATTCCTGATGCTGTTGAAATTTGAAAAGAACCTCAGCAAACACTGGAGAAGTACCCATCAAGAAAGTTAAACTGCTGGCAGTGAAGAAGTAAAAAAATCAAGCACTTAGTCCACCTCATTTATTTGTCAGTCTTCTCAAAAACAAACCACCTCTGACTGCTGAGAAGAAGGATACTGCTTTGTCATGGACATCAAAATCAGATATCAACCATACCACAATACATTGCAGGGTTAAACGGTGAATTACTCAAGCAGGATATGTTTGGGGGCTGAAGTTTTTTTAAAAAGTCAAACAATTCAAATGGGGGAAGTCCCTGATTAAGCTTCTGGAACAACTTTTGACAGCAGAACCTCTTGTGCAGGTAGTCAGAGAATATTTTCTTCATTTGAAATAGTGTGACACCCTGACACCCCAATAACCAACATCATTATGTTATTCGGATGTGTTTTGTACAAAGTATGCCCTTGTGAGGTATCAGTCTAAAAGACTTGATCTGATAGACATTGATATCCAATTGGACTGTATTATCGTCATATGTGAAATTATGAAGTTTGTATGTATGTGTTACTGAAACATGTTGTGAGGTTGAAAGCACCCACAAGCCATCTTTTAGGTACATCAGTAAAAAGGCCAAACAATATTAGTGACATATTGAGGAAATGCACAGGATTACCCCAGAAACTGTGTACAACAGAAGCCTCTCAGAGGTAACACAACACAAACGGAACTGTTTGACCCAGATCACAGCAAAAGAGCTTTCCAGCAAGTCGGAAGATGATATAAAAGGGGGACCTCACTCTCCCTGCAACAACACACCTGGAAACACCTGAGGGGCAAGCACTGAACTATGGGAAGTAATGGTCCCAGGCTAGAAGGATCTTTAGCCTGTGTATGAAAACCTGGGAAGGCCAAGGCAACTTGTGCCTTAAGAGTCTGCCAGCCTGTTTATCGCTCGGGGTAAGAATTTGCTAATTTATATCCTACCTATCTAGTGTATTAAGATCAGTTTGCAGTTTTTGTTTATTTACTAAGATAATCTGCTTTGATCTGTCGGCAATCCCTTATAATCACTTAAAATCTACCTCTTGTATGTAATAAACTTGTTTTTGTTTTAAACCCAGTTTTTGTAACTCATAAGCTGTGCATCTCTCTCTCCACAGTGAGGGAGAGGGCGAATTTCAATTAGCTTACACTGTACAGTTCTGGTGCAGAGCAAGACAATACAATTTTGGGTTTAATCTCCAGGGAGGCAGTGCTGGGAAATTCCTTAACTGAAAACCTTCCTAAGCAATACTGATTTCAGTGTCTGTCTTTCTGCAGTTGGGTGTGTGCTTACCTGTGTGTGTGCTAGAGGAAGCTTGAGGGCCTGGCACAGCAGGACAGGGTGAGGGAGCCCAGGCTGGTGGAATGGGTAGGCTCAGTGGGACCCCAGTATATCAGGTGGCACCCCGGGGCGGGGAGCAACCTGATACAATTAGCTCATCCAAAATTGAAAAACTGAGTGGGAGGAGAAACAGCAGAAAAATGTCCCCCCCCCTTTTTATCTATGAAAAAAAGTGAGGTGGGAGAGGATAAGATCTTCCAGTTGTAGAAACTTGAAAAAATATGACGGCTAGAGTCAATTAGTTCAATTCATTAATGACAGTTAATAATTCCTTTCTTTTAGAATCTGAATATATATATTATATTTTAAACTACATAATTATTTACATGTGTGTGCATGTGTAGAGTGTATCCTCTTTGTTCACAAGTAGTATCAAATTTATCGTAAAGCCTATATTTAAATGGTTATACCAACCAATGAGAACGAGTCTGAAAATTCATTTGAAAGATAACTAAGTAGTACACATGCAAAACAAGATTAAAATTTATTTAAATAAGATTTCCTTGCTGATTTAAATCAATCCACCCTGTAGCTTAAACAGAAAATGATGGGAGGACAGATGGTCTCATCCTTCAAAAAGAGGAGACGACATTTAACCTTGTCCTTTTGTGAAAAGTCATTTTTTTTCCTCCTCATGCAGAGAATTTTATTTGGATTTAAATGAAGTACCATAAAATGTTTCTCCCAGACTCTGGGCACCCTTCCCTTCAATTAAAAAAACAGACAATACAAAAAAGACCTCCAAAAAATCAGAACAGTATCATATTTTGTCCTCTTCCTTCCTTCCCTCTCATCCTGGCAAATGACGACCTGACCTCAGTTATTCACATCTTTGTCACCTCTTGACTTGTCTACAGCAGTGCAATGTACCTGGAAATGTAGCCTTTAGTTCTTAGGAAACTCCAACTGCTATGGAACATTACAGCACATCTCCTCAGGAATACTAATTACTACTGCAAATACGTCATCCTTGTCTCCACTCCCTACAATGGCTTCTCACAGATTGAACATATCAAATCAACTTGAAGGCCTCAGTCCTTACTTCAAGGTGCTCAGTGGTCTGAGTTCAGGAAATCTAGGAGATGTACGAAAGCTCCAGGATGAAGACAGTGTTTGACGACTTTGCTCCTCTCGCACAACAGAATTGTCTACACTAAAGGATAAAATTAATCTATGCAGGAGATGGAGCTTTCTCAGGGACAGTCCAAGATTCTGGAACGAACTCCCGCATCACAAACCGCACTACCGTTCACTCCAAATGCAAGACATTTCTTTGACCTTGCCTTTTCCAACACAGTTATGGCAACATACTACGAAAGAAAAATTCCTGAACAAGACACTCCACTGCACACCGTTCTCCTATAGAAGACAGGATGAGATAACAAGCATGTGATAATTGGTAGTCACATTGCTTAATGCACTACTCTGGAAGGCACCCAGACAACACAATGATGAGGACAGCATACGAATTTACATAGAATAGAACAGAATTCATTTCCCAATATAAAAGGGGGCATTTACTCTTCTGTGCCTTTTGCTGGCCAAACATAGCTCTCCAAAGGCCTCTCGTCTTCCCCCTCATTCAGGCTCCTCATTAACTTCTGTGAGAAAGCTCCAAGTTTGTACTTGTGGGTCCTGCGCTTCCTGGCAGATTTAGGGGCCTCAGAAACTCATCTAGGCCCCAGAGTGACCTCCTTTTCTCAGTATAATTGGCAAGAGTCACCGCCTAGTGAGTTGCCTTCATCACAGGCCAATATGGAAGGTGGAAAAAGGGGGGAGCCCGGGCCCGCCCTCTACTCCGGACTCCAGCCCAGGGACCCTAATAGTATCAGCTAAGATGGCTGACCTTTTAGCCACAAAACACAGTACAATTCCCTGGGCTACTTCCCCACAGCAGTCCCTGCTTCTTCAAACTCCACTTCACCCTTACCTCAGGGCCTCCTTCCTTCTGGATGATATGTTGTCCACCACTCAGTCTCACCAACAGCACAACCTCCTTCCACATCTCCTGACACCCACAGCCCACCTGACTAACTGGGAGGTTTTTATCTGGTTTCAGCCAGTGCCTGATTGGCTTCAGGTGTCCCAATTAGGCTAGCTGTTTCTACTCCTTTTTAGAAGGTTCTTAATTGGCCCCAGGTGTCTTGATTGGCCTGGAGTAGCCTTTGTTTGGCTATCCAGGGAACAGGGACCTGCACATCCTGAGACTAATATACCTGCCTTCCAGCACTCTCCTATATCCTTCTGGTCTGACTCCGTCACACTTCACAGACACTTGCATCCAATAACAACATCCCTTCTTGAGGGGTCTGGCTTATTAACACAAAATCAATTCAAAAATAAAGTCTCTTCTGCCTTGTCTCACACTGGTCGCAGCCTCTTATCGATGAGGTCTACCTTTTTAAAGTTCCTTTCACTGCAGTCCCAAGCCAAGCTCAGTCCCTCTTCTCTGAAGGTCTGTCTTCCTGTTCTCCCAGCACTTCTTAGAATGGAGTTTGGCCTTTTCTGCAGGCTTTCTTCCCTCTGGCTGATTAAAAAGTCTCCTGATTCTCTGAGGTATCTACAAAGCATCTGCCAACATCCAGCACCTTCCCTGACTTGGTCACCTGACTCAATCACATGGTTTTCATTCTCTCCAATCTGAGAGGTGAGTTGACTATGTCATAGGTGGACTGAGGCCCATCTCTTCTTAAGGGGCCAGCTATCCCAGGACACCAAAATTATGAGGTTAGTCCTAGAGGTCTTGAGAATCTTCATCTATTTTGTGTTCAAGTTTTCCAGACCACTTACAGAATGTCAACAGGAGTTTGTTGCAATAGGTTACAGGAGAGCAATTTGTTTAGAGTTACATCTCTGCAAGCCAGGCTCTTGAAATGACACCCATTTAGAGTGAAGTTTAGTAAAAGGGGGAAAATTAGGAGATTAAAAATTGGTTTTAACTTCAAAATTGACAAACTTTAGGCTTAGATTGCTCTTCAAGAACTAGGTTCACCAAGTAAAGCAACACAGGTTGAAGCTAGCAAAATGTACACCAAACTAATTAAAATATTTTGCTTTCAGCTTTTGAGTAAATAAAATGCATCAGGTGGAATATTTCTCAACCAATCGAAAACATGTGGTAAACCTTGCTCAAAATTACCGACTGCCAGAGAAAATGGGTATTATGTGAGGAATACATATACATTACTTTCATTAAGTCTTATTCAATAAAAGTATGAATTACTGTTTTTGGAAGTAAAGTATTAAAAATCAAGGATTAAATCAAATGGACTGTATTAATCAAGAGATTACTAATCGAGGTAAAATACTTTCTAATCTAAATCACTAGTTAGATTCTAGCTGATGTCAATAGTTACCAGAAGTTACTACTATCAATGCCACATACATAAAGCAAGTTCCTGATCATATTCTGTTTCCTTTGTACAAAATATCCATATTTTTATACCAGCAAACTCAGAAGAAAGATTAGCAATCAAATGGCATGACATGGAGACTGACCTACCCCTCTGACTGCTGCAAGTCATCTCCCAAGAACTGGGTTGAGCCATATGTATGTGGAAGTTTCAATTATCTTTGCCTGCACTGTTCTGATTCTGTGGAAGAAAAGGGCACTTGTCTCCACTGCACACATTACTTTTTTTTGTAAAATGGATTATATTTTTAAATGAATTATACTATCTTGCATATATGTGGAGCTCTGATTAGGATAAAAAAATCAATTTGATTTGTCACAATATTAGCATTACTGTAATATTCTAATTACATTCTAATTCAAACTTCACATCTTGAGTCTGTAAGAATGTACACAGAACATGCTGGTTATCTGGTGTTGTTTCTGTTTGTCCATTACAGTCGCTGTATTCTAGAAAGCCTAAAATGTGTCTTGTGTAGAACAACTGATTGAGAGTTAAACTGTATAGTCTATTTTATTTGCTATTTTATATTTATTCTGCAATCAAAATGACAATGTTTTCTGCTGAAAATGAAAGGGAAAGGAATCTTATTAGTAAGCCTGGAGAATTTACATTTTTAGTGCAAGGCACATAAAAACAAATGTTATTGCATGACAACATTTACAAAAAATTTGCTTGTTTTCGGAATAATTTTATATATTAAATTAAAAACTCTACAGCTTCTCAAAACAGATTCCTATATTTGCACGTTCCACATTCCACTACATCCAAAGCAAATTGTTCTAAATTTAAATGTTTGATTAGGAAATTCTGCTTTTCACCACCATAAACTGAGTCTATTTTAAGTACAGTCCACTGTAATATATTTAATGAAAAAATAGAACAATCCACTTTCTGTACATGATTTTTCTTTTAGGTAAGGTACCCTTCCTATTCTCCTCAATCTGCCATTGTCTACACTTGTCTAGTCTTCCACCTTCTTGTCATTCCTTAACTCTCCCAATCTCATGAAAAATATACTGAATTGGGTAGAAGAGATTAAAGAAACATATGTTTCTGCAAAAGCAACAAAGAGTCTTGTAGCACCTTATAGACTAACAGATCTTAGGGATCATAAGCTTTCATGGGCTAAGACACACTGCTAGCCAACATACTTGGGCACTGTCAGAATATCCTCTCTCCGTTCTCCAAATGTATCAACATAATAATTTGTGAGGGAAGAGATGCTGTCTAGACAGACACATGGTTGGTGGGATCACAGCACCAAAGTTACTTCAATACCTCAATGAAATACCAGAAAACCAGGCTTCTATTACAACCAGGGCGACCTGCAGGCGGCCCGTCAGGGTAATCCGCTAGCGGGCCGTGAGATGGTTTGTTTACCGTTGGCCTTCAACACTGGTTTTCCACTTGTAAGGTAACTCCCTTCTCTTCATGTGCCAATATATATTTATGCCCGTATCTGTAATTTTCACTCTATGCATCTGAAGAAGTGGATTTTTTACCCACAAAAACTTATACCCAAATAAATCTGTTAGTCTTTAAGGTGTCACTGGACTCCTCTTTTTTTTTTGTGGATATAGAACAAAGCTGCCTCTGTACTAACACAGCTACCCCTCTGACACTTCGTACCATGCAAGGCACTGAATTTAGCTGTATCAAGTGGAAATCCATCAACTTCATGAAAAAACTCACAAATACAGACAGACATCATCTTCCTCTCCAAGTGCAAACAGATGGACATCATGCCAAATGGACTGAAGGTAAAAAATCCATTGCAATTGACATACTACACTGACTATGGTGAGAGACTGTGCCACACACTCTCAAAGAAACTGAGGAACTACCTGATCAGGAAAAGACCAGGAATGAGTTGTCAAATCTGGAGGCTCACATACAAAACAACCTTCCAAACAAACTTCCATGTGGCTAGACTTTACAAAAACAACATACACTTTACTCCTTTACAGCATGCCAGAGGAAACCCAGCCCCAGCCGCGCCTGGCCAGTCGAAGCGACCTTGGTTAATGGTTAACCAGTTAAACAATATAATTTTAATCCTTTAACCGGTTAACTTTTTAAACCGATATTTACATCCCTATACTATACTAATCTCAACTGTAACCAAAAAACTAAGAAACAAGGTGAGGAAATCCATTGAAACAGCATGAATGTAGTCCCAAGGTCTAGAGAAGAAAAACTGTTTGTTTCAAAATAGTGATCAGGAAGAGGAGGGATCTGAGACAACTGACTTTTACACAACTGCAAGAAAACAAAACGTCCAAAACTTTAAAGACCCAAACTTCAGGAAAACAACTAAAGCATACATTTTTATTGGAAAATAGGTCTCAGTTGTTGCTTCTCAATTGTTCCTTAAATTACTCCTTCATACTCTAAACAGTAGTAAGGAAGAGAAAAAAACAGAAATTGTATAAAATATCTATTATAAAATGAATAGCTATTAGAAGTATCACACAAATCAAGAAGATGACATATGCCAAAAGGTCACATCTTTCATATAGTCAGCTTTGCCACCAACTGCTGTCTAAGTTCCCAATCCTGCAAATACACACACAAGCATCTGCCTGACATAAACATATGAGTAGTCCCAATGAAGCAGCCAGGACTACTTTCATGGTTAAAGTTAAGTATATTTGCAAGTGTCTGCAGGATCTGGGCTTAATAAGGATACTTAAAACGGAATTTGTAATGAGAAATATGGTAGAACGCACAGAGAAGCAATAGGAAGCTCATGTATGACAGAATGAATCACTTCCTTTTTTTAAAAAAAAATTATATTCTAAAATGGATAAAGACAATAAGTTTAGGGAACACACAAAGTAGAATAATTTTTATTTTTAATTTGTTCCCATTTTTACACTGATGTTTGTTTTTAAAAAGTAACATTTATAAAAAGAATTTGTTGAACTCCTTGAGTTTTCTTAGTATACATATTTCTGAGAATGACTATTTCCTTTGGTATGTCTGACCACAAGATCCTGCAACTATGGACAGTGAAGCTTTGTCATCTCCTGAACTCTGATACTTCGAAAATATTTTGTCTTGGTATTTTTATCTGTGTGCTTTTTTATTAAAACAATGCTCAGAATTGCTTAATGCCAAGCTACAAATAGGAAATAAATTAATGTAAAACATATTGTGGTGAAACTGAAAAAGCCCTGTAATTCCCTCTATACAGCATATTTGACATACTTTTGAAAGATTATTAAAGCGAGGAATTGAGAGTACCAGTTCCACTTTAGCTTTAATAAATGCTTCATTACATTTCCCACCACCACTGTTTAAAAAGACAAAACATATCACTGAGGTAACTAAAATGTTCCCTTCATAATTTTAATATTCTATCCACACAAAATAGACTATTCTTTTACCCTCCATAAAAAAGTAATCCAAACACCATATCTAAAAGAGTATTTTCAATAAAAACATTAGAAATAGTTATATCGGACTTGGATGCACATACTAAAAAAAAAAATTCTTTCCCTTTAAGGGCCTAGAAATAGGCTCTCTCATTTGCATCTTTGAATTTTAAATCCGTACTCACTATAACATGATTACTGTAGATGGTTCTGCACTGGCATAAAGTGGCGCAAATACAGGTGCATCCTCATGCAGTGAAACACCAAAGCAAGCTGCAATGGAATTACTCCCATTTTGTGCTACTGCAATGTACTTACATTAGGGGGTCTACTCTGCGTAACTGCATCAAGGTAACACCAGTGTGAATTTCCTTAAGGTAGACAAGGCCTAAGATTAGACACAGCATAACATACAGTGGGGTAGCATTTCAAATTATAATGTCAATGTTTCTACTATACTATCATCTTCTTTAAATGTTCACAAGCATCCCTTTTCCATTTCAAATAGTCAAATAGCAGTAGGGTTTTTTGGTAGATAATGCTGCCCATGTCTTATTTACAATGTCAATGAAAGTGAGAACAGGCTTTTGCATGGCACTTTTGTAGCCAGCATTGCAAGGTATTACATGCCAGCTATGCTAAATATTCATATGTCTCTTCATGCTTTAGCTTTATGTCATTCCAGAGGACACGCTTCCATGCTGATGACGCTTATTAAAAAAATAATGCATTAATTAAATTTGTGACTGAACTCCTTGGGGAAGAATTGTATGCCTCCTACACTATGGTTTTACTTGCACTCTGCCATATATTTTGCATTATGGCAAAAGCCAGGACATATTGTTTGATTTAAGAACACTTTCACTATAGATTTGACAAAAGCCAAAAAAGGTACTAATGTGATATTTCTAAATATAGTACCATCACTGAACCCAAGGTTTACGAATCTGAAGCGCATTCCAAAATCTGAGAGGGACAAGGTGTAGAACATGCTGTAAGAAGTCTTCCTAAAGCAACACTCCAGTGCAGAACCTACATAACCCAAACCACCAAAAAAGAAAACCAACCTTCTGTTGGTGGCATCTGACTCAGATGATAAAAATGAACATGCATCAGTATGCACTGTTTTGGATTGTTATCGAGCAGAACCCATCATCAGCATGGAAGCATGCCCTCTGGAATGCTGGAGGACTTGTCTGTTTTCAAAGATGTGTGTGCATGACTATACGCCCAATCAGATTGACAGTTCTGTTCATCTTCTGTGTCCTATGTCTTTGATATGTAGGTTTGGAGATCTTGTGCATGCCTTTTTTTTGTATACGACATAGCACATTTTCTGTCCTTGTTAACATGTATTATTTCCTTTTAGGATACTGGACATGTTTTAGGACTAGTCAATTTCCAATTTCTCTCTGCTCCAACTAGTTTATACTGCTCCAGTAATCTCCCCTGCTCTACTGTCCCAGAGTCATTTGATACAAGTAAGCTTACATCTGAAATTAAACAGCCCTTTCTAATTCTAGGAGTCATCTCTGCAAAAGTTTTTATATACGCCTCCACTCTAAGAATGCTCTTAAACCACATGCCAGTATTTTCATTCATGTCTAGGATCTGGGATAAACTATTCCAGAGTAATAGCAGGAAATTCTGAAGGTCCTTTGTATGGCTCATATGAAAAGATTGTTATACAAGTCATAAGAAGTTCTACAGCTTTTTCATAGTATTCCAAGTCCAGAAGGGACCATTCTGATTATCTAGTCCACTGCCCACGGGCTGCATGCAACCCAGTTAGTACATAGCTCCAGCCCAGCTATGTATTAAAGGCTGCCGGGCCGTGGGATCCAGGTTCCCGGATGCCCAGCGCAGTGGAGTCCAGCATGCTGGGCCCAGCTGGGGTCTGGGCAGCCAGTCAGTTCCGCAGGGTCCGGGGCTGCCAGTTGGCCCCACAGGGTCGAGATCCGGACTGCCACCGGGCTGCAAAACCAGATCCAGAGTCAGGGCTCCACTCCTGGCCCCATTCTGTGGAGGGTCTCTGGGCGGGAGGCGCTGGGCATAGGGATCTGTTGGCAGGAATGGACGGATACGCTGTGATTCTCAACCTGCGGCCCACACTGATAAATAGGTTGAGAACCACTGATCTAGTCTGCTCTATTGCATAATACAGGCCAGACCTTCACCAAAATAATTCCTAGAACATATCTTTTAGAAAAACATCAATCTTGATTTTAAAATTCCCAGTGATGGAATTTTCACCACAACTCTTGATAAGATATTCCAATAGTTAATTATCCTCACTGTTGGAATTTTAAAATCAAGATTCACACTCCTGAACAACATAAGTTATGTCAACATAAGCTGTAGTGTGGACATAGCCTTAGATTGCAAAATCAAATCAGCAATTTGTCCTTGAGGTAAGGACAAAGAAGTCAACTTTATATTTAACCAAAGTAATTCTTTCTGGCAACCAATTAAATGGGGCCGTTGGGGGGGGGAGGGGAGGAAAAGGGGTCAGATAATATAAGATCCATACTTAGATTTATTAGGAACTGGGAAAACTTTTGGGAAAGGGGGAGCCTATACAAGAAAGATATGCTCCATCAAAAGCAAAGCGGAACCAGTTTGCTGGCATGTAAAATTTAAAAATGTCGTAGAGCAGTTTTTAAACTAATGGCTGGGCAGGGGGAAGCCAACAGGTGCTGAGGAGCAAATGGTTCTGATAGTCACATTCCTGAAGGGTAGATCTATTAATGGAGATTCTCTATATTCTAGTAAGGAGGAGAAGATGGAACATGATAAAATATGGGTAGGATCTGATGAGAAACAGTCAAACAAAAAAGAGTTCCATTCACATAACATTACATATGTTATTACATCACATAATGGCAAACAGCTAAAGAGTGACAAATTTTTTATGTGCTTATACATACAAATGCTAGAAGTTCAAATACTAAGATGGCTGAACCTGAATGCCTTGTATTAAATGAGGATACTGATATTATAGGCATCACAGAAACTTGGTGGAATGAGGATAATCAATGAGACAGCAAATACCAGGGTACAAAATATATCAGAAGGACAAAAGAAGTCATGCTGGTGAAGGAGTGTGGCACTAGATATGAAAGAAAATGTAGAGTCAAATGAAGTACAAATCTTAAATGAACGAAACTGTACCACAGAATTTCTGTGGATAGTAATCCTGCTTGTATAGTAAGCATATAGCAGTAGGGATATACTACTGACCACCTGACCGGGATGGTGATAGTGACTGTGAAATGCTCAGGAAGATTAGAGAAGCTATACAAAAAAACCCAACCAACCAAACAAAAAAAACCCTCAATAATGATGGGGGATTTCAACTACCCCATATTGACTGGATATATGTCACCTCAGGACAGGATGCCGAGATAAAGTTTTTGACCTTAAATGACTGCTTCTTAGAGCAGTCCCTCTAAGCTGCACAGCAGGGTATCAAGAGCTGCATGGGTGGGGAGAGGCGCCTCTGCTTCAGTCCCAGAGCTGCCTCAGCCAGGAAGGGGCACCTCTTTCCCTGGCCCAGAGCTTCCCCGACCCCAAGCTGATGTGGAAAAAGAAGGCTGAGGGAAGACCTCTCTCCCCACTGCAGCCCCTGGATGTTGTAAAGGCCAAGAATATAACTGGGTTAAAAAAAAAAAACACCTAGATAAATTCATGGAGGATAGATCCATCAGTGGCTATTAGCCAGGATGGGCAGGGATGCAGAACCATGCTCTATAGTGTCCCCAGTCTCTGTTTGCCAGAAGTGGGGAATGGACGACACATGATGGGTCACTTGATGATTACCTGTTCTGTTTATTCCCTCTGAAGCACTTGGCATTGGCCACTGTCAGAAGACAGGATACTGGGCTAGAGTACCATTGGTCTGACCCTGTATGGCCATTCTTATGTTCAGAAATACTTTAAATAAAAAGCTTCCTAGTCTTTCTTTTTTTTCCCCATATCAAAAACTTCTGTTGTCAGGAGATTTCCCTACCATTTTTTCAGCCTCTCTCAGCCAGTAAAAACCCAGAAGGTACCACAAGCTAGTTAACTCTTGTTGAAATCCTCTACACCAACAGTTTGTCAAACAGTGACATAGGTATCACCAGTGAATTGCAAGCTGGCTGAAAGCATAGTGTCAGGAGAAGAATCCATCACAATTATACTGATACACCAACTAATTGTGAGTTTTAGACATGTTCCACTAGGTCTTAAACTTTAACAACCACTGCCCTAAACTGCAATACGTATTTTAAAAACAAAATAATTAAACTCTGGTCTTGACAGCATATTAACATGCACACATATACATGTTTAATCAGTGGAAAACTGGATAAAACAGGTCCTCTTCACTGGGATGTTAGGCTGTCTCTTCCTATCTTAAAAATAAGCCTCTGGTTCCTACCTCCCATATACTTGTCCACATGCTAACCCACAGCAAAGTCTGGCCTGTTCTGACAGAGCTGATACTAGTCTGATAATCTAGTAAAAGATGACCTTATAGATTGAAAATATATGTTTCAAAGCCCAACCCTCCACTATACTCAAACTGCATTCTACTTTTTATATTCTAAGAGATGTCACTTTCCCCAATACTTGATATATAATCAACCATATTTTGAAGAGAAAAAAACAAGTGATCCTCACTGGATCATCACATACTTCCAATGTCATTGCACCAGGTCCAGTAAAACAATCCCCATGGTATCAAAATTTTGAATGCATTTTCCTTTTCTATAAAACAAACACTAGGGCAGAATTTCTCCCATATTGTTCATCTTTAAGAAAAAAATACAATAGTAAAAATAATCCTCATTTGATTCTGTACTACAGAAAATTCTCTGTTTTGTATTAAAACACTCAAAGGACAGCAGATTTCCCTTGTTCCAAGAAAACAGAGCTGGAAAGGGAGCAAAAACACATATGAACTTTATTTCTGGATATTTCTGCCCTAGGAATCAGATGTGGCAGCAAGACAGAAAAAAATTAGGTGTCACATCCTTGGCTAGAATGCACAAATAAGGCTTTCTGCTTCTCCAATCCTGCACCCCAGCACAGTACTTTATCTTGGAAAAAGTCCAATAGTTTGCATACAATGTAATCTTAAAAGTCAGCATCCGTTCTGTGTAACATGTTGACAGTCAGAAATATAAACTTCATTTGTACATTACTTAATTGGTAGGATGTTCACATTTACTTTTAATAATTAAAAAAACCCACAGTAGGAACTCACTAATTTGTACTTGTGATTGGAAGACCCATTGTGGATTATGTGATTTCATAAATGAGGAGGTTAGAGTGATTTAAATCACTTATTTTAATCATAACTTAAATCATAGAATATCAGGTTTGGAAGGGACCTCAGGAGATCATCTAGTCCAATCCCCTGCTCAAAGCAGGACCAATCCCCAATTAAATCATCCAACAGATTTTTGCACCAAATCCCTAAATGGCCCCCTCAAGGATTGAACTCCCAACCCTGGGTTTAGCAGGCCAATGCTCAAATCACTGAGCTATTCCTCCCTCTTTCAGCAAGCAGGAAACTTTGATTTAAATATTTTAATATTATTTTGCATTTGTTCTTTTTAGTTATTTTCCTAAAGCAAGCTTGATTCTCATTGGTTGCAGAAGTGACAAAGAGTCCCGTGGCACCTTAAAGACTAACTTGCAAGCATCCGACGAAGTGGGTATTAGCCCATGAAAGCTCATGCTCTGAAAAAATTTCAGTTAGTCTTTAAGGTGCCACGGGACTCTTTGTCACTTCTGCAATTCCAGACTAACACGGCTACCCCTCTGATTCTCATTGGTTGGTTGCTCAAATTAAATGTATATCTTAAATTAAAAAAACAGTAATAGGACCAAAAAAATGCCATGACACCAGAATAAAGGAGGCAATTAGAGGCAGAAGGGGATCTTTTAAACATTGTGTGTGTATCTTTTAAACACTGAAAGTCAAATCTAACAGAGGAAGTCTGGAGAAGAGAAGACAGAGGGGACCTGAAACAATTTTTAAGTACATAAAATGTTGTCACAAGGAGGAAGGAGAAAAATTGTGCTCCTTAACCTCTGAGGATAGGACAAGAAGCAGTGGACTTAAATTGCAGCAAAGGTGGTTTAGACTGGACATTAGGAAAATCTTCCTAAATGTCTTACGTTTAAACACTGAAATAAATTGCCCAGGGAGGTTGTGGAGATTTTCAAGCACAGGTTAGACAAACACCTGTCACAGATGGTCTAAATAATACTTAGTCCTGCCATGAGTGTAGGGGACTGGACTAGATGACCTCTTGGTGTCCCTTCAAGTCATATGATTCTATCATTCTATGGCTCCGCAATATGCCAATCTCTTCACAGGCTGACTTGAAGGAAAACGTCTGGACAAATGTACTACAAAACCAATGATATACCTGAGACACATTGACAATATTTTCATCCTCTGGACAGAAAGCTTAAACTCCCTCATAGATTTCCACAACCACCACCACCTCTCCACTGAACTCTCTCTGGAACACACCCGCACTGGCATCAACTTCAACACAATCAGCTTCAACAACAGAACCTTAGAGACAGTCATATACAAGAAATGCATAGATCACCACACTTACTTTAAAGATCCACTGACAACCCCAAACACACCAAGAACATTGTTATCAACAGCCTGGCACTCAGATAACCACAGAATATGCTTCAAGAAGAAAGTCTGGAATATATACCTTAACACACTTAAAACCATCCTCACCAAGCAAGAACACGCCACAAGAGGAGTAGATCACATTATGGAACAAGCCATCCAAATATCCTGAGAGAACTTGCTTCAATACAAAAATAAACTCCCTTCTAACAGCCTTAGTTATCACCTATGATCCCACACTAGAACCCATTTGGGGTATCAAACAACCACCCATATTTGATGGGAACCCAATCCTGAAAGAAATCTTCCGTGAACCCCCACTTCTGACCTTCAAACCCGCAATCTCTCCAAACTCACCATTAGAAGCTTCACACCAGTTCAAAGCGGCACCAGACCCTGCCAGAACAACACATGCAAAATATGTAGCCATGGAGATATGTCTGCAATGATCAACACCCCCCATACCATACCTTTTAACATCCATGGATCCTACACATGCCTACTACAAATGTGGTATATCTGATCCAGTACACTAAATGCCCTCATAACAACTATGTGGGTGAAACCAACCACTATGCTCTCGAATGAACTCACACAGGAAAATGATAAAAGATAAAAACACCCTATCACAAAGTGATCACTCTGTATCTGACCTATTAGTCCTCAACCTCAAAGGAAACATGCATAACACTTTAAAAAGACAAGCACGGGTGCTTAAATTCATTACTCTGCTAGACACTAAAAATCATGGACTGAACAGAGACTCTCGATCTATGGCTTATTACAACAATCTGTAACCCACTAAACTCCCTCTTTTTGTCCTATGACTGCAGAGGTGTAAAAGGCCACTCTACCTGGACAGTTCCTTTACAATATATTCTAACTACTCATGATAAACAATGTGTTCCACCTTACATTTTGCTGTGACACTAGGAGTTCCTTCCCAGACCCAAAGAGGCTTAAAAGTCTGTCTGTTTCATCAACTGAAGTTGGTTCAATAAAACATTATGTCACGCACCTTTTCTCTCTAATATCCTGGGAACAACAAAACTACAACTACCCTGGCACTTAAGCAAGCTAAGCACTCATGGGATAAGAGGAAATGTCCTCTCATTGATCAGTAAGTGGTTAAAATACAAGAAACAAAGGATACAAATAAATGGTCAGTTTTCACAGCGGAGATAAATAGGGGGTCACCCAAGGATCTACACTGAGACCAATGCTGTTCAACATATTCATAAACAATATCGAAAAAAGTGTAAACAGTGAAGTTTTCAGGCAACACAAAATTTCTCAGGATAATTAAGTCCAAAGCACATGCAAAGCGTTAGAAAGGGGTCTCACAAAACTAGGTGACTGGGCAACAAAATGGCAGATGATAAATGCAATGTAATGCACAGTGGAAAACATAATCCCAACTAGACATACAAAATGATGGGGTCTACACTAGCTGACACCACTAAAGGAAAGATCTTGGAGTCATCGTGTATAGTTCTCTGAAAACCCTGGCTCAATGTGCAGTGATAGTCAAAAAAACATAACAGAACATTAGGTATCATTAGGAAAGAGATAACAGGAAAGAAAATACCATAATGCTGCTATATAAATCCATTGTATGCCCAAATGTTGAATAGTGCATGCAGTTCTGGTCACCCCATCTCAAAAAAAAAAAAAAGATATATAGGAATTTGTTAAGATACAGAGAAGGGGAACAAAAATGGTTAAGGGTATGGAACAGTTTCCATACAAGGAGATATTAAAAAGGCAGGGATTGTTCAGCTTGGAAAAGAGACCACTGAGGGGAGATATTATAGATAGGGCCCTTCCAAATTCATGACTGTGAAAAATGTGTCATGGACCATGGAACCTGATCTCCCCTGTGAAATCTTATCTCACCTGTGAAATATAGCTAGTGCAGGGCCTGTGGACTGTTACCGTGCACCAGTCTCCAGATGTTAGTCCCGAACAGGCTGGGGAGGGACAGAACTTCCTCCTCCCCTGCAGGGGCCCTCCCAGCTGAGTCAGACCCATGTCCGGGAACTTCAGGTAGTTCTGCGACTGCTGGTTGGGAGCCCAGCTCTGAAGGCATTGTGAATTCAGCGGGGCCCTAATTATTGAGGTCTAAAAAAAATCATTAATGATATGGAGAAAGCGTTACTTACTTCTTCACATAGCACACAGGTTTAAAACAAACTTAAGGAATTTCTTCTTCATACAACACACAGTCACCCTGTGAAACTCATTGCCAAAGATGCTGAAAAGGCCAAAAGTATAACTGAGTTAAAAAAAAAAAATAGATAAGTTCAGGTGGATAGGTCCATCAATGGCTATTAGTCAAGATGGTCAGCGATGAAACCCATGCGCTGGATGTCCCTAAAGCTATGAATGCTAGAAGCTGGGACTGGATGACAGGGAATGCATCATGCAATAAACTGCCCTGTTCTGTTCATTGCCTCTGAAACATCTTGCACCAGACAATGTCAGAAGATAGGATACTGAGATAGATGGACCATAAGTCTGACCCAGTTCTCTTGTTCTTATGTTTAAAACAAGCTTTTCTGTGTATTCAACTCTCAACTGGTTTGTTAAACTGAAATGAAGAAAATATGTTCTCTCTATACCTGCAGAAGAGGCCTACTGCTGTCCAAAACGAGTTTAGTACTTCAGCAAACTCTATGACTTCCACCCGTTCAGTGGTTTGACTTTCTTTAAAGCTCCAGCAGCAAACACATACTTCCTTTTTTGTTATTGTTATTTAACTTAAATTATTTCAATACATTATAGTAAATTAGGGCTTACGAAAGGTTGTCAGTTTCAAAAGAACAATGTGTTTAATTTAAACACAAAAGAAATCTGACAAAAATTTTTTTAAAAATCATCTATTTTTTATCCATCTTGTAGATTGGCCAAAAAATGTGATAAAAATAATCTGCATTCCCAGATGTACCTTAAGTAACATATCTCTAAGTCAAGGCATGGCATACTCAACCAAAAGCTAGATCTAAATTCTTTAACAAGGCATCATGGGTTCTGTGGTGTTCTGATATAGTAAACTAAGCCTGAGAGCAAATTAATGTACATTTTAAAAGATATGAGTTTATTGTATAATGAAAATACATTAATACACCTTCAGTTTATTTTGTAGTCTCCATGTTTTCAGTTTGTCGTGTTACAGGTACTTAGTATTGATACTACATAACTGCACTGCTGTCTAGACACTTTGGCAACTAAGCAGGGAATAACTGGAGCTCCTGCCACCCCAAAAAACCATGAAAAGCACAGGTGGGATAAGTACAGTAATTGAATATTTCTGCTAAAATGAACAGCAGTGAACAGTTAATGCGGACATTTAAATTGTCTTTGGGTTTCAGAGATAAAACATCATTAAAACGGACTACAGGATTCTCACCTCTCAAAGCTATTGTTTCAGACTACCAAAACACTCAGGCAGACAATACTGCATAACCCCATTTACATTTTGAAAATTTTCTCTGCAAACATAACAGCTAGAAACAATTTGTTTTATAAAGAGTAAGCTTGGGTTCTAGAAGAAAATTCTGTATCAATGGGTGGTTTTTGCAGAAAGTTCAGAGAACGCTGAATACAAAGGCTTTATGGTTTTAGTTTTTTAGGATAACAACTGATAACATTAGTAAATTCAGTCCTGAAGTCTCCTCACAGTAGCACATTGAACTGTTGCTAAGGTGGGGCATGGTAGCAATGGTTTTTGAGGAAAATATTATTGGGGTTTGCATATTTTCACTTTGCTAGACAGTAAAGTTTGCCATATTTTTTTGTATGGCAGTTCTATGTCAAGTGACTATTACACTGATATGAGTGTCACTCAAAAATTGTTTTTCATAATAGTTTCTCATGGAACCTCGGATTATTAACTAAAGAACAACAAAAAAAGTAAACATTGGTGACTATACTAGAAGAACAAGCTGTCAACATCACCTTTATACATGAATAATTCAAGGAGTTATCTTCAGTCACGGAAGGAGAAAAGGGAGAGTCGGTAACCTACAATCCAAATTGATTAGTGCCTAAAACTACCAAGCCAAACTGACTTGGAGCTTATTAAGATATTTAAGTTAAGGCACTCATCCACGTCGGTGAATCCATTTCAAGATTAAGACACAAAAATGCCACTATGAATTGAAATGGGTTGTATGTATGCAATGTTCATTAAAATGCTCTCCCTATTTTCACTAAGCCAGCAGCTTTAAACAACATTTGATTACCTGAGAGTCTCTTCCCTTTTTTTAGCTATCACTTTTCACTGTCAATGTGAACAATTCCATCCAAAAGCACTTTCTTTACAAACTGAACATATATTCACTAAAAAAATTGCATTAAGTGAACAATCAAGTTTCACACTAAAGAATGCAAGTTTAGACTGTGTGCGTGCAAAATGAATTCTGCTCCCTTGGATAGAACTGCTATGATATGGTTGTATTATACAACCACACATTATTTCTCAGAAATTAGAATTTTTAAAAGCTCACTTTAAAAGATTATTATTTAAGATGAAAAATTAAACTCTCTAAAGCTAGGAAAAGGGTAAATACATATCATGTACAACTATAACAACCTCATCATCACAGGAGGACGGGAGAAATCCAGCTCTCTTTTCTCCTTGCCAAAGCACTAGCAGGAGCTTCTTCCCCATGTGGTGCCCCCAGAGACTGGGGAAGAGGGGTGTTGAGGGAAAAGAAGGACCACTAAGGCTATATGCTTTATGTTTTGGGGGGAGGTGTTGGGAAGAACCTGGCTCAGCTATCTTCCCACTTCCAGAGAGAATGTCCACGCCTAGGATTCCCATGCCAGTGCAGCGTCTAATGCTGCTGCAGTAGGGGGTCCAGGCTTATAATTCAATGTTCACGTTCAGTTATTATTCTGGCAACACTAGAAGCAACAGAAGAGAAATGGCAATTTTCAGAAGTTTCTCTCTCAGCCAAACCCTGAACAAATTTCACAGGAGGAGAGGGAGGTTGGTCAGGGGTTTCTCCCTACCAAATTTCAAAGGACTGTTCCCAAAAAAAAACAAAAAAAGGGGGGGGGGAAAATGGTAGAGAATCTCAAATAAAAGTTGCAAGAATCTTTCATACTGGAAAGCATTAGACAACCTAAACATAGTGGGAGCTGGTATAACACCGCCCCCCCCCAGGACTGTCCAAACTCTTTATATTAATGTAAGGTAACTTGAAGATATTGCAATTCTACGTTTTCCTATTATGTTAACCAGAGACCATTACAGTATCAAGACAGAACTAAAAGAACTAATCTGTCAGTCAACAATTAAATAGGCATAAATCACTATTATATATATATATATATATATATATATACACACATACATACACTCACACACACATATACACACACTAAATTATGTTTTCTGTGTGAAAGAAACACTTAGAGTATGATATTGTAATAGCAATAGCCAAGTCAAAATCAAAATGTCCAAAATTTCCAAAAATAGCAACAATGTTGTTTATAAAACTGGAGCCATGGTATAGATCGACTGGCGACCATTAACACCATTTTAAGCACTATGTCACATAACATTGCTCATGGCAGATCTAATTAATATAGTGTTTGGAAGAGGGCAAGCAGATGACATCCCATCTACCCTAGGACTCCAAACAATGGTGGGATTTTTTTATTATTTTTTTATTTTTTATTTTTTTTTAACATTTCCCTAGTGTAGGGAAGGCCTGACACACAATACATGAGACTTAGGAACTAAGCACTAACTTTAGTGTTCTGTTTACATAGTTATGGACTAATTGAAAAGGTTTATTCCTTATAAAGATTGCCAGAATAAACACAGTACTCTTGTTCTTAACTAAAGTTGTATGCCACTGAAAAAGTATTTTAAATAAATCTGTTACTAAAAACATTTGGTAGTTTTTTATAACAGCTTAAACAAAGTTTGAGTAAGAATATAAAATTTAATCCATGCTTTTTTTTCTTTATCATGTAATCTATTTCCTAGGACTCAATAATTTGCATCACTAAAATACAAAGACAGCTTCTCCATGTGAGCAGTATGGTCACAGTTACTTTCTACAGATATAACACTGGCAAGCCCCAATATATATTAAGACAAAAATGGAGATAAGTCTTTTTTTTTTTAAATGCAAGCAAAGTTTTGAATTTAATAGACTGGAAAACTTCAGCTAACAATGAGACCCATTATTTATTATACAGATTGTATTAATAATAGGTTAGTAGCTAACAAAAGAATATTCCATTATTCAAAATATGAAGTTATATTTACTGTACGTAGGGTTTTTTTTATGAATACATACATTGATCCTCCACTTGGTGGGAGGAAGGTTGAGCATTAGCAAGACACTCTAAACTTATTTAAATCTACATTTTTTAAAATAAAAAAAAGTAGTTAATTCACAAAACTATATAGTTCATTTTTTCTTAAATCATTGCAGTTATTGATCAGAGAAAGGGTGCTAATTAAGAACACAATCTTGTACACTGATTCATGCTGATCTTTACAACACTCAGTCCCTATGCAGAAGTCAATGGGGCTGCAAAAGGGTCCACTCATGGATGAGTTTGCAGTACCAAGACCTAAAGAAGTAGAACTTGTCAGAACTTTTCTGTCAAAATGCAAAGTTTTGTTTCTGTTCCAATGCAGTACAAAAACAAATTTTCAAACCAAGAAAGCTGCAATGAAACAGTATTGTCTTCCTCCAGTCAGCTCTACTAGGAAGACTGCCATTCAAACTGTTTGCAAATGATGAACAAGCAACAAAAGTCAAGCAGTTCTACTGCTATAAAAGCTCATTTTTTTCAACTACTTTTGCTCCTTAAACTTCTGGAAAGATAAAGATTTTTTTTAAAAAAAAGCAGGCAGGGAGGGATTTTGGATCAATAAACCAGAATTATTGAGGAACCCTGATGTTGACTAAGGGCCGGTCTACACTAGAAGTGCTACATTGGCGCAGCTGCACTGCTGTAGCATGTCTGGTGGCGCCACTCTATGTCATAATCCACCTCCACAAGAGGCAGTAGAGAGCTTCTCCTGGGGACATAGCACTGTCTACACCGGCGCTTAGGTCGGTGTAATTTATGCCACTCAAGGGAGTGGGTTTATTTACACACCTGAGTCATGTAAATTATACTGAAGTAAGTGGTAGTGTAGACTAGGCCTAATTCTTGCAAGTTCTATTCACTGGCTTACTATGAACTTCATGAAAAAAAATGGCCTCTCCACAGACAAAGGATCATTTGGTCTTCCCACTAGTTTACTGCCCTAACTCTCCAGACTGGAACTAGCAGCATGTTGACTGAGCCCTTCCCAATATTTGACTGTGCAAATTAACAAATGATTAACTAACATTACTCATTCAAAATTATATAGGGGTAAATCCATGCCAATCAGACGGCTTTTCTATTAGAAGAAATAATGGAAATCGATTCTAAGTTTTACTTATTAAAGCCGCTCTCTTGCAAACTGATTCATGTGACAGACTCTTATGACAACATGAAGCCCCATAATCAATGTGGCTCAGCTAATGCAGATCAGCTTTTGGAATTGGGGCCTGAATTAGCGCAGCTGGAATATGGTTGATTAAAAAGCAGCTATTAAAGGGGAATCATCACTGAATAGGGGTATCTCTAGTAGGGTTCTAAAAAGATCAGTACTATGCCTGACACTATTCAACATTTTTATCAATGATCTGGAAGCAAATATAAAATCACTTCCAATAAATTTGTGAATAACAGAGACTGACAGAATGGTAAGTAATGATGAGACCTACAGAGCAATCTCCATCGCTTAGTGAGCTGGGCTCATTCAAACAAAACATGTTTTAATATACCCAAACATTAGGTCATATGTCTAAAAGGAAAAAATGCAGGCCATACCTACGGAATAGATGACTATGTCCTGGAAAACAGTGATTCTGAAAAAGAAGTAGGTCAGAGCGGACAAGCAATTCAACATGAGCTTCCACTGAAGAGTGATGCTGTGGCAAAAAGAACTAATGCAATCTTTAGATATACAAGTTAAGTAGTAAATAGGAGTAGAGAAGCAATTTACCGCTATCTATTACCAAAAGGATCAGAGGGGTAGCCGTGTTAGTCTAGATCTGTAAAAGTGACAGAGTCCTGTGGCACCTTATAGAAAGCTTATGCTCCAATACGTCTGTTGGTCTATAAAGTGCCACAGGACTCTTTGTCGGTTTTATTATCAGAAGGGTAGCTGTGTTAGTCTGTATCCACAAAAACAGTGAGGAGTCCGGTGGCATCTTAAAGACTAACAAATTTATTTCAGCATAAGCTTCGCGGGTAAAAAACCTACTTCTTCAGATTCAGGGTTTTTTTACCCACAAAAGCTTATGCCCAAATAAATCTGTTAGTCTGTAAGGTGCCACCAGACTCCTTGTTGTTTTTTATGTTTGTCTATGGCATCACTGAGACCAATACTAGATTACTGAGTACATTTCTGATGTGTATATTTTAAAAAGGACCTTGAAAAATTGGAAAGGATGCAGACAAAAGGCACAACAATAATTTGATTGCTGGAGAAAATGCCTTAGGCGTGAAACTTAAAGAGCTCAATGTGTTCAGTTTATCATAAAGAAGACAAAGGTGACTTAATTGCAGTATAAGTATCTTCACAGGGAAAAATTGGGACTTCAGTATTGCAGAGAAAGGCATAACAAGAACCAATGGCTGGAAGGTAAAAGCCAGACAAATTAAAAATAAGGCACATTTAACAAACAAAAACAGTGAGGATGATTAACCATTAGAAAACTATCAAGGGAAGTGAATTTTCCATCTCTTGATATCTTCAAATCAAGACTGGATGTCTTTATGGAAGATATTCTACCATCAAACAAGATACTAGGCTCAATAAAGAGATAGCTGGTTGAAATTTAATGGCCTCTCATGTACAAGAGACCAGACTAAATGTCCTTAAACTCTATGCATCTACGTACTGGGATTTTTAGAATCTATCGATCAATATTTAGCTATGTTCCAGACTGCCCACAGCAAAAATTTCGTCATTTAGAAATTACTGAATAGTATAGCCTGTGCTAAGCAGCGAAACTGATATCTAGAGAAAGATAAATCTTACTTCATCTTTTCAATTCTTTCAAATTTGCACCACATGCTTCAGATTAAAACTATTATTTTCCCCTCTCTCAGCTTACCGAAAATAAAAATACATAAAATGCAGAACAGCAGCTGTTTTATGCTTTATTAAATATATAGTATTAGGAAACAGATTCCACTTCAGATTCCATTCTATGGTTTATGTTTTAAAATATTCCTATTCAGACAACGATCAGTTACCATTTCATCAACCTAAAAATAATGTAACATTCTTTTTTGTAATGTAACTAGTCTTTTAAAGGCTGTTTCCCATCCTCAATACCTGCCACTGCATTTCCACTTTAAGTACATTTCTTCTAACACAAATCATCCTAACTCAGCCGTTTATAAAGAAACCTTCCTATCTACTTAAATGTGAGGTTTCCAGTGCAGTACATTATATTCAATATAGAAGAAAACAAGCACGGAACACCAGGTTAAACTTCACAAAGCTACGCTATCAAGCTCTAAGAGTGAGAATATCTATAGGAAAATTACTACATCTCTCACATACAACAAAAAAAAAACTTTAGTAACTGATAGTTTCATACATCTAAACAGAGACGATCAACTTTTACTATTTTGTGTATAAGCATTATACAATTTCCATCCATTGTTATTCATTTCAAATGATATTTAAGTGGTATCTATTCTAGAAAGAGGGAGTGCACATGACAAAATGAGGCCCTTTACTATAAAAATAAGCACTAATCGTCTACTCAATAAACCTCTTATCTTGTTCTGGTGATGTCTCATTTACTGCATAAGCTGATCTAACTACATTATACTGGTGTAAGTTTACAAAATGTATAAGCTATGCTAAACTATTGTCAAGCAGACACTAGTCTTAATTTTGAATCATGCAATTTTTATTCAAGATCACATTAAGAACTGCACTTTTACAATATCTACACTGCCAAGCCCAAGGACAATAAATAATGAGTTTAAAAGCTGAAAATAAAAAGTGTGAAAAAAAATCAGCCAGCATTAAGTATTAACCTGATGAGTTTTTTAGATCTGCTGTACTATTTTAAACTACTCTTTCTGGCCGTAGGTCAAAGTTTTCCAAATGAAATACCAACATGAAAATGCTGGGAGTGAAGCCCAGAGGCAGCTCTCTTTGCTTTGGCCTAGGTTAAACCCTATCAGAGCCCTGCGAAATCAGTAGCACTATTTCCCACCCTCTCCACCAAGTATGATGGGTGACAGTTCACCTCTGAGGTCCCTGACAGGAATAGCACAACTAGACCCACGAAAAGAACTCAATACACATTACAGGAGATCCTCCCCCTCTTCACCCCCCAGCACAGACACACACACTGTTCAGTCAGTTCCTGTACTTTGGCCAAACAGAACTGAGTCATTTTTTGCAAATGACTCCCATGGCCTCCCAGAATAAATGCTTGCAATGAACAACCCTTAGAACAAGGAAAAAAAAAAAAACCCAAACCTTTCACTCAGGCTGCAGGCACTAGAACTTCTCTGCCTCAGAACACTGTTCTGACAGAGATGACCTGATGCCTGGTAAAAGCACTGAGACACCCCAGCCCCCACTATCTTTCTACAGCTTACATGTGTCAAATGGGGAGATCACACTCCTTGAAAACATGGCTTTCCCCAAAAAGGAAACAACTCTTCATACTCAAACAGTGACAAAGAGTCCTGCGGCACCTTAAAGACTAACTGAAATTTTTTCAGAGCATGAGCTTTCGTGGGCTAATACCCACTTCGTCGGATGCATCATACTCAAACAGGGGAAAAAAAGCTATGTTACAAAAGGCAGAGAGAAATCTATTCACCCCCACAGGAAATAAGAGTCCCCTGTTATATCCCCAAGATACATTTCTTTCCTAGGCGTGTTCTTTTCCTGCACTGTTTCTACATCATGCTCTGGGCCGCAAGTCTCATCTTTCACTTCACAGGAATTGAGTGTGATTTAGTTTGCGGGACCCGAGGAGGAGATGGCACACACCTGGACACTGCATAGGGGAAAAACGTATTTGCTTCCAATTCTCAAAATAATCTTAGAGTTTATGCTTAATACCAGATTGAATAAATTAAATGCAAATAAAGCTAAAGGAAAAGAGCTCTCTGTCCCCATCCAAAGGCATTTCCCTCATCATCTAAGAAACGAGCCCTCTTAGCTAACCTCCAGCCAGTCAAGCAGGAAGCACTCCACAGGCCTCCACCCCCAAAACACATACACAAAGTTCACTGGGGGGGGGGGGAGTTATGCTCTACCATCCCGCTCCTGCCCAACGCCAGCCGGCCATCAAGAAGAATATATTTTCACCATCATGGCCTTCTCTCATTATCCCAAGGTGGGTGGGGGGGTCGCACCAACACCCTCCCAAATTCCTGCAAAGGGAGAACACTCGTCATCTCTTTCAAAGACATCAAGCGAGAGCTCCCCCACCCCACGCAGGGAAGTACTCCCACGCACCCCTCAGCCAAGGGGGCTGTGGCTATGAACCCCCCTGCACATATACCAAACCCCATCCGCGTTTGAGTGAACCGTTGCCCTCCGAGCAAGCCAAGGGGAGCGCTGTTTATCACCCCGCCCAGCCAGTCAATCCATCGATCGACCCAGCCCCGGGAGGGGGAGGCTCCCGCGGCCGCTATTGTGCCTGGGGTGGATCTAACTCACCAGCAAACTTTCCACATTGACCGGGGACCGAGGGTCTCGGATCATGGACTCCAGCTTCCTCTGGCGGCTCGTGGTCACCCCCTCCCCGGGCTCCAGGGGCGCGGGCGGGGGGGGACCGGACATCTTCGCCGTCTGAAGCTGGCTCATCGTCCCCCTGGCCGCGGGGCTGTGCGAGCGGCGGGAGGAGATCGCTCTGTGGCCGGTCCCGGTATCCGCTCCGGGGCCTAGCGCTACGGAGAAGCCGGGGGCTCCCGGCCGGGGCTGGGCCCTGTCTCAGGAGCAGGGCGGGGAGCAGAGGGGACGCTCCCCGGCTGGGCGCTGCTGAGGCTGCTCCGCCCCTGGGCACCTCTCAGCTGCAAAGGCATGAACAGCGCGGAGCGGCGGCCGGGGCGGGGGGGAGGGAGATTCCCGCGGCGGCCCCGACTCCCCCCCCGCTCAGGACGGCTCTAGGCGGGCACCGAGTCACTGCCGGGTCCCCGGCACCGGCCCGGCCATTGCACCAGCCAAACACCCGCCGCGGCGGAGGGAAAGCGGCGGGCGGCGCTCGAGGCCGGCTCCCTCCTCCTCCGGCGGCTGGGCGGGAGAAGCGACTCCCGGCGGCGGCGTGCGGCTCGCTGCTGCCCCTCTCTCGCCGTGTCACTCAGTCCGCGGGGCGGCCGCCGCCCGCAGCGAGTCACTGTCCCTGCCGCTGCCTCCCGCCGCCCCCATTCTCCGGCTCCCGCCCCTCAGCCTGACACCCAGCAGCCGGCCTCCCTTACCCACAAGCCTCCGCTCCGAGCGGCCGGACACGGCGCCCCGCGCAGAGGGCACATAGCTCCGCGCTCGCTCATTGCCTAACTATACCCCTCAGCGAGGCCGGCGGGCGGGCGCCGAGCGGCGGCCCGCGGACAGCGCTGTGTCACCCCCCAAAGCGGGCACTGAGCGGCTTTCCCGGCCGCCTCCGGCTGCCCTCAGCCCGGCCAAAATAGCAGGGTGACCCGCCGCTCGTCATCGCCTCCTCCTGAGTCAGCATGTGAAAGAAGGCAACGAACCCAGCACGTGGAGGGGTCGGTGAGGGGGGCACAAGCTTCCCACCTTCAGTGATGTATGTATGTACCAACGGGTCCTATAAAGCCCTAGACATGTTGTATAATTGGGTGGTGACTCCAAATCAGCCCCCCCCCCCAAATCAAGGTCCAGTCAAGAACCCACTGTGCACCTGGCACCATCTCTGCAAGCGATTGAGCTGGAGCTGAGGGCTCCCAAACTGTCTGGATGTTAAGCCCCCAAGAGTGGGTGTAATGGGTGGGACTAATGGTCCATCTAGCCCAGTATCCTGTTTTCCTACAGGATACTGGGCTGGATGCTTCAGGGGGAATGAACAGAACAAGCAATCATCAAGTGATCCATCCACTGTCACCCGCTTCCAGTTCCTAGCAAACAGGCTAGTGACACAAAGCATGCGGTTGCATCTGTGACCATGATGACTAGTAACCACGGATGGACCTATCTTCTGTGAACTTATCTAATTTTTTTCTGAACACATACTTTTGGCCTTCACAATATCCTACTGTAGCAAGTTCCACAGACTGACCATGTGTTGTGTAAAGAAGTACTTCCTTTTTTTTGTTTCAAATCTGTTGTCTATTAATTTCATCAGGTGACCCTTAGTTCTTGTGTTATGTGAAGGAATAAATCACAGCTCTGTATGAATTTGTTCATACCAGTAATGATCTTATAGACCTCTCTGATATCCCCCCTTAGTCATCACTTTTCTAAAATAAATAGTCTCAATCTTTAATCTCTCCTTTTATGGAAGTTTACCCCTAGTGTAGAACTATTCATATGTACAAGAAACTCCAGCTAGGACAAAAGGCGGCAGCACATATCCTCATTAACTCAGGCTATGCACATCATGTATCTGATGAAGTGGATTTTAGCTCACGAACGCTTATGCCCAAATACATTTGTTAGTCTCTAAGGTGACACAAGTATTGCTTGTTCTTTTTGCTGATACAGACTAACATGGCTACCACTCTGAAACAGGCTATTGTGAGTGCATTAAACCTGTCCTCTCTCTATGCTGGCTTCCTATCTAAATTTCAATCAAGTTTGAGGTTTCAGTCCTGATCTTCAAAACGCTGAGTGGCCTGGGGCCACAATACCTGAATGACTGTTAAAGCTCTGGGAGAGAGGGTCATGAGTAGGAATTTAAATATAAACACTTTTGGGGGGCACAGAAGCTCACTGTCTCCTTTTCCCCTCTCCCAAGCCCTGGGAGGAGCTTGCTGCCCCAGGAGTAGCTTGATATTCCCTCCCTCCACCCTGCTCTAGCCCCAGATCTGGCTGGAGTGCAATCTTCCCTGCCTCCGCGGCCCAGGGGCTGGAGAAGTTCTGTGCCCCCGATGATTACTGAGGGGAGGTGTCCCTGCTTGCCCCTCCTTGCACACGCCTCTTCTCTGGGATGAAGACCAGAGTTGATAACTTTGTTCATCTCGTACAGTGAAACTGTCAACAATAAGGTTATGGCTACACTAGAGAGCTTACAGAGGCGGAATTGCACTAATGCAGCTGCACGGCTATAAGCTCTCTGTGCAGCCGCTCTAAGCCAACGGGAGAGAGCTCTCCCAAAAGCTTAATTATTCCAACCCCCGCAAGTGGCAGTAGCTATGTCGGCGGGAAAAGCTGTCCCGCCGGCATAGTGCTGTCCACACCGGTGCTTAAGTCAGCGTAAGTGATGTTGCTTAGTGGGGTGGCTAAGTCACACCCTTGAGTGATATACTTTATCTCGACTTAAGCTGTAGTGTAGCCATAGCCTAAGAGTAAATCTCTTCTATGTGAGAGTCAAAACCTTCTCCAGAGGTAATCTGAGCCCTGATCTACAATATGGAGGGGGAGGGGATTGTCCTCACATATGCAACTTCAGGTGCGCGAATAGCGAGCTGAAGTTGACATATTCAGGTAGACTTACCTTGGCATCTTCATGGTGCTGAGTTGACTGCTGCTGCTCCCCCATCGACTCCGCCTGCCCCTCTCGCCGTGGTGGAGTTCCGGAGTCAACGGAAGAGCACTTGGAGATTGATTTATTGCGTCTAGACAAGACACGATAAATCGATCCCTGAAAGATCAATCTCTACCCACTGATCTGGCGAGTGGTGTAGATTGCCCCTACATTGCGGAATGAACTTCCTTCAGAACTAAGAATTATCACAAACCTCACCACTTTCCACTTCCATGTGCAAGGCACATTTCTTTTACCTTGCCTTCTGTATTATAAACTCCTACCAACAGGTATATGTAATCAAAAAAAAAAAAAAAAAAACCACCTTATCAAAACAAGATACTCCTCTCCATACACTTCTTCCGTCAGGGAAGGATAAGAGAACAAATGTGACAGATGTGTAATCATGTTGCTTAATGCAGTATTTAAAGGTTATTACAATAATGAGCATAATATAAAAATCTAAAGAGACTAGAGTAGACTGAAACAGAACATGCTGGGAACTGAACAACCACAAACTGGGGGGAAGTTTGGGAGTGCTGGCCTATTATTTGTATTGTATTAGCATCTTCTGGCCACAAATCAAGGATTGTCCCCACTGAACTACGTAGGCACAACATACACATAAAATGACAGCCCGTGCCCTGAGAATTTACAATCTAAGTATAAGATGAGAGAAAACAAATAGAGAGGGGAGCACAAGATAACAGTAAGATGATTGTGATCAATCATCATAAAAAGTGGTTATAGCAGACCAGGTGCCTAATCATTGTCAAATATTTTGTAGTCATCATGGCATAGGTGGGTTTTAAAAGTGGTTGTGTTCTTGCAGATTATTACAGGGAGCTTCTCCCCATGTATAAGAGTGAGTGAGTGTGAGAGAAAGCATGAAGGTGATCACTGGGAAATTTGACAGATGGGCACTCCAAGCTGGCATCCTGGACATAGCAAAGGCAGGGGTGGTTGTTTCCACAGTGTGTTAGATCAGAGATTAAAGTAAGGGATGGAATAGTTGGTGACGAGCCTTAGAATTGAAGACCAGTAGCTTGTGTTTGATGTACTATAAGGGGAGGCAATGGATGGATACAAAGAGGGGGGTGATGTGGCAAGTGAGAAAGATGATTTTTGCCTCAGCATTTTGTATGAATTTAAGGTGGAATTAGATGAGAAAAGAAAAGAAACGGTTATAGTCAGAAAGCAAGATAATGAGGGCCTGGCAAAGAGTTTTAGCTATGTGGGTAGAAAGGAAATACTGGATCTTACAGGTGATATGTAGGAAGTAGTGGCAAGATTTAGACACAGCCTAAAGGAAGGGACAAAATAAAAACTAAGCTGATATTGTCATGCATGTCAGCGGTCACAGTGACTGAGAAAGGTCAAAGAATTTAGTGGGGAAAGATCAAGAGTCTAGTTTTGGTCATGTTGAGCTTGGATTGACAGCTGGGTATCCATGAAATGATGTCAGAAAGACAGGCTAATATTTTAATTTAGACAGAAGGAGACAGGTCCAGAGTGGACAAGCAGATCTGTGAGTCACTTGCATGATTTTGAATAAGATCACGCTGTACAATAAGATCGCCCTATACAGTCTAAATCAGAGCCCTGGAGCCAAACAATCCCAGATTATGGGAAAGTTCAGATCTAAATTTCACAGCTAGATTCTATAGTAAGCTCATCAAAATCCTGAATCTGACACACACAGAAACCTCTGAACTTTGTGGAAAACCAAAATCCAAATTTCCTGGCTCAAGCCCATATGTAACTGTAACAGCTTTATAATATTGTGAACTAATTCCTTGAGGAAGTGCATCAAAAAATATTTATTGAAACATGTATTATTATTATTATTTTATAATTTAATTAATAATATATTAGGGGTAATGCCCACTCTGCAGTTAGGTTCCGGACCCATTGTTCTGGGTACACTTCAGAAACACAGGAGAAGATATAGACTCTAGCTCAAAGAGCTTTAAATCTAATTTGAGACAAGACATAATAAATAGGGGTGACAAATAGGACTAAAGAGGATGGAGAGATAATGGGGTAACAATAATAAGTTACGTAGATTAGCTGTTCAATAGCTTGATAGTTCTAAATCATCTAAAAGACTTTTTAATAAATAAATCTGCTATTCCCATCTACTACACAGCCTAGTCATAATTGGTTGGCTGATTTCCTATACATCACATCAGATTTCCATCACATCAGAAATGTATTTTAAGAAGAGATTTAAGATTAGTTGAACAAAAGACTAAAAAATGTATTATAAGGAACAAGTCTGTAATAGTAAAGAGAATCAGAAGCCTGATCCAGTGCCCATTAAACTCAATGGGAATATTTCTGTTGACTTCAGTGGCTTTTGAATCATGCCCCAAACTGAGAGTCAAGGGCCTGGACTCTATTCTGAGTATTCACAGATTATGTCTACACAGCAAGCTGAGTCTCTCAGAGTCTGGGTCTACAGATTCAGGCTTGCAGGGCACACATTATGGCACTAAAAATAACTGTGTAGCTGTTCAGGCTCAGGTTGGGTTTTGAAGCCCAACCCTCTCCCTAGGCTTCAAGACCCAAGCCCAGATGTCTACGTGATATTTTTAGCCCTGTAGTGTGAGCCCAAGTCTGTAGACCCAGGCTGTGAGACTCGCTGCCACAAGCTGCTGCTTGCTATGTAGACATACCCACCTTGGCTTTCGGCAAGTTATGTATCTGTGCCTCTGTTTCCTTATACTTATTAATTTTTGTAAATAACCTTGAGATCTACAGATGAAAGGCACTTTATAAATGCTAACTCTTCTTATTTATCACTTTCTCTAACTTTTATGATTCTGTGATACTTAAGGTAATATTTAAACTCATCGTAAGAAAGAAATTCTTAGCCAAGCATGACAAAGCCCCTTTTGAGTATAGTTTAGTTATAGTCTGAAAAGTGACTGTGTAGAAATGGTACCTTCTAGAAGTTCTTTCTCAATACATCTGTTCAATCTGCTTTTAGGTCATATCTGTTTACTGACAAAGTAAATTTTACCATTAGAACTGCAGAGCCAATATAGCAATAGTAGAGTGATCTGAAATTTCTTCTGGCTCACGAATCAACAACAAATCATCACCTAAGTTCCAACTGCAGAATCTTTACTCTTAGTTAAAAGTGACAGAAAGGTCATATTTCAGAGTGGTAGCTGTGTTAGTCTATATCAGCAAAAACAATGAAGAGTCCTTCTGGCATTTTAGAAACTAACAGATTTGTTTGAGCATAAGCTTTCATGGGCTAAAACCCACTTCGTCAGATGAAGTCCTATTTGACTGTGAGATCCCAGCATGAGTTTGCAGGGCTGGCAATCAGAAAAATTTTCTTTTGACATGTAAGTGGAGTAAATTTGATATGAATATAATTAAGAAAAGAAGTATATTCTGCTTTTATACTTTTCTAATTAAAATAATAAGGCTTATTATGTATATAGTGCTTTTCAGCCATAGATCTCAAAATACTTTACAAAGGAGGTAAATATTATCCCCATTTTAGAGATGAGGAAACACAAGGAAGCAAAGTTACTTGTCCAACGTCACTCAGGTGATAGAGTTGGGAATAGAACCTAGGTCTTCCAAGTTCCAGTCCAGTGCTCTATCCTATTTTAAAAGGACATAAGGGAAAATAGTTTGGCCTAAAAGTTAGATTTTATAAAAACAAACACTACAAATAAAGTAGATTTATTTGTCATGAAACATTATTTCAAATATTTAAAAACATTCACCTGCAGTGCTTGAAACCCAAACATTGCAGTACTGAGAAACTGAAAGTGAAACTAGCTGTAACAAAATTGAAACAGACTTCACTAATTTTCATTGTTCACACTAAGATAAATATGAAAAAGTAAATAAAGAGCATAGGGATAAGTAAATAGACTTCGAAAAGTTATTTTACTTTTACAAATCTAAGGTGTTCTTAGCAAACTAGAAAAAGACATTTCTTTACAATATATTACAAGGCAACAGTGTCCTTTTAAGTACAGCAACTTATGGAGTCTTATCATAAGACACAAAAACTGAGTCAATATAAAAAGAAACTATATTTTTAATTACTAGCTTGCAATGCATTTTATGTAGATACACAATTATACAAATAACACTGGTCTACTGATCCATAAATAGGCAGTTGGCAGAACATAGTTTTTTTTATTAGCATACTGCAATTTAATATTGTCAGGTTTCAATCAGTATTATCACACCTCTGTTTTAATTTACATTTTGCCTAATTGGCAGCTGGTTTTCTCTTTTTTTAAATAGATCATTAGTCAAATAGCAATGATCTCTGACTAATCACTGGGACGTAGCCATCTAGGAAAGAACAATTCTGGCCTTAACCTGTGTCTGGCATTTTTGGAGTCTGATTCACTGCAATTATAGATTAGTACATTCTTATCACTTTTTGTAGGGTGAAATCAAAGGATTCCAAAGTTCTTTGAAAACATTAATGAATTAAGCTTCACAATACCTCTATGCAGTAGAGTAGTATTAGTATATTTATTTAATATATGGGGAAACTGAGACACAGAAATGTTAAGTGACTTGCCCAAGATCACAGAGGAAGTCTGAATTAAGACATCATTCCCTTTCAACCAACCCTGAAAAATCAGTAGTGGCAGTAAAGCAAGCAAAAACAAGGAAACAAAAAGCTAAACCAAATAATATTCTTTGTATTATGCTTTGAAAGCTTGAAACTCAATTCACATTGGACTACCAAGGCTAATGAAGTTCAAAGCTGAGGGCCCCCTATGCAGCCAGGGAGCCGCCTTAGTCCTGCTGCTGGCACATCTCTACACACCTCTTGGGGAGTAGGGGGCAGCAGGTCTCCATGCACAGAGCCACCTCCCCGCCACCACCAGGGTGCACAGAGACGTGCCAGCAGCCGGCCGCTTCCGGGAGTGGCATGGGGCCACCGGCCATAGCATGCAGGCAGCCTGCCTGCCTGCCCCGTGCTGCGCCGCCGGCCAGAACTCAGGGACAGGTTGCCAGAAATTTGTCCTGCATTTTGAAGCATCCCCCTCCCCACCTCCCGTCAGTTTGTTTCATGGTAAATCCGCTCCTGGTCCTGGTGTGCCAGATTCTGTGCTGCACTTCTCAGGAGGACGGCACATCCTGGAGAGTGGGGGCAGGGATAGCTTTAAGTCCTCTTTGCTTCTCCCAGCTTTTAGGACCCATGGAGAAGTAGCATATGATAAAGCCACTTCAGGGGCTGCTCTCATTACAATCGCTTCTACAAGAGGTAGAAAGTTTCACAGACCAGAACAGTTAAAACTCAGAGTGCTCCAGCCACTTCCCCTCCTGCCCTCACCAGGCTCCCTCCCTCTCCTTGGCATGACCCTTTGCCAAGGCTGCACAGGTAGGGGTTAAGGACAACATAAGGCTGCCTATGCCATGACTATGCTATCTTTGTGCTGTGGCCATTTTCTGAAGGCTCTGCCGTCAGCACACTGATCTGTTATCCTCTCTTCTGGTTTACACACATGGATGAATGCAATAAACTTCTATTTCATTCAGGAGGCAGCTGCTCTGGATTTGTCTTGTGTGATAGACCATCACTGGTTTAGGTGGTGAGTATAGGCAAACCACTGCACACCAGTGACCACAGAACAATTAGGACTGAAATGCCAATAGCAGCTGACTCTCCACAGGGCATTGTAACTAAAAATCTTTATTCTATACTATATTCTCTATTCTATTTCACTAAAATCTATCCCTAAAAATCTTTGTTTTGCCTCTTTTTTCCTTCAGAACACTTACACTTCCCCTACACTGTTCCTATATAGCCACAGCCTGAACAATCAGTCTTGACAATTGTTACTAAATATGATTGTCAAGAATTTTCTGGATGGATAGTTTGTCACAAAATGAGAATTCATCTTAAGCTAAATGTTTTACAGAAACGTATTGATTTCTATGAACTTCCACCAAAGCCAGGGAAGGTTTTCTTGCCTGATTTCTTGCCAGTTCACTGGGTGAGCTGTTGGGGATCCCAGGCTTCTAGGCAGCTCTATCATAGGGATGCCTTGGCTTTCAGGGTCCACAACCCTGGGGCAATCCCATAATACAGACTGCTCCAGGGTTAGTGCTCTTGGTTCACTATCAGCTATGAGCCTTGGCGCTTGGGTTCCCAAATTCAGTTTCATTTTAAAATTCTGGAAATGAAGTTTTGATTATTTTGAAATGAAATTATTCAGATTTTCCCTTCCATTGAAAATGTCAAAATTTAGACTTTTAATTCTGAAATGGTACATACTTATTTTAGAATTTGTCCTAGAACAGAAATTCAAACTTTCAAGGTTAAAAAGCTGTTCTTCATTTTAGGTTTCGGGAGGTGGGGGAGGGCAGAGGCTGCCTGATCTGAATCTGTTTGACCCATTAATGTGGGTTTGACCCATCTATGCAGCTGGAACAAACACTTTAAAACTATTTAATAAACTCTGCTGTTTTGCCTGTGTTCGCAAGGTCTATTTTCACACCTCTAATTAATTCCTGTTTTGTACTCAGTGAAGTGCCCCTGCAGCAACCCCACCTTTCTCCTGCTTTTTTTCAACTGTCTAATTCCAACTGCTTCTCCAAAATGAAAATGAGTCTTTCAGGATCTTCTGATTCCAACATTCCTGGCAGCAAATTTAAAATTGATAAAGTAAATACTCATCACTTAGTATATAGTTAACCTATGAAACTCACTGTCACAAGATATAATTGAGACCAAGAGCTTAGTAGGATTCAGTAAAAGGATTAAATAAAAGGATTAGACATAGGTAGTGTACAGGAACTGGATAATGTCCCTCTAAATAGTTTGACACCTATCTGGTGGCCCTTACTATCTTCTGTGTTTTAAAAGCCACTGGAATCCTGCCAGAGTCCAATGTATATCTGGACCCAACTGTTTCTTCATATTAAATATGTTGTGCAAAGAGCAAAAGACATGACCTATATGTGATCCTTCCTCAGCAGAGGGGACTAGACTTGATGCCCTCCTGAGGAACCCTTCCAGCCTTACATTTCTATGATTCTGTGATAATCAGAAGATTTATATTAGATAAGAAAGATTTGCATGTCTTAACATGTTTTGTAAGGACATAAGCCAACCGTTAGATAACGGAGGCTAGGAAGAAATTTTTCCAATGGACAATTCATTCCATTATTATATTCATTCAATTATTGACTGCTAGGTTTTCTTTCAAGTATCAAGTACTATCTGCCATCAGAAAAAGTACTGGACTAGATGGACCAGTGATCCTAGAGGTATGGCAATTCCTATGTTCCATAAGTGCACCAAACCAAAATTTATATCCAGGACAATTCACAAAATGAAAATATCGGGCTAGTTTGCAGCAGTGATCAGAAAAACAAAGAGAAAGTAAATTATATGAAAAGTGTTACAATATTGTACAAAACAATGGCCTGCCCTCATCTTCAGGATTGAGATCATCTCACTACAAGAAAGATGTACTAGAGCTTCAGAGAAGGAAAGGAAAACTGGTTAGAGCTAATCAAGGTTTATATACAACCAGAGATTATTTAGCCTGGAGAGGAGACAATTTTGAGATTGTTCAAATTATGAGAGTTATACTGAAAATGAATCAGATGCTGCATTGTTCCTATCTCCTGGTATAAGAATGGGCGGGAGGAGGACATGAAATGAAACTACGACAGTCAATGTAAAATGTAAAATGTAAAATAAAAGGAAGTACATATGTACACAACCTTTGGAATTCACTGGTGCCTAAAGGCTATCAACACAAATACTGAAATAGGATTTTTAAAAAAACTGAATTACTTTATTAGAGACACAAAGTGGGTGCAGTAATTTATTTTATTGGACCAACTTCTGTTGGTGAGAGACAAGCTTTCAAACTTACACAGAGCTCTTCTTCAGGTCTGAGAAACTAACTCAGAGTGTCTGCTAAAAACAAGGTGGAACAAATTGTTTAGCATAAGTAGTTAACACATATTTCTCTCAATATATAAGTTCCCATTAATAATATCTACAGCTGTGCAAATTAATGTGGCCAGTCAGGTCTTATGCTTCAGATGGAACTACAGCATGGCTGTTGCTGTTTTCTTTTGTTAGTGCCTGGAGGCTTACAAAGAGGAAGTTCTGCTATCACTGATGATGACTAATGGAAATTTTGGTTTAAGCTTTAAGAGACTGAGACCTGACACTGACAGCCAGTTCAATTGTTTGTACAGTGCCTGTCATTGTATATGAGTAGTGTTGTGGTTTCTGAACGATCAGAAAGTTTGGTGGAGCATTTCCTTATTGGGAGATAAAGAAAGAAAAAATATCCTAAGTCAACTCATTTGCAATGTTTACCTGACACTTTTGAATAGATATTAGAAAAACAAAAACTAGAGTACAGCTTACAGCTATCAGAATTTCAGAAAATAATTTTGTTTATAGCACAACAGTTCATGTGTCTAACAATAAAACCATTGGTTTTACTACATCCCCATCTCTCTCTTAACCCAACTCATTAAATCTTTCTTCATGTCCAGATGACATTGAAAATCTCTTCTCGCGTCTACGTGTCTAGTAAGATGGAATGTCTTTCAAGGGATAGAACAGCTGTGTGCGTGTGTCTGTGCTTGGGCTAAAGCTCTCCATATAAGTGAGGAAGGTAGATGCTAAAGCTCAGATCCTCTAAGAGGGTTAGGCTCCTAACTTCCATTAATTTCAATGGAAGTGAGTAAATACCTTTGACGATCCAAACCTAACTGCCTATAAAGAAAAGCAGTAATACTGTTGCAAATAGCAATTAATTTGCTTTTTGCTGGTGCTTTCAGATCCAGAGTTCTTCTGTTCAACTTCTAGTTGCATCTTGGCTGTGCCGGGCCTCAACCAAAACCACAGATCTTCAGGGAAATGTATCATTATATATTGCTTTATATAATGTGTACTACATTGAAATTTAATAAATAAAAACAAAAGCACTTATTTTGAGTTTAAGCAATACATTTCAATGCTTCCATGTCTAGTTGTCAGTACCTGTCCCTCACGCAGCAGTATTAAGTGCCACTAAGAGAACCCCTCCTTAAATATTTAATAAGATTTTTTCTTTAAAAAAAAAGTATTGAACTACGCCATTTCAATTTTATTTTCAAAAGATGTAGCTATTTTTCTCCTCTAACTTAAAGTGACAAATATAATTAACTCACTTCAATGCCTTGCAAGTAAAAGGACCCCCAGTTCCAAATTTCAATAGTATACATAGTTGAAGGATTTCTCTTAGAAAGAAGTTTAGAAAAATATGTACACAACATAGAAACTATGTAGAGAAGTACAGTATTTATACCATATTGGGTCATTTAGGAGATATATATATATTGTGACGGAGTCAGACCAGAAGGATATAGGAGAGTGCTGGAAGGCAGGTATATTAGTCTCAGGATGTGCAGGTCCTTGTTCCCTGGATAGCCAAACAAAGGCTACTGCAGGCCAATCAAGACACCTGGGGCCAATTAAGAACCTTCTAGAAAGGAGTAGAAACAGCTAGCCTAATTGGGACACCTGAAGCCAATCAGGGACTGGCTGAAACCAGATAAAAACCTCCCAGTTAGTCAGGTGGGTGTCAGGAGCTGTGGAAGGAAGTTATGCTGTTGGTGAGACTGAGTGTAGGACAACATATCATACTGAAGGAAGGAGGTCCTGAGGTAAGGGTGAAGTGAAGTTTGAAGAAGCAGGGACTGCTGTGGGGAAGTAGCCCAGGAAATTGTATTGTGTTTTGTGCCTAAAAGGTCAGCCATCTTAGCTGATACTATTAGGGTCCCTGGGCTGGAGTCCGGAGTAGAGGGCAGGCCCGGGCTCCCCGCTTTTTCCATCTTCCATACTGGCCTGTGATGAAGGCAACTCACTAGGTGGTGACTCTTGCCAATTATACTGAGAAAGGGAGGTCACTCTGGGGCCTAGATGAGTTTCTGAGGCCCCTAAATCTGCCAGGAAGCACAGGACCCACAAGTACAGACTTGGAGCTTTGTCACTATATATATATATATACACACACACACACACACACACACACACACACACACACACACACACCAGATGTGAGACCAAAAGGAATAGCCAGTCATGGCTTAGGTAACAGTAAATACCTTTTTAACAGTGTCAGATCTGGGCACCTTCATTTCACATGTAAACAATTTAAAACTAATTCAAGCTACTAAGAAACTGAGAACTGGTTCATACTCAGGATTAGCCACAATTCAACATTTGGCAACTGGCACCCAGCATAACTACATCATTGTGAACTTCAAGTGTAGACTAACTAAGCCATGATTTATACCAGTTGACCTCAACCCTGCTTGTAAGTGGCATAAACTCCTTGGAAAAACACCTTATTCAAAATGTAGACCTTGTATCCTTAAAGGGACCTTCCAAAACTCACTCTCTCCCTACCAACTCCTATTGGTTTCAACACTTTTATTCACATTCAAAGCTCTACAGTAGTTATCTTCTCTCTCATTATGCCAAGTAAGGAAAGACTTGGCCAGTTATGTGGCTTGCTCTAATTATGGAGTCAGAAGCAGGTTATTTTATAATGCATTCTGGTTATGGTTATCACTGACTAATGCAATTAGAGATGCTCAATCATTCTAATTTAAGCAAGAATAAAAAAAATCATACCTGTTCCTAATGTATTAAAAGCAGAATACCTGGAGACAGTTGAGGAGGGAACATTATGCAGGCATGCCTGTTGCAAAATAAACCATTTTTGTATAAAAAGCCTCAAGTAATTTCAATAACCACTTTGCACACACACACAAAAAAAATCAATATATATACTCACGGGAGTAAAGTCTTATCTTCTCTATTAAGGTATTCCATCCCATTTACATTTTAGGACAGTTTCTAATACTCAAGATGAGCATAATTCAACATCTATTCCTACACTGTCCAGTCTAAGCTTATTCAGTTAGCTAGCTACTTCCATGATCATCTGTAATATGTTAAGGTCTTCCATTAGCACAACTAGATAATACCACAAAGATTCAAGTAACAAAAAGGTACTGTTTAACCATCAACAGAGGCTAGAGCACACATTTTAAAATATTGAATATGCATTATTAAAGTCAGTATACAGGTCAAGTCTAGTCCATTGTAAAAACAAATTAAGAATAGTTTCATATTTACATCTGGCTCCAGGCTTCCCTCACAATTTTGTCATTTTACCACATTTTCTTATTTTTCTCTATCTGTTGCTGTGTGAAAGACCCACACTAGAAGGTGAGAAAAGGAAACTATCTACAAAATGCTGTTATACAGGACAAAGAAAAAACTCCCTAAACTTCCCTTTAATAGTAATCTTCAGTGTTACTTGTAACAGGTAAAAATATTGACTGTTTTTAAGATGGTGTCCCTTTAATATATGCTACAGCTCATTATTCCATGTTACATCTCTGCACAGCTCCAGTTCAAGACCCTATCCTAATGCATAAAATGTAGGTTTCCTCACTCTTGTACTAATAAAATCTTAAATGTTTATTTCACAGTAAACAGTTTATTGTCCAAACTGTTGAAATGATCGTAGAAAAGGCAAATTAAATCACTACTTATTCTGTCTAAAAGCAAACAAGTCTGTCACAGATTGCTTTAGGATTTCTTGCTTGCTCCAGACCCTTTACAAATTTCTTCCCAATTCATATTATAACCAAGCCAGCAAACGTACCTTCATTTTTTTCTAAACTTTAGATGAATCCTAAGTAATACTTTTATTGAAGCCCATGGTTAGGGTGATCAAATAGCAAGTGTGAAAAATCAGGACAGAGGGTGGAGGGTAATAGGTGCCTATATAAGAAGTAGACCCAAAAATCAGGACATCTGGTTACCCTACCCATGTTACAGTTCACTGTTCTAAAGGAAGCCAGACTAGGAAAGATAACATCCCAATAATGCTGAAGTCCCATTTGGAATTTACTAAGCCATCTCTGTAGATCTGGAAGTTGTTAGATCACACACACAACATCTGAGTGCTGCTTGAAACAAGTATGAGCTGCTTAATACTTTGTCCAGTAGGCAAACTATATATAGTTGATTAATTTGGGGTCTTCACTTAGTTGCATTGAAGCTATTTAGAGTCGGCTATCCTGTTTGTTAACAATGAAAGCTGACTTGTTTTGAACAATAGCTGTATAAAACATCAGTATTTAAAATTTCTGATTATCTGAAATCTCCAATTAGTATTGGATTTAATGGACTTAACTCTAGGAAAGTATTTCAGCAGTTAGAATATAGTGGTACTTCTAATTTTGACCTTCCTCTGAATTGAGAAACTGATTACACTAAGTGACAAAGAGTCCTGTGGCACCTTAAAGACTAACAAAAATATTGAAGCATAAATTTTCGTGGGCTAATACCAATGCATCTGACAAAGTGGGTATTAGCCCACGAAAGCTTATGCTTCAATATTTTTGTTAGGCTTTAAGGTGCCACAGGACTCTGTTGCTTCTGCAGATCCAGACTAACACAGCTACCTCTCTGCTTCTTGATTACACTAAGTCCTATCAGAGTTGGAAGTTTAATTTACCCATGCGTAATTTCAAAGAAAAATTATGACACGCAAGCACAACCTATACTATAACAAAACAATAGGGAGCTCCACACTTATGTTGCTGATAGCCCAGATGAATTAACTCATTTGGAAAACTAGTCCCCAAGGAACAGTAGTGTAAAACACTTTGTACCTTGTTAAACATTTTAGAAAAAAAAGGGAAACTGCAACTACAGCTGAGAGAACAGTTCCAAATTAGGCAACTTTTTGCACAGTGAAAATTATGTAAAGGCAGCTCTACTATTCTGAAGCACTGTTACAGTTAAGTTCAAGACATATGCAGCAACCGTTAATGATGGATTTATACATCAATTGTAGGGTATGTAGCACTGTCAAGATATCTCAATAGTATAATGACATACCATCTAATTCCAGAAGTTAGCATGCTTGTACAATAAAATGTTTCAATTAGGGCAGTCAAGTGATTTAAAAAATTACACAATTAATTGCACTGTTAAACAATATTTAAATATTTTTGATTTCTACATTTTCAAATTTATTGATTTCAAGTGCAACACAGAATACAAAGCGTACAGTACTCTTTTTGATTAGAAGTATTTGCACTGTAAAAAACAAGATAGTATTTTTCTATTCACCTAATGCAAGTACTGTAGTGCACTCTATCATGAAAGTTGAACTTACAAGTATAGAATTATGTACAAAAAACTGCATTAAAAATAAAACCATGTAAAATTTTACAGCCTGCAAGCCCCCTCAGTCCTACTTTTTCAGCCAATTGCTTAAACACGTTTATTTACATTTTTGCAGGAGATAATGCTGCCCGCTGCTTGTTTACAATGTCACCTGAAAGCGAGAACAGGTCTTCTGAGGACGCTGTAGTAGCCACCCTCGCAAGATATTTATGTGCCACATGCGCTAAAGATTCATATGTTCCTTCATGCTCCAACCACCATTCCAGGGGACATGCATCCATGCAGATAACAATCCAAAGCAGTGCGGACTGATGCACGTTCATTTATCTGAGTCAAATGCCACCAGCAGAATGCCGATTTTCTTTTTTGATGGTTTGGGTTCTGTAATTTCTGCATCAGAATGTTGATCTTTTAAGACTTCTGAAAGCATGCTCCACACCTCATCCTGCTCAGATTTTGGAAGGCACTTCAGATTCTTAAACCTTGGGTCAAGTACTTTAGCTATCTTTAGAAATCTCACATTGGTACCTTCTTTACATTTTGTCAAACCTGCAGTAAAAGTGTTCTTAAAACAAACATGTGCTGAGCCATTATCTGAGGCTGCTATAACATGAAATATATGGCAGAAGCAGATAACACAGAACAGGGGACATACAATTCTCCCCCCAAGGAATTCAGTCACTAATTTAATTAATGCACTATTTTTTTTAATGAGCATCATCAGTATGGAAGCATGTCCTCTGGAATGGTAGCCAAAGCATGAAGGGGTATACGAATGTTTAGCATGTCTGGCACTTAAAGACTTGGCAGAGGCCCTGGAGGTTTTTCGCCTTCCTCTGCAGCATGGGGCATGGGTCACTTGCTAGAAGATTCTCTGCACCTTGAAGTCCTTAAACCATGTTTTAAGGACTTCAATAGCTCGGATATAAGTGAGAGGTATATCACAGGAATGGATGGGTAAAATTCTGTGGCCTGCGCTGTGCAGGAGATCAGACTAGATCATCACAATGGTCCCTTCTGACCTAAAAGTCTATGCAATGCTGGCTACAAAAGTGCTATGCAAACACCTATTCTCATTTTCTGATGACACTGTAAATAAGAACCAGGCAGCAGTATCCCCCATAAATGTAAACGGACTAGTTCGTCTTAGCGATTGGCTGAACAATTAGGACAGAGTGGACTTGTAGCCACTAAAGTTTTACATGATTTTTTTTTAAAATATAATTGCACTCAAAAACAAAACATACATTTGCAAGTTGCACTTTAACAAAAAGATTGCACTACAGTACTTGTATGAGGTGAATTGAAAATAATATTTATCACTTTTACAGTGAAAATATTTGTAATAAAAATACTTTGATTTCAATTACGACCGACTATATAAGAAAATGTAGAAAAACATCAAAAATATTTAACACATTTCAATTGGTATTCTATTGTTTAACAGTGCGATTAAAACTGCGTTTAATCAATTTTTTTTAATCACTACTAATTTGAGAGTTAATCACTGAGATTAAACAGTCCTAGTTTCAATAAATTATGCTTGTCTATTTATGAGTAGTTTTTAAATAGTTTCATACTGTCTAAAAATGTCATCTAATGAATTTCTGCTGTTTAAAGAGAAAGCCAAGATGAAGTTCAGTGTTACTGACCACTTTTTATATTTACAAGTTTATTTCAGTTTTTGCTGTACAAAGCCAGAAGTGCAATACAGTTTGTCAATCTCCATTAGTGACTATCTAAACATGATACAGATATATACACAAAAACCACGCCTTTAACTTCATTGTTCACACCATAGTTACATTCTGAGTAGGATGCAAAACAGCATCCACACAGTGCAAGGCATAGCTTCAATTTCTCATGATGTTTACTTGTCTTGTATTCCTTATGGGTAAGAAAAGCCTTCCAATAGTCCAGTTCTTGATTCTTACTTTATATTAAACAATCCTGTTTAGTGACAGTGCAGCTTCAGAATTAAAAGTGCTTCTTTATTATCTATATTCCTGCAGGACCATGTTTTGGAGTTTTATTCCAGATGTAGCTTTAAAGAATCTTCATTTTTTGAAGTAATTTCTTGTCCATATTTATCATTCAATTTATTTAATAAAAACCAGTAAAAAAAAGGCCATTTTCCCCAAACACTGCAGCTGACACATAAGTGTAGAAACAACGCTCCTAAAAATGGCTCCTTGAATTGCCTTCTTTTAGACTGAAGCAATTGAAGATAATTGTGTGAACTTACTCAACAACTGAATTATTCCCATTTTAAGCTTGAAAAACATTTTAGAGTATTACAAGTTGAGCATATCCATAGTCCCAAGTGACTCTCTTGGGGAATTCTGCAGTGCAGATATTCATGATAATCTACACAGGACTTGGAGTTCTAATGGTTATTTATCCTTCAAGCTGATTTAGAAGATCTCACTCTAGAAGGGAAGTGAAAAAATTATCAAAACATTTATTCTCTTTCAGGCAACATGCATATTTATGAAAACTAAGGTATGGTAGAAAAAAAGTACTGCATCTACATGTGATCTTATTGTGCTATGAACTGATTTAGAAACTTTACACATATGCCCTTTAAAAATTCAGGTGCAAGACTTCCAGGGTACCAATTACGCTATAAAATGGTTCTACTGCCCCTCGCCGTTAAGATCTCTCCTTTGATACTGAAAAACAAAAGGGTGGGAAAGTGCTAGGACAGTAATACTTAAACCAGTGAAATTTAAAAAAAAAAATGTAGTCGTGACATGAAAGGGAATGTAAATCTTGATAGCCACAAAAACAAGTGGGGGGGGAAAAAACAAACTAGGCAGATACAAGAAGTGTTATTCTTTAAAGCTGATTCTACATTTGAACAGTCTATAGAGACAAGCAGTAGTTTCACAAGAACTGTTAACATGAAGCATGACTGCTTATGCAAGTAAAATAATGAACTAATTCATGCTGTGTTTTATAGCTGAAACTGCTAATAGAGGTTTCCCCAAACTTTACTGAGATAATGCTTGATACAGGAGAAAAAAAAAGTCACATTCAAAGATTTCAAAATAGTTAGTCTCATCACACCAGTTATTATACTAATTTTCCAAGGTGGATAAATGGAGGTAGAGATTACATGATTTGCCGAACATCACACTGAATGAGCAGCAGAGCAGGGAATTAAAACCAGAAATCCTTACTGCTAGTCTTTTTATTTCAATACAGGGGTGGACAAACTTTGACCCAAGGGCCACATCGGGGTTGCAAAATTGTATGGAAGGCCAGTTAGGGAAGGCTGTGCCACCCCAAACAGCCTGGCCCCATCCGCCCCCCTCCCATTTCCTGCTCCCTGACTGCTCCCCCTCAGAATCTCTGACTCATCCAACCCCCACTGCTCCTTGTCCCCTGACTACTCCCTCCAGAGACCCCCCCCAACCCTAACTTCCCCCAAGAACCCCCCCATCCAACCCCCCTTGCTCCCTGTCCCGTCCGCCCCAACGCCTATCCATCCCCCTGCCCCCGACAGACCCCCTGGACTCCTACGCCACATCCAATCCTCCAGAGCACTCCCCCGGCCCCTACCCACCACTCTGGGACCTCACCGCTATCTAACCCACCATGCTCCCTGTCCCCTGACTGCCCCCCCCCCCCCCCGGGGGCCTCAGCACCTTATCCAACCCCCAGACCTGCCCCCCTTATCATGCTGCTCACAGCAGCGTGTCTAGTTCCGCATGGAACTGGGTTAAAAGGAGGAACTCACTGCCAGCTGTTTTCTGAATGGGACCTACGTTTCCTTGCGAATCTAGATCAAAACTTTTTTGGACTAAACTATTCAATTAATGTGTGTCAAATCTGAAAACAGTTTCAGGTCAACAAAAACCACATTTTTCAACAAAAACTATTTATCCAAAAGATTTTGCCCAGCTCTAGTAACAAGGGCTAAAGTTGGTTCTGAAATATATTTCTTATGCTGAGAATTTAGCCCACCTTAAAAATGACAAGTTTCAGGGGGATTAGAAGTGTTCATCCAGCTCAATTTGTCAGACTAATAAAATACATATTTCACAGTAGTTTGTCTTATGCTGAAATGCCTTTTTTCCATTTAAATTTCTCACATACCTTCATCGAGAGGTACTGCTGATTTAGTTTCTGACGTCCGAGAATCCATATCTTCAAAAGTTTTGGCTCCTGGGTTATCTTGCTCCACTTCACATAAATATACATCAATGGGTCCCTTTGTGCTCTTTATTCGTACTTCTATACAATCCTGTCAAACAGATTTTATATAAACAAAATCAGAAGAAATGTAGAGATTAAGCCAAACTAATTTTTTACTTCAAGTATTTTGCATTATTTTAATATAAATTAATATACAAGAACAGATCCAGACAAAGGAGGGACATTAACTTCAACAAACTTTAATTAAGCCAATTTAAAGGTTCCTTAGTTCTTGGTAAATTGGTAGGGTTACCCATGAAACTGCCATATTGAATGACCTCTGTTAAATAATTTAATTAGGCAACTGAACAATTCTGTGCACTAGAAGGGTTTTGTTTTGATGAGAGTCCACCACATGTGAAGAACTACTTTTTTTAGTTGGTCATTTTCAGTAGTCCATGTTGATAAATGACGACTGAATTTTATTACACTGTTATAACCAGAGGTAGCAAAAATGAGGAGTTATGGGTCAATGTGACAAATAAATAGGTTAAAACAATCAGTGTTTGCACAAATTTTAATGCTAGCACAATCAGTAAAGCAGAACAAGTTTAATAAAGTGCTATGTCTACACCCCCAGTAGATAATATCAGCAATGTAATGGGCTTCCAAGAACCAAAGGCAGAGGACACTACATCACTCCAAGACATTAATCAAAAAATTTATTTAGGTGTAAACATTATAGGGAAACAAGTTCTAGAACTGTTTTTTCCCCCAAAAAGACAAGTGCACTGTAATAGAAAAAATCCAATATGCATGAAAATTTTACAGTATGTTATACTAGCTTTCCAAACAATTACAATCAAGATTTCAATGTTAGGCATCTACGTTAGGAGGAATCATTTTGGAAAATTTCAGCCAAGGCAGTTTACAGCTGTTTCCAAGAATGAAAGTAAGAAAAAACACATTGCCAGAAATTTTCAATATAGCCAAAGCAGTATGTAATTTTAGAACAGAGATGGGCAAACCGCGGCCCGCGGACCACATGTGGTCCACCGGCCATTTTTATCCGGCCCACGAGCTCGGCCGGGGGCGCGGTGCCACTGGCACTGCGCTCCCAGCCGAGTGCTGGGCGCCGCGGGCCCTGCGCTCCTGGGAAGGCTGAGCCGCGGTGCTGGGAGCCGCAGGGTCCGCGCTCCAGGGCTGGTGGGCTGGGCGAGCGCGGCCGCAAGCCACGGGGCCCAGCGTTCTCAGGCCAGTGCGCCGGGTGGGCGGTGCGCAGCTGGGAGCCTGCGCGCTCCTGGGCCGGGGCGCTGGGCAGATGGAGCGCAGCCACAAGCCACAGGGTCCTGCGCTCCCAGGTCGGAGCGCTGGGCGGGTAGAGCGCAGCCGCGAGGCCCCGCGATCCCGGCTGGGGTGCCGGGTGGGTGGAGCGCGGTGGGCCCTGTGGGGCTCAGGCTGGAGTGCCCGGCTGAATACAGTACGGGGGGGGAGGGGAAAAGGGGAGGGCTTAGGTGGTGGGGTTCTGGGGAGGCAGGTGGTTAGGGTGGGGGGGTTTCAGGAGGGGACAGTCAGGGAAGAAAGAGCAGGGGGGCCTAGATGGGGGGTGGATTCCTGGGGGGGGGCAATCAAGGGACAAGGAACAGCAGGGGGAGAGGTTTGGATGGGTCGGGGGTTCTTAAGGGAGCAGTCAGGGGGCAGAAAGTGGGTGGGAGTCAGATACAGGGCAGGGCTCTTTGGGGAGCCACGTTCCCTACCTGGCCCTCTGCACGATTTTGAACCTTAATGTGGCCCTCAGGCCAAAGTGTTTGCTCACCCATTTTAGAAGCTGTAGCTCTGATGCTAAAACAAGTTAGTGAGACCAAGCTTGTCAGAGATAATCACTAATTGTGTGTTCCTCTTTTTTGATAGCCTGACTTGACACTCTGAGATCTGACTTGCTTAAGTGCTGCACACTCACAGCTGGAACCGAAGCCAACAGGAGCTGTGCTTTGAACATATAAAGATCTATATAGTGTTAAGTACTCTGAAAAGTCAGGTCTAGGAGTCTCAAATTGGACAGTAGTGTATGATTGTAAACAATCTCTGTCTCAGTTCTCCATCTGTAAAATGGGGGATGTCAATCATACCGCCGCATCTCCAGGCGTGGTGTTAAAATAAATTAATTTGTGAAGCATTCAGGCACTTTAAAAACAAGCACTTTAGAAAAAATGCACAAAAATTTAATAATTCTGTTTTCAGAGCAAGGTTTAAGTGAATACCATCTATCCTTTGCACTGACTGAGGTAGATACACTGTGGAGAAAAATACTATGTGATCATACAATGAATCATCATAATGCTTATGGACAAGGGGATCAAACTCAAGCTACACAAGGAACCTTAAAAGGTAACATTTCTTAACTTGAGTGCTTGATTTTGCAATCTTAATCTTTTTTTTTAACATAGTTTTGTGTGCAAATTATACTCTGCTTCTTTAATTTCTTTTTTCCTACTCTGGCTTCAAATGCTCCTTTTTTCTCCTTTTCATTAATCTATTCTATTCAAAACTTGGGATAAAAAAAATTCAGATGAAATCAGCATGTGTACCACAACACGCACCAAACGTCCAAATCCACACTATTTTTGCAGTTTGTAACAAAAATAAACCATTTTTAGGCCAGAAGGGACCATTAAGATTGTCTAGTCTGACTTCCTATGTAACAGCACAGTAAGCAACCAGAGAGAGATGAGAGATACTTTTCACTAGCAATTACAATAAGCCTCTCCTGACAAAATTCTAGAATGATCTCACTTGCCTAGATTTTACAATCTATTTATACTTAGGAGTTTGTACTAAATCCTGTAAAGTTCTGTATAACTTTCTTTATTAAATTCCCTCTCAAACCCAAATACAGAATGAGGTAGCTTGGGCATCAGTTACAGATGCTTTGTCATCCCCAACAAAAGTGAAGTGGTGATCTACGATATAGTATTTTCCTAGTCTACATAATAAGAGTCCCCATCTTAAAAGCTAAAACACTGTCTCCCGCAACATTTATACACCAAACATTATAGCAGGTAGCTTTGGTTTATGAAATCTACAAGGTAAGAACACCAATATAGTATTAATTTCTGTCTATGAAAAATCAACTGCTCTTCTTGCAAACTCTAATTCTAACAATGCAGTTTCCTTAGAGTAATGAAAAGTAATACTTACTTCTTTAGGAGCTGGTATTTCTAGTTTTGTTTCTTCTGGAGCTTTAATTGCCATAACAATCTGTTCTTGAAATGCCTTAATGCTATGAATATCTTGATATGTCACATAAGCTAGTGTACACACAAGTCAAGGATTCTATAAGGAAATCTGTTAACTGTTTTAAGAAAGGATGGCTGTTAAGGTGTGGTCTAATTACTTTCTGATCTCTTTCAAGGAATGGACACGTTTCGCTGGTCATTGTTTGAAAATGAATTTATTTAAGCACCGGACTTTTTTTCTAATTAGCCTTCTGCCTAGAGATATTCCCAATTTTCATGTTTGGTGTTTAACTGATGTCTCAAATACAAAACCACTTTTCATTTTAAAGCTTGCCTATGAGACTGGGCTACTAAATGTAAATATTTATAATTTGTACAGTAACAGTATTTCTTTAAGACCACTCCTTCGATTTTTACCTTCTGCTGTTTATTCTATATCAGGAGTGGGCAACCTATGGCACACGTGCCAAAGGCAGCATGTGAGCTGATTTTCAGTAGCACTCTCACTGCTGGGTCCTGGCCCACCAGTCCGGGGGCTCTGTGTTTTAATTTAATTTTAAATAAGCTTCTTAAACATTTTAAAAACCTTATTTACTTTACATAACTAAACTATTGTTGTATATATTGTAGACTTACAGAAAAACACCTTCTAAAAACGTTAAAATGTATTACTGGCATGTGAAACCTTAAATTAGAGTGAATAAATGAAGGCTTGGCACACCTCTTCTGAAAGGTTGCCAACCCCTGTTCCATATAGACATATACCTGAAAATGTCAGTTTATTTGGGACCAGTAATTCCAAGTATTATTTGCCCTGAACTAAAGCACGAGGAAGAAGGCAATGAATTCCACCTCTTACTTGCCATTCTAAATTTCCATCACTAAATGCTTGGTGCCAGTAGATTAAAGTAACTGGTGCAGCAGTTAAAAGGATATTTTGTGTTTTCTTTGTCATCTGTTAATTCAAACAACTGGTGAGCACAGTCCTTAATTAATTCATCCAGAGCTTCTTCCATTGTTGATAAATCAGAAAGTTCATCTCTAAGCTTTTGCTGTTCTGATGCCTTTTCAGCAACCTGATCGAGATCAGATCCTCTAAAAGAATATGAAAGTTAACAAGAACATTATTTATAACTATAAGCTTTAAATAAAGTCTATAGTGCAATACAAAATACTTAAACATTTTCTAACTTTTTTTTAAAGTGTAGCTAAAATGTTGAAAGCTTTTTGGTCATAAACTATTATTTTTAGTTTCTTGTAGTCAGTTAAAAAAAAAATCTTCACAATTGCTTCATTTCCTGATACTAGAAAGCATCCTATAATTACAGACTACATTAATTATACAGTGCAATTTAAGAGGCTCTGTCATCTCATTTATTAAAGTTACTGCAAAACACTAATGAAGCTAAAACACATGTTCATAATTAGGTAAAAGGTAGGTCAAACTACATTATACAAAATATCTGTATTTTTAAAAATATAAGTAAGAAATTTCAAAGCCAACTCACACCCACTGGATAAGATTCTTAGATCTTTTCTGAATTAGGTGGATTCCATCCAATACATTAGTGATGTCATATACTCTTCGTTTTCGTACCCCCAGAGTTATTGCTACTTCATTCAAATCAAGAACACCATCTGGAGCAGTTTTGACAAGATCCATGAATTTTCGGGTCAAGTAAACCAGGGATGCATCAAAACGAGGCTTTGTGACTTTCAGGGTTTCTGTAAAAGTTTGACATCGTATCATTTAGTATTAACCCATGCAGCTCTGTTCAAAGCATTGTCATAATTTTCCAATATAAAATGCTTATGAAAAGTGTTCTATTAGCACAGGAGGTTGAAGTTTTGTTCTATATCAGTACAAGTTTAAAAAAAAAGCTCTCTATCCAATATGCCGTAATTAATTTGCAGAAGTTATATCTAGAAAGCTAAAAAGTATATCCATGCCTTTTAAATTCTTGATATTAGACTTCCAGTAAAGATGTCAACTGTGATATGAACATATGTATAAGTAATTGTACAAACTGGTAGGCTACTAAATGGCCATGATGATACCTTGTGTTTAAAATAGTCCTGTTGCCAATTACAAGCCTATAACCAAGAGGTAAAAGGCTGTCTGAATGCCACCTACCTATGCCATCTGGTCCCTCACTTAAATATAACATAAAATTAAAAGTTAATTATGTCTGCAAATAGGAACCATTTAACAAGTTAAAGGAAAAAGTAAACTAGACCACCCAGTTTTCAAACAGCTGTAATTATATGAATATAAATTACCACAATTTACTTCCATTAAATTCAATCACTGGCTAATTTGCTCCTACATTTCATTTAATCAAAACATCAGGAACAAAATCTTTTTTAAGAACTCCAGCTGCCTTTTGATCTTTCAGAAAGAAGAGAATAATTCAGACATTGACCACAGAAAACTATTTAAATCAACAGAAAGTTTTCTTTTTTTCCCCGTCCGTTGCATGGCAACTAAGAAAAGGTGCTAACAACTTGTAGGGGGAAGATACCCCTTTGGGAGAAAGGCAAAATAAAAAAAAAACAACCCTTTTTTTTAAAAAAATAAATCACCTGGAAAAGGGTAAGTGGAATTAATTTGGAAATGTTTGGCTTCTGACTGTGAGAAAGGCTGTCTAAACTAAGGTTATGTCTACACTGCAGATTACTGTCAGCACAGCTGTATTTGTCAGGGATCACAGTGTTGACTGATATAGTTATGCCAGCAGAAGACTGTAGTGTAGATGCAGCCATACCAGCAAACTGCACTTTACCAATATGTAGCACAGCTTTGCTTGTATAGCTGTGTCCACACTAGGAATGTTTTGCTGGTATATTATATTAGTACTTCTATACCAGTGAACTACTTAGTGTACACCTAGTTTATGCAAACTATTAAGAGGATTTCTAATCCTTGGATAAAGTTTACTGAATTGTTTTTAAACCCTATTTCTGTTATTAATCACATAAATGTTTCTGAACAGTACTTGATTTGACCCTTAAAGTTCTGTTAAGACATCAAAGGAGCAGAGCTCAAGGATATTGCACATGCAGCTAATAAAAGCTCTGAAGACTGACACAGAGAAACTGCTTGGTACCCTTATACTTTGGCCATTTCTCTGCCTTTAATTCCTGCAATTTAACCTGGAAATGTTTTATTCGAATGTGAAATATTAGAGTACATATTCGATTCAAATACTGAAAGTTTTGAACCCTCGGATGCATAACACCTTACAAGACAGTGAGAACCAGACAACAGAGGAGTCTCTGCAGAAACTTGCCAGGCTCATCAGAACCGTTCTAATAAACTAAATCCCCACTCCTGTAATTGGATCCATGCAGGAAAACACTCACTGAGCTCAAAAAGAGATTCCACAGGTCCAAGAGTCCTTTGAGAGTATATGGAATCAAGACCTACCTCTGTCTATCTGTAAAACACTGAAGGTGCTCCACAGGCCTAAGAGGCTCTCTTACTGGTTCTCTCTATGGCTGAGAAGTTTCAAATATGTATCACTATAGGGTGCACTCCAGTCCAGGTTTTACAGCCCAAGAGCACCTGAAATTTGATTTAAAAAAACCAAACAAAAACCTATGGGCCAAATTCTCCACAGCCCACTAACTTCAATTGAGTTACATGGCATGTAACTCATAGCAGAATTTGTCCCACATAGACTTTAATTTGTGCTATTAAACTACCAATTTTTGTCTCTGATTCTGTTAAGACTATGCCTGCTCCATGTTTGACTTAATAAATCTTAAGATTTAACTGAAGTTTTTCAGTATTAATGAGATACACGTGTCCTTAGTTTGCATGACATCTTCACAGTACGTTATTTATTCCATTCTTATAAGGTTGTGTACCTTATATACCAGAATGACAGTGATCCAATCACCACATTAAATTAAACTAACAGCCAAAATTTTATGTACACCAGAATCAGGAAGCCTGCCAAACAATCAGTTGGGCCACTAGATGATCAAGGTGCTAACGGTGCACTCAAGGAAGATATGGCCACTGAGAGAAACTAAATGAATTCTTTGCATCAGTCTTCACTGCAGAGGATGTGAGGGAGATTCCCACACCTTCTTTTTAGGTGACAAATCTGAGGAACTGTCACAGGCTGATGTATCACCAGAGGAGGTTCTGGAAAAAATTGATAAATTAAATGGTAGTAAGCCTCCAGGACCAGTTGGTATTAACACAAGAGTTTTGAAGAAATTAAAATATGAAACTGCAGTACTACTATGGGCTTGACTACACTTGAAATTTCAAAGCACTGCTGCAGGAATGATCCCGTGGCAGCGCTTTGAAGTTCGAGTGTGGTCACACCTGAGCACTGGAAAGAGCTCTCTCAGTGCTCCTGGTAATCCACCTCCATGAGGAGATTAGCTCCCACCGCTCGGAGTCTGTTCACACTAGCGCTTTAAAGCACTCAGACTTGCTGTGCTCAGGGAGGTGATTTTTCACACCCCTGAGCCAGTAAATTAGAGCACTATAAAAATCTCAGTGTGGCCAAGCCTTAACAGCAGGAGGTAACCTATCACTTAAATCAGCTTCTGCACCATGTGACTGGAGGATAGCTAACATAACACCAATTTTCAGAAAAGGCTCCAGAGTCAATCCTTGCAATTATAGGCAACTTTGGTAGGAGGCAAATTAGTTGAAACTATAGTAAAGAACAGAATTCTGAGGCAAATGGATGAACATGACTTATTGGGGGAAAAATTAACATGGTTTCTGTAAAGGGAAATCATGCCTCACCAATCTATTAGAGTTCTTTGAGGGAGGTCAACAAACATGTGGACACGAGTGATCCAGTGGATATAGTGTACTTGGACTTTCACAACACCCTTGACAAAGTCCCCCCCATTAAAGGTTTTTAAGCAAATTAAGCAGTCATGGGATAAGAGGGAAGGTCCTCTCATGGATCAGTAACTTGTTAAAAGATAGGACACGAAGGGTAGGAATAAATGGTCAGTTTTTTCTCAATGAAGACAGATAGTGGCATGCACCAGCGATCTGTACTGTTTAACATATTCATATATCTGGAAAAAGGAGTAAGCAGTGAGGTGGCAAATTTGACAGATGATACAAAATTACTTAAGATAATTAAATCCAAAGCAGACTGCAAGGAGTGACAAACGAATCCCACAAAACTATGTGACTGAGCAACAGAATAGCAGATGAAATTCAGTGTTGATAAATGCAAAGTAATACACATTGGAAAACAATCTCAAATATACATACAAAGTCTCACAAGGTTATTTTGGACTGGGGAGGGTCACAGTATTGCCACACTTATTTCTGAGCTGGGCAGAGAGTGGCAGCCACTGGCCAGACACCCAGCTATGAAGGCACTGCCCTGCGAGCAGCAGCAGCACAGAAGTAAGGCTAGAAATACCATGCCATGCTACCGTTACTTCTGTGCTGCTGCCTTCAGAGCTGGACAGCCTGAGAGTGGCAGCTGCTGACTGAGGACCCAGTTCTGCAGGCTGCAGCGCAGAGGTAAAGGTGGAAATATCATACCATGCCATCCTTACTTCTGCACTGCTGCAGGTGGCATCTCTGCTTTCAGAGCTGGGCTCCTAGCCAGCAGCCACTGCTCTTCAGCTGCTCAGTTCTGAAGGCAGCATAACCAAAGCAGCAGCGCAGAAGCAGGAAATGGAAAGTGAAAAACAAAATGGTCAGTGATGGGCTGGTTATTACTGCTTGCTCAATTGCTTGATTTTGCTCTATGCCATTCTTCCATCTGTTTTATACAGATTATAAACAAATAAGGAAGCAAGTATCCATAAAGCACCCAGCAGTCTTTGGGTAAATACATGAAGTAAGTTTGTGTAGAGAGCAGCAGTTTCTTCAAACTCCTCCTCTAAGAGCATAAACCTTGAGAAAAAGAAACATCCCAAACTTCAAATTTTGAGAACTTACTTCTCATTGTCACAAACTGTACCTCATCTTCCATATTAAGGTTGATTTTTGGTGGCTAAAGAAAAAACAAAACACAAAAAAGGTGAGTTTAAGACATGAAATATACATATGGCAAAGCAGCAGCTTTCCTTAGTGAAGGTTAGCTTCCTTTCTGTAGGACAGAAGATTTCGTTAAATAAGTTGTCTTAAGTCTTCAGACTGCTTCAGTGTTTTTTCTACTGTTCATAGCTTTGAGCAAGTGTAACCAAGGGAAAAATTTAACCATCTGGTTAATTTTCACTGCTGGGATTGAAAACTGTGTAGGGTGAAACTGATAACCAGGCTAGTTTTCATTGTGCTCTGGCTCAAACCTTTCCCAACCAGCAGCAGATACAGGCACTTGAACCATGTAAGATTAGTATAAAGACTTGTGGAAGGGGTGAGTAGTGAAGACACCTCCGAAAACTCAACTCCTATCATGACTGCAGAAATCAGGGGTGATAAAGGACTGGTGATCCACCTAGGTGGTTGCTATGATGCACTCAGGCGGGGGAGAGATCGTTCCTGTTTAGCTGAGCAAGAGGTTCATTCCTCACATAGGCATTGCATAGAAAGCATTAATGGATGCCTTGATCATACCTCCCTTCACTTCTGGAAGGCCCATGACATACATTAAATAATTTAGAACACAGGTCGATATAATTACAGTGCAAATAGTTTGACTTCAACTCTCAGGCTGGCAGACTATGCAAGTAGCAAATTTTTCATTAACCCTGAATGTTTTCTGGGCAATGGCATTGCAACAATGATCCCTGAAGGCCTCCCTCTTTTTCTTGAAGTAATACCACAAAACAAGGTCGTTTATCAAAGCTTCCCCAGCTTGACACAGCTACAATTTCCAACTACCAACCCATGAAAAATTCAGAAAGGCATCAAGTCAAGTGTAGCCCAAGTTTTAGGATTTGGGAAAACAGGGTTAAAGAAATCCACAGCGGTAGAAAGAGACGCCGTTTTTAGTCCCGCATGAACAGATTTTGTTTTTAAATCACGCTCCCGGGGAACAACGTCAGCGCAGGAGAACCCGAGAGCGAACCGGCGGACAAAGACGCGGTTCGTTGATCCGCAGCAGCGTGGAGCCGCCCGACCCCTTTGCATCACTGAAGCCGCGCACCTAAGAAAAGCCTCTTTGGGGCAACTCGAATTTTTCATGCCGCCGCCGCCGCATCCTTCCCGTCCCAGGGGCCGGGTAAGGGCGGGGGGGGCGGAGTCATTTTCGGCGCGTGGACAAAGCTTCACACCGCCCCCATCTCAGGTGTCCCCCTCGCTCCCTGCGCTCTCGCGGGCCGGGGAGCAGGAGCGCAACTGGGCCGCGCAGCCACCAGCCGCTTCCCGCCTTCACTCACCCGCAGCGTGTCCGGGTGCAGCGGCCGCAGGCTCTTCCCCTTGGCGGGGGTGGCCATGTTAGCTCGGCCCCTCTGCTCCCCGCCCAGCGGCCGGCGTCAGGCCTCTGGCGGCCCGGGACGCGGCTTACAGGCCGCCGCCCACCTGGAGCCGCGAGTCCATGACAGGGCCAGCGCCGCCCCCCGTCACACCTCTAGGAGGAGCGGGCAGGGCCCAGCTGCGCTGCGAACCGCTCCCCAGGCCGGCAGCCGCTGGGCGGGAAAAGCGACTCCCGACGGCGGTGACGTCACTCAGTCCATGGCGCGGCCGCCCCTCGCAGCAAGCCCCCGCCGCACTCCCCGCCCCTTCCCCTTCCGGCGCCCCGCGGCCGGCCTCCCTTCCCCACAAGCCCCCGCGAGCGGGTCACCCAGGCTGCCCCGCGTCCTGGCTGCACAAGCCCCGCCCCTTCCTGGCGACGCTGGCCAGTGGCGGGTCAGACCCGCGGTGTATGCGCTCGTGGCAGACTGGCGGGGGGACGTTACCCGTCCGTCTCCCTCCCCCTGCGCGGCCGGGCGCGGGGCATACGGCTGCGCCAGCGCCCTAGTGACTCTGGCTGTTCTCTTCTCTGAAGGGAGCCAATGGAGGAAAACGCCCCTATCCCGCCTGGGCGAAACCCTGCGGGCTCCAGCCCGTCGGGGGTGCCCCGCAGCCCCACTCCAGTGGTAGCAGCAGCAATTAAAGCCTGAGAGGGGTTCTCAAGGCGCCGGGGGCTGTGCTGTGCCCCGCCTGTTCCCTTCTCACTAAACTCTGGCCATGGCTCTAGGCCTGGAGAAAGCCACTTCTCAGACGCTACCACGGCCCCTCTGTATGGGAGACCAAACAAAGCCCTTCCTTGGGGGGGGGGGGGGGAAGAAGGGGTTTGCAGATACTCCCCCCCCCTCATGATCCAGCCCAGAGAGATGTGGGGGGACAGGTGTCAAGAGTCGGCAGGTGGATCCCAGTGTGTGTGGTAAGGGGCTCCATGCTCAGAATCATACAAACCTAGGCCTGGAGGGGATCTTGCTAGGTCAAGTGGTTCAGCCCCCTGCACTCAGTCAGGATTAAGTGTTCTCTAGTCTAGACCAGTGGTGCCCAGCTTTATTACATAGGCAGGTCACATAAATGTAAGCACAACTCTGTGTGAGCCAAACAGATTATATATATTTTAATAGGCTTTAAAGTCACATGTATTACTATATATTTTAAGTTCAGCTTGGTTTGTATGTATTTAAATTGTTTCTATGTACAGTATTGTCTGTTTACACACTTGTGTAAACTAAAATGATGTAAACATGATGACAAAACACTAATGAATTGGTCGTTAGTATATTGTGTTGAAGCAGGCTATGAGCCTTATGAAATGGTCTGGTGGGCTGTTCATGGCTTACAGGACATAGGCTGGTATTTGTCTAACTTGTTCTTAACACAAATGGGGGAGATTCCACATCCTCTCCAGGTAATTTTTTCAGTATTTAACTACCCATACAGTTAGGAAGTTTTCCCTAATATCTACCATAAATCTCCCTGCTGTAATTTAAGCGCTTTACTTCTTGACCTGTCTTCAGTGGATAAGAAGATCAATTTATCACCCTCCTCTTTATGACAACCTTTTATGCACTTGAAGATTATGTCCCTCCCCAGTCTTCTCTTCCCGAGACTAAACAAACCTGTTTTTTTCAGTCTTTCCTTGTAGGTCATGTTTTCTAGAACTTTAATCATTTTTGTTGCTCTCTTCTGGGACTTTCTCCAATTCCCCACATTTTTCCTGAGGTGTGGTGTCTCGTAATGGATACAATACTCCAGTTGAGGCTGAATAGAGTGGAAGAATTACTACTTATGTTTTACTTACAAATTTAATTCTAATATGTCCCAGAATTATATTTGCCTTTTTTTTTTTTTTTAGCAGCATAACATTGTTGGCCCATATTTAGTTTGTCATCTACTATCATTTTCTACAATACTCCTTTCTAGGCAATCATTTCCCATTTTGTATTTGTGACAGTTGAGTATCCCTTCCTAAGTGTGGAACACTTTGCATTTGTAATTCCTGAAGAGCCTCTCTCCCTGTTCCTGATGTGTGAGTGGGAGGTTCTCTAACAGCAGCTTGTGCAGCCTGCCTGGACAAACCCTGTACCTTCCTCCCTACTACAATAGCTCCTGCCCCTCTTCCCAATCATTCCCGCTCTCTCATAGCTCCTTTCTCCCATCCCATTCATCTGACTACCACCATGGACACTAGCCTGTTTTCACATCTGTTTGCCTTAGCAGGGCCATCAAAAGGAAAAGCTTAGAGTCACTTCCTGCATATGTAAAGTCAAAATATGCTTACTACCTTTTAAGTGATGTATAATTAAAATGCTTATTTATCAGTTAAAATAATTCTGTTCATACTGGCTGTTTCCAGGCCCCCCACTAGAAACATCCCTGCTCAGTGATGATTCCCTATTAAAAGTTACATTTTGAGATTTACAAGTTAGCAAGTTTTTAATCCATTCAGTGTGTGCCATGTTGATTTTATATCATTCCAGTTTCTTAATCAAAATGTCATGATACCAAGTCAAATGCCTTACAGAAATCAGAATATATTTGTGATGAGCTGTACTAGGCATTTGCTGCTCCTTGCTAGAGGCCCTGCTTTCTTGGCTCAATCTACCTGAAGAAGGTATCCCTTTGGAAAAAAAGCAGGGAGTTTAGTCTTCCAAGAGCTACCTAAAAAGGTCACCCAGGATCAGCTGTGGGCAGAGCCAAGAAGAATTGATCTTCCAGCAGCGAGAAGGTCTGGAAGCAAGCAGAAGCAAACAGGAAAGATAACAAGATCTGGCTGCTTCTTCTAGGATTGTGTTTGAGTGATGCTGGGACAGTGAAGGAATGATTTACCCATCTTAATCTGGCCTGGTCAGGGGCCTAAGTCTGACACACCTTTTGGTTGAACTAGCAAAAGAATGTTAGGGAATTTAAAGCCCAGGTGGCCATATTGAGTTAAATGTAAATTTACTGCTGACAAATTGAGATGAGTTTACTTAATGAGATGCTCCTTTGACTCAGGGGAGCCTGTGATATATATATATTTTTTACATCTACTTTTGTATCTTTATCAGTCAAACTTGTAATCCCAACAGAAAAAGGTATCAGGGTAGTCTGATAGGATCAATTTTCCATAAACCCATATTTATTGGCATTAATTACATTACCTTCCTTTAATTAATTAAGTCCCAAACCAGCCATTCCATTATTGTGCCTGTGATCAATGGCAGACTGACTGACCTGTTGCCCCATTTACTCTTTTTAAATATAGGTACAATATTTGCTTTCTTCCAGTCTTTTGGAACTTCCTCTGTGTTTTGAGACTTATCTAAAACAACAGACTAGATAGTTCCTCTGCCAACTCTTTCAAAACTCTTGAATGCAAGTTATTTGGACATGCTGATTTAAAAATGTCTGTCTGTGGTATCTGCAGTTTAATATCCTTCTTGAATTACTGTTTGAGTAGAAAGAATATTATGTGGTGATGATCAAACAACTATATCATCTAACCTTTTTGCAAATACAGAACAAAAATATTTATTGACCATTTCGTCCTTTTCTGAATTATTATTGACAATTTTACCATCTCCACCTAGTAATAGACCAGTGCAAGTTTTATGATTCTTTTTGTTCCAAATATACTTAAAAATCTTTTTCTTATTCTCCTTAACTCTACTGCCCATAGATTTCTCCTTGAGAGACAAAGAGACAAGATGGGTGAGGTAATATCTTTTATTGAATCAATTTTTGTTGGTGAGAGAGACAAGGTTTTGAGCTCTTCAAAGGTAGGTACTGAGAGTGTTGCAGCTAAATACAAGATTAAACAGTTAGTTTAGCAAAGGTAGTTAGCACATGTTCTATGGGACTGTGTAAGGTGAAGTGGCCCACTAACACACCTATAGTCATAGGACAAAAAGGGGTGTTAGTAGGTTACAGATTTTTGTAATAAGCCGTAAATCCAAATGTATTAAATCCATGATTTTTAGTGTCTAGCGAAGTTATGAACTTAAGTTCCCAGGCAAGTCTTTTGAAAGTGTTGTGTAGGTTTCCATTGAGGATGTGGACTGATAGATCAGATATACAGTGATTGCTTTGTGAAAAGTGTCCCCGCGCAGGTGATGTGTTTTTGTCTTTTATCATTTTCCTGTGTGAGTTAATTCAAGAATGTAGTGATTGTCTGGTTTCACCCATGTAGCAGCTACTGGAGCATTTAATGCACTCGGTACACCATGTATTGTGATAGACATGTGTAGGACCAATGAATCTTGAAAGATGCATTTTGGGGGGTGTTCAGCAGAGGAGATATGTCTGCAGGTTTTGCATCTATTATTCTGGCAAGAAACTTTTTTTAATGAAAGCTTCGGTTTTGAAGAAACTGATGAGACTCAGGGAAAGTGCTGCTATGGCATTTCACCGAACTAGTTCTAGACAGTGCTTAATCACATTTGATTAAAGATGGTAAGTAAAGTTGCCTCTTTAGATTTTACTATTTATTAATGGCAAATATAAATCTGCCTATTTACGGTTATATATACAAATACATTATACAGCTTCTAAAAGCACCCCAAAACACTGGCAATACCAGCCATTTGTCCTAAGGTGAGTGGCTTTCTTATATATCTTGATTCCTTGACTGTTACCACCAGGTGGCAGTCACTCCATTTCACAAGTATGATCTTTTAGAAAAAATGTATTTTAAAGCAGTAATTTCATCCGATGTTCTTGAAAGGAAACATGTGAAAATGAAAATAATATATTGTACCCAAGCCCCTCACTTGTATAACTAGTGTGCTTTTAGATTATCAAAACAAATCTTATCTTTTACTATGTTCTGTGTTTACAGTTGCATTAGATTCCATGCTTCTCTTAGTTTAGACAATTAAATTAACCTGTTTTGTATAATATTGCTTTCACTGTTGGTTCTAATGCACTAGTATGATTCTGCAGTGCTTAGGTTGCATGCTCTACAGGAGAATGTTTACATTTAAAATGGCTGTAGTAAAATTGTAAAAGAACTATAGTAAAAGCTGTTATGTTGATGTGCTCTACTGTTTTAGATACTTACTAGCATCTATTAGCCTATACATCTAAACCTAAATGTTGGTCTTAAATCACTTGATGGTCTTCCTTTAAATGCCATTATATATTTATTTTACTTATTTGCATTCCGGTAGTTCCATGAGGCCACAATCAAGACCAAAGCTCCGTTATGCTCAGAAATGTACAAATATAAGACATATTTTGTAGTTAGTACTGTCTTCTATTTTATGGCCTTGATCCTGCAACTGGATCCTTGCAGGTGGACACTTGTGCCGTTGTGGGCTTCACTGAGCTGAATGGGGCTTGGGTCAGTGCAAAGTTCTGCCTGCAAGGACATGAAAGCCAATAAAATTATAGAAGGCATTAGCTACAAAGTATCTTATAGGAGTTTAAAAATGCACTTTTCAAGTTGTATGTACCTAGTCCTGTGAGGTTCTGAGCCTCCTTCAACTCCCCTTCAAGGTTTTCAGCACCTCAGTTTGGAACCCAAAGACCTTATGTATTTAGAAATGTAACACCATTGTGCAACTTTTTCCCCCTATAGCAAGTAAAGAACCTGTGTTCTGTATGGCTGTGATGCTCTGCTGAAGGCCACATAATCACTGGAGAAATTTGATACTGCACAGTCACACTGTTCAAGAAACTATTCACTTTCTATACCCGTAATTTTATTCTTATTAAATTATCTGCTGAGTTTTAGAAGAAGTCATAGTACTAAGAGGGGTTTCTGATTGGAGCAGATTCTGGTAAATTTTCTGTAGATTTAAATGCTGCTTTTAATACAGTTGCTCACCAGTTTTTTTCAAGAGGTAAAAAATTGTTATATTATTTAGTACAATATTACCAAGTCCAAGTACTACCTTTTTGATAAAATAAATGGACCAAATCCTGTAGCTTTTGCTCAGACAAATCTCCTGTTGATATCACTGGGAATATTGCATAAGGAAGGAGTGCAGGATTTGGTTCTATATATTTAACTCCAAAATCAGGCTCCAGGTGGTGAGGCTTGGGCTTTGGCGTTGGCCCTGGGCCTCAGCAAATCTAATGCCAGCCCTGGCAACCCCATTAAAATGAAGTTGCGATCCACTTAGGGCCCCAACCCACAGTTTGAGAACCACTAGTCAAGTTGCATGTATAAGTGAAGCTCTCCTTAATAGTTTGCTGCCATCTCCCACTGTTTTCAGTGAGATTGAAGCCGGGGCCACAAGCAAAGTGACTGTCATTCTGTAGTACAGGAGGCTAGATGGGACAGTGAGAAGCAGAAGGGACGCTGTGAAAAGTGGATAAGGAAAGTGAGGGGGAGCAGGAGGCAGATTATGGTGTTGCAGGGAGATGGAGTGTGGGAGGGAGGCCGAGGAAGGTGCAGAGGACAGGGATGGGGCTCTTTGGGGTGGGAGATGGAGGAGATAGAATGACAGCTCCCTTAGCCTGGGGATAGTGATGGGTAAGGGGAGCCCCCTCTGAGCAGCCAGGGAAAAATAGCGTTGCTGACTCTTGCAAATTGATGGCACGTTGAGGGATTTGGCATTGGCAGGAGAAGTTTCTCTGATACTGCACTTTTTAAAGTGGGCAGAGCTCTGTGTGAGAGTCTAAGGATCTAGACCTGCTCTGCCTCTGAGCCCTGACTTCAATATATGGTCCAAAGAGAGAGTCCTGAGGCAGTGGAGGGAGAACGTGGGGTAAAGCGGCTGTTGTCTCCAGGGACCCAAACCTGGCAGCAATGCTTTCCTCTTCCGGCTGCCTTTGGACTTCTGCAGTTGGGATCCAGGCAGAACACAAAGTGAAGTCAGAGTGGGAGTTGGGGACGTGGTGCTGGTGGGTCTAGGGAAGGGGAGAAGCCCTCAGAGCACCAGAAGGGCGGGCGGCGGAAATCAGGGATGTGGTGCTAATACATCCAGGCAAGGGGAGAATCTTAAGGGAAGAAAGATGGTGGGAGGGAAGGGAAGTCAAACAGTAACAGGAAATGAATGGCAGTTCCTCTGTCTTAGGGGGTGAGGAGAGGTAAATGGAGTTTCCACCTGAGCAGCCAGGGAGAGGCATGCATTTTGTGTGCATTAAAGGTTGACTTTTCAACCTGAAATTATCACACAGACATTGGCAGAGGAGTAGAGGAGAGTTAAAAAGTCACGAAACTGATTAAAAAACATGTTTTGATTATTTTAAAATGTCATGATTTTGGGGGGATCTGACTCATCATTTTGGACATCATGAGGTGATCCAACTTACAATTTTTGATCTCTAGAAGTTGACAAAACTGATCCTTTTATTGTGCTGAAACTGTATATGTGATCATCACTGATCGTCTGTGACCTGACCTAGGTTCTTTCTCTCATTATATCCTTAGGTTCCTGGAAGGAGAGGAAATTCTTTTAAATACTGAGAAATCTTGGAGCTGACATGGTATCACTGGTTGGGCACCTAGAATCTTCAAGAGATTCATCCCAGATAAGCCTATTAATATCAGCTGATAAAGTCTCTAACAATAGGTTTCCTTGATATTGTCACCAGGAAAGCTATAGCTGTCTATACTGTCAAATGGCAGGGAATGTTCAAAAAGATCATGCAGCATCTAGACACAATAAACTGGACAAAGTTTTTGTGAATACTAGGACTTTCCTTCATAGAAACGTAATTTCTATTCAAGAACTCATTACTTTTGTAGAAGAAAACAAGTCTTCACTCTGCCTTTTTTAGCAACAAGTCAGAGACACTTTATTGCAAGGGAAGTTCGCAGCTGGACAGAGAGTCCCCTGTCATTCCACAGATCCTCAAAAACAAGCAGCTTAAGGACAAGTATTTATATTCTCCTGTTACATACATCAATGACCGACAGTTATTTCTTGTTTATACATGTTTCTTCCTGATCGCCTACTTATCTCAATGGTTCATGCTCAATGTTAGCATTCCACCCTTATCTTCCTCAAGCAATGCTAAAACAGCATCTCTTGCCGTTTTCCCACTCGCAGAAGTCCCCTCCCCCTTTTTTTACTCTAAGTCAACCAAGATGGCTGCACCCAGATCCTCTTTTTCTACTTCCACACTTTTCTCTGATGGCTGGGACAATCACATGTTTTAAATGGGTGGATATGCTGTTTCTTGTATGATACATACAGTAATAATAAGTAGTGGTTAGGTTTCATAGACTGTGTATTCTCTAAGACTTCAGTATCCAGTGACTTCTATTAATATTTAGGATACTAGCGGTTATGTAACTTCTTCAGCTTATCTAGCACCTGATCCAGTGTCCACTGACATCAGCAAGAGCGTGTCCACTGGCAGGCCCCCTAAAAGAACATTCAAAATGGTTGTTTACTCATTTTGGAATACAGACTTCAGATGTTTGTCATTTCCAGCACATATTTAAGTAAGCTGATCCTTGCTTTCTCATCATTTTGTTCTGCAGAAATTTCTTTCTCTATTTTTGGAAGACACACATAATCATCTTCATTTTTCCATTCTGAACGATTTGTTGAGTATCTAATGTTCCCCACGGCAATCATAGAATTGTAGGTTTGGAAGGAGCGTCGAGAGGTCATCTAGTCCAGTTTCCTGTACTCATGGCAGGACTAAGTATTACCTGTACCATCCCTGACAGTGTCTAACCTGCTCTTAAAAATCTCAAATGACAACCTCCCAAGGCAATTTATTCCAGTGCCTATCTACCCTGACAGTTAAGAAGTTTTTCCTAATGTCCAACCTAAACTACCCTGGCTGCAATTTAAGTTCATTGCTTCTTGTTCCATCCTTAGAGTTTAAGGAGAATAATTTTTCTCCCTCCTCCTTGTAAACCTTTTATGTACTTGAAAACTGTGATCATGTCTCCTCTGAGTCTTCTCTTCTCCAGACTAAACAAACCCAATTTTTTCAGTCTTCCTTCATAGGTCATGTTTTCTAGACCTTTAATTGTTTTTGTTGCTCTCTCTGGACTTTCTGCAGTTTGTCCACATCTTTCTTGAAATGTGGCACCTACAACTGGACACATTAATCCAGTAGAAGCTGTATCAGCGTGGAGTAGAGTGGAAGAACTACTTCTCATGTCTTACACTCCTGCTTACATATCTGAGAATGATGTTTGCTCTTTTGCAACAGTGTTATACTGTTGACTCATATTTAGCTTGCGATCCACTATGATCCTCCAGGTCCCTTTCTGCAGTACTCTTTCCTAGACAGTTATTTCCCATTTTTGTGTGTGCAATTGATTGTTCCTTCCTAAATATAGTACTTTGCATTTGTCCTTATAGAATTGCATCCTGTTTACTTCAGACCATTTCTCCAGTTTGTCCAAATCATTTTGAATTTTAGTCCTATCTTCTGAAGCACTTGCAAACCTTCTCAGCTTGGTATTGTCCGCAAACTTTACAAGTGTACTCTTTATGCCATTATCAAAACCATTGATGAAGATATTGAGCAGAACTAGAACCTGAACTGATCCCAGTAGGACCCGCTTGATATTCACTTACAGCTGGACTGTGAACCACTGATAACTATTCTCTGAGAATGGTGTTCCAAGTAGTTATGCAGCCACCTTATGGTAGCTCCATCTAGGTTTTATTTCCCTAGTTTGTTTATGAGAAGGTCATGTGAGACAGTAAACCCTTACTAAAGTCAAGATATACCGCATCTACTGATTCCCCCTCTACCCTCAAGGCTTGTTATCCTATCAAAGGAAGCTATTAGGTTTGACATGGCTTGCTCTTGACAAATACATGCTGATTGTTACTTATCACCTTATTATCTTCTAGGTATTTGCAAACTGATTGTTTAATTATTTGCTCCATTATCTTTTTGGATACTGAAGTTAAGATGACTGGTCTTTAATTCCCTGGATTGTCTTTATTTCCTTTTTTATAGATTGGCACTATATTTTCCCTCTTCTAGTCCACTGGAATCTCTCTAGTCTTCCTTGATTTTTAAAAAATAATCGCTAGTGGCTCAAGTATCTCCTCAGTCAATTCCTTGAGTATTCTGGGATGATTTCATCAGGCCCTGGTGACTTGAAGACCTATAACTTTCTAAATATTTTTTTAACTTGTTCTTTCCCTATTTTATCCTCTGATCCTACCTCATTTTTACTGGCATTCACTATGTTAGACATTCAGTCATTGCTAACCTTTTTGGTTAAAACTGAAACACAAAATGCATCTAGCATTTCTGCTATTTCCACATTTTCTGTTGTTGTTTTTCCCCCCTCACTGAGTAACAGGTCTACCCTGTCCTTGATCTTCCTCTTGCTCCTAATGTATTTGTATTTGCTCCTAATGTTTTTGTCATTAGCTTTTATGTGTCTAGCTCGTTTAATCTCATTTTGTACTTAGCCTTTCTAATTAAAATATATTTTATTTGTTTATATTCATCCTTTGTAATTTGACCTAGTTTCCACTTTTTTGTAGGACTCTCTTTTTGTGTTTCAGATAATTGAAGATCTCCTGGTTAAGCCAGAGTGGTCTTTTGCCATATTTCCTATCTTGCCTAGATACTAGGACAGTTTACTCTTGTGTCTTAATAATGTCTCTATGAAAAATTGCCAACTCTCTTGAACAGTTTTTCCCTTCAGACTTGCTTCTCAGGGGATCTCACCCACCAGTTCCCTGAGTTTGCTGAAGTCTGTCTTCTTATTGTGCTGTTTTCCCTCCTACCATTCCTTTGAATCATGAACTCTACCACTTCATCATCAGTTTCACCTAAGCTGCCTTCTGCTTTCAAATTCTTAACCAGTTCCTCCCTATTTGTCAAAATCAAATGTAGAACAGCTTCTCCCCTAGTAGTTTTCTGCACCTTCTGAAATAAAAAAATGTCTCCAATACATTCCAAGAACTTGTTGGACAATCTGTGTCTTGCTGTGTTATTTTCCCAACAGATGTCTGGGTAGTTGTGTCCTCCATCACCAAGTTCTGTGGTTTGGATGATTTTGTTTGTTGTTTAAAAAAAGCCTTACCCACTTTTTTCTGCAATCTGTTCATTATATAAATTTATACTACTTCAACCCGTGTTTGTAATCTGAATGGTATACAGTTCTCTAACTGGCTTATTAAAAGGCTTAGGAAATTAAAGGCAGTCCCATAAAACTGCAAAACGGATGAAAGGCATTTGGGCTGATTGTTCACTATCAGTAATGGTAAATGCTGATTCATATAAGAATAGATTTTTAAAAAGGCAAGATTTCCCTATTACTCCAACATTTGAAGCACATGAGAAACTATATATGAACTTTTAGAAAAAGCTGCCCAATCTCTGGGATAGGGCAGGATAGGATTGTAAAGTAGGGAAGCTTTAGACTTGGTAAGTTATCCTATTCTAACACTGATGTCTTAGCTGCGTTGCTCAGGTTCCCTGCTGGTGCTGGAACTGTCAAGGCTAATTGTTCATACAGATGATGATTCATTTGGATTGGCTGAGGATTTCATGGCTGCCATGACAACCAGGGGGCTGTCTTAGGTGGCTGCAAGTTCCACTCATAAGCCTGGCACACTTTAGTTCTACTGCTGGGGTCGAGGATGGAAATTACTCCTTTGTCATAGGCTGACCATTTTCAGTTTGGGTTTGTGATGTACGTATTCTGATGGAGTTCGGAACCTGTCTTGATGATCTGACATTGGAAGTTGACGGATCCAACAGGCTTTCAGAGAGCCTTGTGGTAAAGTATTATTCATTCCACTGACAAATCTGTTGATGGTTTTATAGGACTTTTTGATGATCTTTTGTCCTCTGCTTTTAATTTGGTGCCCCCATAAATGTTCTATCTGGTTGCTATATCCTTGCAAGTCAATATGGTTTAAAAATGACCTACAACCAATGAAGAAAAAGGAGAAATGGTTAGAGAGCTAGTGTCAGAAGTCTTTTGCTGAATCCAAATGATTGTGGCATACAGGTATTTAAAGTTTGTATGCTATGGCTGTACAGGAATGGAAGAAAGTGTCCTTTGTCTCTAACATTATGTCTTCAAAGTCTCAGGCAGCAGAGCTGTTTAAAGTGTTTGTATTTTATGTTATCATACAATATCAGGGTTGGAAGGGACCTCAAGAGGTCATCTAGTCCAACCCCTCTGTTCAAAGCATAACCCAATCCCCAACTAAATCATCCCAAACAGGGCTTTGTCACGCTGGACCTTAAAAACCTCTAAGGAAGGCGATTCCACTCCTCCCTAGGTAAACCATCTCAGTGCTTCACCACCCTCCTAATGGAAAAAGTTTTTCCTAATATCCAGCCTAAATCTCCCCCACAATTTATAATTGAAATCAGTATATTTGAAAATGGAGAAAACATCCAAAATAAATGTTTTAAATAATAAATGTTATTAAATAATAAATGATTTAAATAAATGTTATTCTGTTATTATTTAATACTGTGATTAATCATGATTATTTTTTTAATTACTTGACAGTCCTAATATTAGTGATGTTTCCTTCAGGAGGACAGGATACCAGAGGCTTGTAAAGAAGCTACCGCAAGGCCATTTCTGGGGAAAATCTTTGAGATAGCTATGTCAGGGCAACTCTGGCCATTTCTTCAACTCTCTGATTTCCTTTACTTCAGTCAGTCAGGTTATAGGCCTCAGCATAGAGCAAAAAGTACACTGTTTGTATTAGTTGATAATCTCCTGCTAGCACCGAATGAAGCTAAAGAGTTCATGCCGATTTTCATTTTTTAAATCTGCCAACAAATTTCTGATCTATTTGATAGACTTTACTGACTTGCTCATAGAGGTGGATGTTGTTACGGATGGATTCTGTCTACAGTGGGTCTGGCATATCTTTCTGAGAGGACCAAGAAGGTGGCTGTGAACTATTTTCTCTGCCCCAAGGACTCTTCTGCAGTGCGCCATAGAGATCGCTTTTGTTCAACGTGTATATGAGGCCAATGATAGGGTTATTCAGGAAACATGATATCTTCAGTATTCTGATGACACAGAACTCTACATTTTCATCATGTCTAACTGAGGCAGAGCAGTGAAGGAAATAACCCAATGTTTTTATCCAGATTTTTTTGTAAACCTCACACTGGTCACCTGAAGTAGCCGCACACACGAAACTGGGAAAAATGACAACAGGCTGAGAGAGATATATTCAATGTAGGAACAAGAAATTAGAGGACTTATTACTGTGTTTTCTGGACCTTAAAGCCTAGTGCTGAATGTCTGCAAGAGGGCTATGATTTTTAGGGGAAAAAATGAATAATAGGTTTTTAATCTTAGGGAGTGGTTTGCATCATCAGTTTATATGGGTTTAGATTTTCAAGTCTGTCTTTGCAAGGAAAATGGTTTGTAACTTTTAAAAAAAATGGCAAAGGTAAACATGCAACATAAATAATATGTAAATTGGATTTGTGTGAAACTAGACATCCAGGGCTCTCATTCTAAATAGGTACTGTTTGAACAGAAGTTTGAAAATAATTTCCAAGTGACAAGTTTTGTCTAATGTGAATGGGATAGATCTCTCTCTCTCTTTTTCACACACACACACAGAACAAAGGCTGCTAGTTTTTCAGAAGATTTTTCTCAAGTCTCTGTTCTCTCTTGCACACCTTCTCCCCCTCATAACTCTTTGCCTCCTGCAGCTGCTGAAATTGCCCAGATTCTAAATAAGGCAGGAGTAGTTGGGAAGATACCATGTGCAGTGGGAAGCAGGGGTGAGGATGCAAGGCGCTGGGGAGGGAAGGGGGCTGACTTGTGATCTTGAGCCCCAGGATAGCTGATGGTGAGAGATGGCTTGTTGAGTTGCAGTGCAAACAGAGCCAGATTTTGTGGATGGGAGGGAGGAGGGAGCAGCAGCAGGAGGAGGATACTGAGAGGGAAAGGGGGAGAGAGCACCATCTCTATCCTTCTCTCCAGACAACATTGCTAACAGAAAGGGGAGGCTCAGACTTCCCTAATATCCATCATCCCCTGCTCCCAACGTGGTCACAGAACAGGCAGAGCAACAAAGAAGGTCTCAGAGGTAAGGTCCCCTTCAGTTTGCAAATCTGTAGTCTGCTCAATAGAAGGGAAAGCAGCAGTAGCAGCATAGGGGACAGACTAACAGCACCTAGGAATAAGAGTGCAGGGAAGAGTAGCTGATAGCTCCCTAACAAGAGAAGTGAGGAAGTGTGGGCAGCAGCAACAGAGTAAGTGGGGGAGAGGGATTCAGGTCATAAATTAGCATCAGCTGTGAATATCCAGGACTGAAGAGTTTGTGTCCCAGCCCTCCAAACAGAGGAGGAGGAGAGATGGTAGGGACAGTTGCACTATTAGGGCAAATGCTATAGCATCTGAAATACAAGGGACACATCTGTAAAGCAGGAACCTGAGCTATTGTCAGCTTCTTTGTAGAGGGGGGCTTGGATGAAGGCAGTGGAAAGAGATCACCTACATATGGGAGACCTAGTTCCCATTTCCCTTACGCTCAGTCTTGCTTTTTGTTTTGCTTTTTTCTGGGTGTAAGGCTAAGCTCTTGAGGCAGAGACTATTGCTTGTTTTGTGTTTGTTTGTACAGAGCCTAGCACATTATGGACACTACTGGAAATGAGTAATAATAATATAGGATTGTGTATGGAAATGTCCTGAATCCTATCAGGAACTAAGGAGTTTTAAGGGAGTCCAACATTGTTTTAGGAATAAAGTTATTTGGGGATTTCATTTCCATTTTCATTATGAAACACTGCAACCAGAATAAAAAAGCAGAAAGCCTGGAATCTTTGTGCCCCCTCCTCACTCCAAGGTTTTAGAGAAATATTGAAACTAACAAGTGGTCTCATTTTGTAACCCAGGAATGGGAGAAATGTGGCAATTAAGGTTAATGGACCAAGATTAGGTGGCATAATTGTAGTAGGTTGATTTAGATGTGAGTATACAATGATGGAATCATCGCTTTCCCTTGTCTTGCGAAACCTCGGGAGGATGGTACTGATTCTGATTTCGCTTACAGCAATGTAAATCCATTGTTAACTGTGTAAGTATAAGTTTCAGGCTTGATGTTGCTTTGTTTCACTCTCAGATCTTTCCTGTAATCTGTGAACACAGAGGCCAGGAGAGGAGACAAGACACATAATTCACAGCAATGGGGCTTTTCTCTCATCAGCTTTTATGACTGTATGAATTGTTATTTCAGGACTCAAAGTTTTATTATTGCTTTAAAACAATAAATAGGTGGATAACTTTGGGCTTGATCCTGCTTTATTGAAGTTTTTGTGAGTTTTGCCATTGATGTTACTTGGAGAGCAAGATCAGGTCTTTTTTTAAGATAAACATTTTTGGTTTTTTGTTTAAAGCCCTCTCTTGTTTTGTGAATGCATTCTGCCTCTTTTCCAGTGTCCAAGCCCTTTTTAAATCATTTTTTTTGGAGGTTTAAAAAAGTTGAACTATTTTTTCCTAACAAAATAAAAATTGCTGTATATGAAATTGCTTTTAAGTTGATTGCCAGTTAACTACAGCTTGGATTTTTTTAGAAATTGAGTGTCCTGACTTTTGAAGGGTATAACTGTGATATGTACATAAAAAATGCTAAGATAACATTAAGGACATGTCTTAAACCCCCAACCAGCATGTAAGTTCTGTCTGTTTTTACTTGAACTTAATGTGACATTGCCTAGTTTGATTGTAGTTAGCTATGCAAATTGGCTTTGTGTGAACAATGTTCCATAAAGATGATTTTATTGTTGTTGCAGCTCACATGGACTGATCCAAAAGCTCCTGGAAGTCAGTGGAAGTCATTCCATTGACTTGGTGTGTTTTGGATCAGGCCTGTGGTATGAAATCAACCTGTGATGGGAGAGTCCATAAATACATAAACAGAATAGAATATGTTAAGGATGGAATTTTACTGATTTCTCTGAACTTCTTTGCTTTGTGGATTTCAGCTGGACACGTTACCATGTGGGTGTATTTGTTTTTTTGCTGTTCAGTTATAAATACCCGTATTCCATTTATTGTATAAAGAGTACATACACGTCTGAAGAATTTTTTCTTTTGACTTAACTTTATATCTCTTGTCTATTTGTGTATCTAATGTCTCATTAAGGAAGTTAATTTTTTGACATAATGATCTTTGAGTTATTACACTATTTCATAACAATGAATAATCTTGACTTAGTATTATATGAATAGTGTTAAAATTATGGGAAAAATCACATCCTTTTATGAATTAGCCATTTAAAAACTTTTTTTTAGTGCTGTTGGGTTTCTTTTAAAAATCAGAACATATTCCGTAATAGGTATATAAGGTTTTCATTAAGAAAAGTTTCCAATTATTAGTGCCAAAATACTTCTAAAAACTAAAACTAAATTTAATTAAATTTGGTGGTTGTTTGCTGTGCTTGTGTATGCATACAGTTTAAATACGACCATTTGAAATCTTGGACAGAAAAAACTCTTGTAGAAAAAACATTACTGGGATTTTGATATTCCATTTTAGTCCAGAGCAAATTTATCCCTGAGTGATGAACTCCCCAAAATGATGCTTTCTTATAAAGGAAATCTGAAAAAGTCATAAATATAATAGTGATAGTGGGCATACTTCTTTTTTGGGGGGGGAATTATTTAATTTCTATTGTTTGCGATTTTTCTAATAAACACAAGTCTGAACAGTGAATGGTAAGTGATCTGTCACTCCTTTGTCACCTTAATACAAAATAAACCATTTGCTTATTTTTCAATTGGGCTGTTATTTCCTGTAAATAATCATCACATCAGTATTCATAAAAAGCCTTCGTGTGTTCATATATATATGTGTGTGTGTATATGTGTGTATATATATATGTGTGTATATATATGTGTGTGTGTGTGTGTGTGTGTGTGTGTGTATATATATATAAAGAATCACAAATTTTACTCAAAATAAAAATTCCTTGCTTTGTCTGGCTTAGATTGTGTTAGACTGTTGCTAAGTATTCAAAGTGTCTACTACAAATATTTTTTGTGGAATATAGGCTTTTAAAATCAGAAACTGGGATGGGAGATGCAACCTTGGGCAAAAGAAACTCAAATCTTTGTTAGCCAAAAGTCAGATTTTGCAATGACAGCAGTTCCTATCTAATAACGTCCAGAGAAGTTCTGATGAATATGTCTTTTTTTCTCTTTGCTTTATGGAAACAGTGCATAATACTGTCTTATTGTTTCCATGTTTGTGTTCTCGTGCTGAATAAAGAAAGTCAGCAGTCTATTTAAGTAGTAACATTATCAATGGCATGTTTTTTCAAAAAATAATAAAGGGGAATTGGCATTTGGACATGGAGTGTCTTACAGAAAATGTAATATTTTAAAATATGAAACATGAATACTGGCAGAACTTTATATGGTGGCAATACTTTAGCTTCTTAAAACTGTATTAACAGTTGTAAAAGCAATCTATGGCAATGTTAGACACTTAGTGTAATTATACAGTATATGTAAATGAAGGAAAAATTATATTTAAGGATAGTATTTAAAACAATGAATAAGTAGTAAGGGAGAATAGTCGTCAAGGAGGCCTTTAAAGGTACCAAAGTGTCATTTGAATGTTTTCCTTAAGGAGTTCATGCTGACATTAAAATTCACTTTTAAAAGTGGCAGATAGTTTTTTAAGCAACTCTGTTGATTTTTAAAGCCCCTTAAGAAAAAGATCCTGGTTCTAGGCCAGTGCTCTTCCTCCATTTTTATAAAGAGAGGGGAGCGAAATGTGTGTATTCTGGCTTTTGGGGGAGAAAAAGGAAGTATCAGCTCCACAGCATTTCCCTCCTTGCCCTCTGTGCCTGCAGAACCTCCACGCTCCTAAAGTATGTTCGTCAATTAGAATAATAGGCCAGATTCTGCCATAACATATATCATGTGCAGATTCAGTGTCTTTAAACAGGCAGTTAATTTACAATCTAGTTTCTATTATACATGTAACTGAACACACCATAATTTATGATTTATTGATATAGTGTCTGATTCAAGGAGTATTCCCATCAACTTCCATGGGATTTGGATGAGGCTCACAGAGAATGTTTAGCAAGCTGAATCTGACTCTGTCAACTGGAAATCTAGTCTATTTAAAAATAAGTTTAAAGTATCACTTTTTGTGATTTGGTGATCATTTTCCTGTGTTATTTTTAAATGTCTCTCCTCACCCGTTACTGTATGACAGATCTGCACAAAATAATGGTAAAACTGATCATACACAAAGTGCTGTCATATGCACAAGTAAACAATCTGGATAAAAATAAAAATAGCTTTAATCTTACATGTTTCTTAGGTGTCTTAATCCTAATCATTTTAGGTGTTACTTATAATAACTACTTATAATAACAGTAACTAAAATATTTTCATGCATAAATTTGACTTTAAAATTGTTACCTTTGATTTATTGTTGTTTTCACTTGCAGAGTTGTTTATTGTGATTAAAAACAGTGATGTGTGCCCAGCCTTATTTCTAAAGAAAAAGTTTGTGGCTAATAAACTGCTGTGAGAGAGACATTTTCATTAAAGGCCTGATCCAAAGCCCATGGATATCTTTCTATTTACACCACTGGGCTTTGGTTCAGGCCACGAGTGTTTAGATATCACAGAGATGAGTGTTCTTGTAAATAAATATGTAGACAAACAGATGTAACATGAGGTGTAGTCAGTGCTCCTGCCACCTCTGCAAAGCTACTCACTGCTCCGTCTTGAGGGAACAGTGCAGCGAAAATTCTGCCAGTTCAAACATGCTAAACTCTCCCCAGACTCATTTCTGATCATTGCTTTTTACAAAATAAAAACCACCACCAACAACAACAAAGGCATATATTACTATCGTATGGCCTTTCACTGTTGTATCCTTCATTCTGTCATATTCCTATTCTTTGTTTATCATTGTTACTTGCTGTGTAAAAGCAGAATATGGTGGTGTCCTTGGAGGGAATTGTGTCCCCACATCTATATGCAGATCTCCTGTTGTTCCATGGAGACTTGAATGATGAGAGACTGAGCATGAAAGTGACAGGCCCAGGAAGGATGTATGTCATGGTCACTGAAAATGGATTCAGAGGGACCATGTTTCCTGGAGGGAATGTTATGAATGGGACACTGAGAGAATAAGTGCAGTTAGCTGGAACCAGCTCAAGCATGTGGACAGAGCAGTTCACAGGGTTTAATAAAGTTTCACTTGCTCAGTTTAATATGCCTTCAGCTTCACTCATTGTGAATGAAAAGTGATGGCAGTACCCTATGTAAGTTGTGAGTTCTCTGAAGTGCAGTAGCTGGCACTGTGAAGCTGTGGATTTGGTCTGAAGCCCCAGATTTTGCAGATACAAACCTAGCCCAACAATGGACCTGGTGGAAGGAGGAGTGTGAGCTATACGCACACCTGGCCATGCAGGAGGATGACAACAGGAAAGTTAAAACTATTATCTTATTTGGGGAACAAAGCAGAAAGATGTGCACCACTCTAAGCTCACCACTGCCTCAAGCCCCGTGGCAGTCCTTGGAACTGTTGCTCCTCAAAGTAGAACAAAACCAGGGAACAGTTTTTACTAGATACCAGTCTAAAGTGGAGGGAAATATCCTTGTGTTACTGCTTATGCACACTAGCTGCTATGTACAATTTTGGGGACTTGAGAGATTCCTTAATTTGGAACAGGAGAAATTTACGAGCCAGTAGACTCAACACCCAGCAAGAGTCTACAGAGATCCTCACAGAAAAATGAGACAGAACCATCTGGAGGCCAAACCCAGAGGAAAGGAGGAGACTTTACAGAAAGACAGTTTGCTAGATTCAGGTGACAGGAAGACAGAGGGTGGTCACTCCCAATGTGATCGCCCATTGAGGAGACCAGACTATCTCAATGACAGGTTAAGTAACAGCTAAGTACGTGGTAAAGACGAGACTACATCTTGACTATGTGCAAGCAACTCTGGCTGAAGGGACATAGAGTGGACATCTGGTTGTCAATTATTTGTTTTTAATGTTTATATTAAAATGTTTGTAAAATTGGGAAGATGTATCATGATCAATGGAACTGGAATCAGAGGGCCTATGTTCCCTGGAGGGATTGTTGTTGATGGGACACCAGAAAAGCAGGGAATGCAGGTTGTTAGTGTAACCCTTCTGCCCATCAGAGTTGGCAGCAACAAGGGCTGGGTTCAGTATCCAGGGGTTCCATTCCAATAACACAATACAAAACCTGCTCGAGCCCCCACCCAGTGACCTGGGACAACCATATACCACCCCTCTGGGTGTCTGTAAGAGACAATACTTCCCCTCTCGCAAGCACAGAGTCTGAGCATACAGAAAGCCTTTTAATAACAGAGAGGAAGAATGTGGCATTATATAGGGGAAAAACCACAACCAGGATTAATAAAAACAAACCATGAACCAGAAGCCCCCCTCCCAGCAAACAGGCTGTGTCCTTCCCTTTTCCTCTTGAGTCCCATGACCCCAAAAATCACCCAAAAGTCCAACAGCCCAAGAGTCTCTGTTCCTGGTTAGTGCAGAGTTCAATAGTCAACCTGCAGAGTCTTACCTCCTAGCCTGGGTGGAAGTGGAGGGTAGGGCAAGGGGCACCTTACGTGGTCCGAGGCCGACTGCGCCGCCTCTCCATGGGGTTCCGCTGCAGCCCTCACCGTAAGCCGGTCTGCTCTGCCAGTCAATCCACTAGCTGCTATGCCAGCCGACACTCGAACTGCTCTGCTGCGCCAGCCACTCCGCCAGCAGCACAAACTGCTCTGCTAGCCGTCCTGCTAGCCGACACTCGAACTGCTCTACAGCACCAGTCACAAACTGCAGGCAGGAACTGCTTGGCTGAGTCCACTGCCAGCTGCACGAACGGCACCCAGGAGCTGCTCGGCTGAGTCCACTGCTCCGCTCTGTTAGCTGCACAAACTGCTTGGTGCCACCAACATGCCTTTAGGCCCCCCATACTTAACACAGTGCTCAATGGTTTCAGCTCTCAAGTGATGTCAGCTTTTAGTAGTGGGGGCCTTAGTGCACCAGTAGTGCTTTTAGTAGTGGTGCTTTAAGTACTGGGGGCCTTAGTGCAGGTGCACTAGTAGACCCAAAATGCATTCAGCTCAGCAGGCTGAATCGACACTCCCAGTAGAATCAAAAATTAGTTCTGACATTCCACAGTGGAGAGAGGCAAGGTGCAATAGGCCTGTAGGACCCTTAGACAGGGCCCTCACCAATAGGTACAGGAACCTGCCCATAGCCTCTCTCAAACTCAGTGAGTTTTGAACGCTTGCCCCTTACCCAGTGAGTGCTACCTAGTTGATAGTGAGTCCCTCCATCATAACAAAGAAGTACATAACAAGTACATGTCCACAGTCCTCAATTTACATAATCAGGGTAACAACACTTCGTCATTTTTTGCCCCTATAATAGAGAAACTGGGGGACCCACAGCAGCCGAAGTGACCATTTGGGCTGCTGTGAGCTCAGAGTAGGCGCAGTGGGTGTGCCTATGCAAATAATATCAGCCCCAAAGTTCTTTTCCACAACTCACTACAATTCCCGCAATTCACCACCAGATGTCAGGGTAGAGCTCATCCTGACACTGCGTACATTAGGTTGGAAGTAACCCAGCCACATGGACAGAGCAGTGCACAGAGTTTAATAAAATTTGTCTTATTTAACTTAGCCTGCATTCAGCTTCATTCATGAATGAAACAGAATACCTGTTATGCCTCCTGTATCCAATGTAGCATATAGAGGAAAGGCTCTCTGATGGAGCCTTCTTCTTGAAGAGGGAACTTCAGTGTAGCCACAGCCATGTGTGAGATCCTGATAATGCAGCTTCTTTGAAGACCGAGACTAACGTCACAGTTTCTGAAGCATGAGGCACAGCACCTATATACTGCCCTGGCCTTCCACTGATCCCACAGCCTATTCTGTGGAGATAAACCAGCCCCCACAGTGAACACCATGGTGGAACTCCATGATGGGAAATTTTCTTCCACATTTAGTCACCTCCTAAGGAAAGGGGAAATCATTCCCATCGTGACTACCATGATTGTAGCTGGAATCAGACTGTAAGGTTTTTTGGGATGGCTGCTATGGTTTTTATTGTGCTCTTCTTTAAAATGATACCTAAGGTACTGTTCCTGCAAACAAGGACAAGCACATCAGTAACAGATGACACAACTGGCCTCACTGAGTTCAGTGGGATTGCTGTATGGGTAAAGTTATTCACATGTAAGTTTTTGCAGGATCAGGCCCTAATATTTACTCATTTTGATAGTTGGATGATATCTTTGCTGCTGGGTTACTGGGAGTGGGGAGGGGAGAGGTAGAACTTCCTGTGACTGATTAATATGTCTGACTATGTGTTAGTGCACTTCTTCCAGGTGTTAGCTATTTAGTTTTGTTTATGAACAGGTTCTATTTTTGATCTGAATTTAATGTTGGTTAAGTAGTTCTTGCCCAAATTTTAAAAATATATTAGAAATGTGACATTTATAAGTACAGTAACTTGTCTCAGTATGCCTTTTATAGAATCTCCAAGCAAAATGATCTCAAACAGAATTTCCACAAACCAAGGACTTGATTCTACAAACCTCACTCTTGTGTGCAATCTCTTTGTATTAAATGTGTTTTCTTGTGTGAGTAAAGGTTACTTGCATGAATTAGGATTGCTGCATTGGGCTGTTTGGTCTCAGTCCTACAAAACTTTATGCACATACTTAATCTGTGTGCTGGATTTCAGTTGATTTACAGATAAGCATATGCCTAAAACCACAATCTAGGCCCATATAAATAACTTCATTTACAAGAAGACTAGATACATCAAGTGTGATGGGGCAAGGTCAGATGCCTATAGGAAAGTGATGAGGAACAGATATGTTAGTCCCAGGCGAAACAAATCCCTGATACCATTGGAACCAAATGGCAGTTGTTCCAAGTTAATCAAGATACCTCGGGTCAGTTAGGAACCTTCTAGAAAGCAGTAGAAATAGCTAGCCTGATTGGGACACCTGAAGCCAATCGGTGCTGGTGGAAACCAATTAAGAAAACCTCCCAGTTAGTCAGGTGGGTGCGCATGTCAGGAGCTGTGGGAGGAAGTTGTGCTGTTGGTGAGACTGAGCGGTACACACCATATCATATACAAGGAAGGAGGTCCTGAGGTAAGGGTGAAGTGGAGTTTGAAGAAGCAGGGACTGCTTTGGGGAATAGCCTAGGGAATTGTATGTGTTCTGTTGCTAAAAGGTCAGCCATCATAGCTGATACTATTAGGGTCCCTGGGCTGGAGCGTGGAGTAGAGGGTGGGCCTGGGCTCCCCCCTTTCTGCCTCCCCTAACTAATCACTGAGATTGGGAGACAACAGAGGCTGTGCAAGGAAGGATAGCTTCTCCTCACCTCCCTTGCTGGTTTATGATGAAAATGGCTCAATAGGCTGTGACCCTTGTCTCTAGAGGGAGAAAGACTACGTGGAGGATCACAGTGAGCCTCTGAGGCTAGTGAAATCCACCAAGAAACACAGGATCCACGGAGACAAGGACAGAGCTTTGTCACACAAGCTAAAAGAAAAAGAATCTTCCTAACTAATATTTTTTAATTTGTTGAAGCAAAATTTCATTTTAATATTATTTATAAATTTCCATTTGTATACTTTATGATCTTGATCCTACAACAATTATGGATCCAACTCATTTTGAGTAGTATCTTACTCCAGGAATATTCCCACTCCAGTCATTGGAGTGCTTTGTGGAATAAATTAGTATGAGTATGGTTTCAGAATCTGGCCCTTCTTGAATAAATGTTGTCGCATTGGTCTTTCATCTTGCATTCTTTCTTTTACTTTGGTTATTTTTTATTCTCGCTCTCAGACATTGCTGCTAAGGCTTGGGTAGCCATTGAACAGTTTCTGATACTTCCATTCTAATCAGTAGCTGTAACTCCACGTGACTATGCCAGCCAGTAGCTAGAGAAAGTTACAAAAACAACTCTAATCAGAAAATCAAAATCTAGTCTTTCCTTCTTGGATGAGAGTTCAGCAGTGATAAATCAATGCAAGGACTTCTGGCATAGTTTAATGAATTAATTCAGTTAATCTCTACGTATGATTTATAAGAGTGGCTTCCTTAAGTGTAAGATTAATTGATTACCCCCACTGCCAACTGGCTATTTTTTCCTTATCCCAAGACGGTTGTAGGCTTCCATGTCAGTTTTAATATTCAACTTCTATCCTGATTCTTCTCCTATCTGTCACCACAGGAATTAAGTTAAATTTAAGGATGAGGAAGGGTTAGAAAGCTATTCTGGGTAAAAATCTTGTTCCCTGTTTAGTTTCATTTGTTTGTTTTGGAGGGGGAATTGGGAGAGAGAATTATAATCTTCATTATATCTCAGTTGCCCCAGTGCAGGCATAGATCCTCAGCTTCTCATATCTCTATTTGAAATCACTGGAGCTATGACACCACCAGCCTAGGAGCTGCTGCCCTACCTCACCGTGACAATACTTGACTCCTTCTTTGTTATTGAACCACTTTCTTTGACACAGATATATTTTTTTCACAATTTAAAAAAGAATATTCTTTATATTTAGCAAAGTGCACTAGTGTTAGTTCACTAGTATTAGCAGAGTTGAAGCATTAACAATTTTAAAATAAAATTGTACATACATGAATGCACGTAAGTCATATCCATGTCAGCACCTAAAGGGCAACAGAAATCACTATAAATATTCATTATCCTAAATTAAAAATGAAACAACCAACTGGATATCACTAGTGAAATGAAAATATTTTAATATCATAAGTAAAATAACTTTTAAAGCACTTAATATACATTAGTGAAATCAGTCCCATGAAACCTCTCTGAAAAAGTGTGTTAAGTACTGTCTGCATTTTGCATATTGGAAATAAGACTGGAAGGGACCTCCTCAGACACTAAGTCCAGTGTCCTTCTTTTGCAGGCAGCCTGACTGGTAAACTTGTCTGTGCAGGAAAGTCCCCACCCTAACATAATTTTTTTCTTTTTTTTTAATTATATAGTTATAATTAAACCAAAAAAGTAGATCTTCACTCTTTTGTCTGAAACAGCTTAAGCTACTTACCTTCTGAATCATAGCATCTACACAGCACTGTGCTTTTTCAGAATAAACACACAGCATTCTGGGCAGATATCCCAAGGTCCAGTGTTCTGCCACTAGGCTCAATGCATTATGGGTTATGGTGCATTCTGGAATACCAATTGGAATTCTGTGGTTTGGGTTCAAGCTCCCACAATTCCTTCCACAATATCCCGTAATTTGACTTGCTGTCCAGAATCATTTTCAAACTGTTTCAGTTTCAAATAAATGTTTAACAGCTGTCAGGCAGTATAAAGGAAGAACTACTGAGTACCATGATTCTGGCCATTATTAATATGACTAGGGTGCTCCATAGGCACTGGAATCAGGCAGGCAGGTGGCTATGGAGGAGATGGAAGTTCACCATCGTGATACCACACAGATTCTGCTGTAGGAGAATGAAACTAGTTATTTCTGCATGACTAGTTCCTGGACCAGCTTGACTCAGTGGTGTGCCACTTCTTGATGCAGCCAAGCAGCTCCAACTGGCAGAACAGGCTAATGATGCAGACCTGGGATGACTGCAAAACTTTGGGATGTGGAAGGGCACTTTCTGGAAATCTGCAGAGAGCTCACTTGGAGCTGTAGCATCACACCACTAACATGAGAGTCCCCCTCAATATGGAGAAGTGTGTGGCCATCACCCTCTGGAAGTTGTCCACCTCCACTGCTGCCAAGCAGTAGCTAACCAGTTTGTGAAACAGTTGTCAGAGGTGTGTGCTGCTATTGAGAGGGTGCTAATGCTATGGGTCATAAAACTTGACAATGAGCAGAAGGTTGTTAATGGCTTTGAATGCTTGGGGTTCCCAAATTGCACAGGAGCCAGTGATGGGACCTATGTGCCTGTTATTCGTTCCCCCTCCCCACATACACACCTACCAGGGCTTGGTGTACATCAACAAAAATGGGTACTTCTCCATGGTTATGCAAGCCCTGATCGATCGCCATGGCAGGATTATTAATGTGGGGTGATTGGCAAAGGTCTGTGTGGCCAGAATCTTTAGAAACTGTCATTTGTTTTCTTCAATGAAAAATTGAACTTTTACTCCCCAAACCACTATGAATATTAATGGTGCTATGGTTTCAACTGCTATTCTGGGAGATCCATCCTATCTATGGATTTCCTGGCTTATGAAGCTTTGTTACAGGGTAGTTGGATAAGGGAAAGAGCTATTTAAGTGTACCCTGAATAGCTGCAGAAGGACTGTGCCTTTGGAAGATTGAAGGGAAGGTAGAGGTGTCTCGTAACAAGACTGGAGGCTTTTGAAGGATATCTGCCTTGTATTATGGCTGTTTGCTGTGTTTTGCACAATATTTGTGAGAGTTAGGGAGACAGCTTCACTGATTGATGGGAGGCAGAGGTGGAGACACCTTAATGCATATGCCTTGAATTGATTTTATTAGGAAAGGATGTTATTAGGGAGAGCTGGACCTTAATGAGTGCAGCTGCAAATAATAAACTTTGTTTTGACACACGAGACAGTGCAAATTTGTAAACTAAACTAGTGCTGAAATATCCAAAGTACAGACTGACCACACTTTTGTGCAGACAGAATCACTAAAATGTGTATGTGGGTTTGTAGCTGTTTTCTTCATCTGCCAATAAAATGGAAATGTAATGTTGATAAATGCAAAGTAATGCTCATTGGAAAACATAATCCCAACTATACATACAAAATGATGGGGACTAAATTAGCTCTTACCAGTCAAGAAAGAGATCTTGGAGTCACTATGGATAGCTCTCTGAAAAGATCCACTCAATGTGCAGCTGCAGTCATATAAGCAAATTGAATGTTAGGAGCCACTAGGAAAGGGATAGATAATGAGACAGAAAATATCATAATGCCACTGTATAAATCCATGTTATCATGCATCCATACCTTCAATACTGCATGCAGTTCTGGTGACTCTGATCTCAAAAAGGATTTATTAGAATTTGAAAAGGTACAGAGAAGGCCAACAAAAATGATTAAGGCTTCCGTATGACAAGCGATTAAAAAAATTAGGACATTTCAGCTTGAAAAAGAGATGACTAAGGTGATATGATGGAAGTCTATAAAATCATGGCTATTGTGGAGTAAGTGAATAAGGAAGCATTCATTCCTTCACATAGCACAAGAGCCGGGGTCACACAGTAAAATTAATAGGCATCAGGTTTAAAACAAACAAAAGGAAAGTACTTCTTCACACAACGCACAGTCAACTTGTGGAACTCATTGCCGGGGATGATGTGAAAGCCAAAACTATAACATTTTTCAAAAAAAGAGCTGGATAACTTTGTGGAAGATAGGTGCATCAATAGCTATTAGCCAAGATATTCAGGGTTGCAACCCCGGCTCTGGATGTCCCTACCATCTGATTGCCAGAAGCTATGAGTGGACGATGGGATGAATCATTTGATGATTGCCTGTTCTGTTCATTCCCTCTGAAGCATCTGGCATTGGCCACTGTCAGAGACAAGATACTAAGCTAGATGGACTATTGGTCTGACCCAATATGGCCATTCTTATGTTCTTTGCCTTGGAGGGTGGAATGGCATGAGAACTCTGTTGCTTGCAGTTGGGGAAGTGAAAGGGGTCTGCCCACCTCCTGTGTTTTCAATAGACTGCAGGGCAGGGTTAGCTTGGGGTGTTAAACATGAGCACAGTGCAAGAATGTTCTGCAAACTCGTCTGCCTCATCATTGTTTCCAACATTTCTGCATCTCCCTTTCTTTGTCCAGTTGGTCTATACACTCTCATCACAGCTTCTTGGCATAGTCCTTGTAACATGATTAAAGAGCAAGACATGCCCCATCTACCAATTTAAAGATATGTTTAATCCACAGAGACACCATATCAGCTCAAGGCATCCTGTCTGGACAATTCCCTTCAGGAACCTCAATAACAGGCAGTGTAGAAGATGGCGAGAAGAAGCTTCAAACACAGCTGATCCCTATCTCATGACAGATTCAACAATCCTGCCCCCTGGTTATGAACTTCCATGCCATCTTTGGGTATAGTTCAGTCACTTCACATGTGCTGCTAATGACTATAGGTGGAAACATTTTGACTGGTGTACCTCTTACTTTTTCTTTCACCACAGTAAAACTGCCTCAGATACAATGTGTCTTAATTTTATTTCTCAGCCACCTGGCAATCGTGCTTAGTGCTGCATAGGGGAAGGGGGGAAGGGAATGGAAACATCAAGAAATTTGGAAATAGTGGCGGGAGGAGTGCTGAGTTTGGTGTTTGGGCATGGATTTTTTTTTTATAAAGCCACGTTTAATCATTTTAAGTGCAGGACTGAAGGTGCTGCACAAGGATTGACACATTTGTGCTCTGTTTAATAATAGCCACAAGACATGGCAGCACATAGCTAGTATCTGGAAGAAAGGTTTCCAATCCACCAAAAGAGGCATGAGTGGAACAGAACTGAATGCAGCTTTTAATACATATGATCTAGTCAGGATGCCATGCTCAGGCTGATGGGGGAGCAAACTGACATGCTTCGCTGTCTGGTGGATCTGATGTGGGAAAGGCAGCAAGACCACAAACCACTGCTGCAGCCCCTGTATAACCACCCTCTCTCTTCCCCAAGTTCCATAGCCTCCTCATCCAGACACCCAAGAACATGCGGGGGAGGCTCCAGGGACCCACATACTCAACCCCAGAGGATTGTTCAAGCAACAGAAGGCTGGCATATATGAAATTTTGATCTGGTTTCTGGACTTGTCCTTCCCTCCTCCTCCACCCCACTAACTCTTCCTAACCAACTACCTCTCCCTCCACAAGACCACCTTCCGATTTCTCTCAATGTGTTCAACAAATAATAAAGAACATTTTTTAAGTTATTTCCTTCAATATATATAGGGGGTGGGTAACGTCAAGTAGAAACAAACACAATTGTCACACTTTATCCTGGCCAGTCATGAAACTGGCTTTCAAAGCTTCTCTGATGCAGAGCGCGCCCTGCTGCGCTCTTCTAATCACTCTGTTGTCTGGCTGTCCGAAGTTGGCCACAGGCTATTTGCCTCAACCTTCCACCCTGCCATAAATGTCTCCCCTTTATTCTCACAGATATAGTGGGGCACACAGCAAGCAGCAATTACAATTGGAATATTGGTTTTGCTGAGATCTAACCTAGTCAGCAAACAGCACCAGTGCACTTTCAAATGTCCAAATGCACATTCTACCACCATTCTGCACTTGTTCAGCCTACAGTTGAACTGCTCCTTACTACTGTCCAGGGTGCCTGTGTATGGCTTCATGAGCCATGGCATTAAGGGGTAGGCTGGGTCCCCGAGGATAACTATAAGCATTTCAACCCCCGCAACAGTAATTTTCTGGTCTGGGAAATAAGTCCCTTCCTGCAGCTGTTCAAACAGACCAGAGTTCCTGAAGATGCGAGCATCATGAACTTTTCATGGCCATCCCACATTGATGTCGGTGAAACGTCCCTTGTGATCCACCAGTGCTTGCAGTACCATGGAAAAATACCTCTTTCAGTTTACGTACTGGCCACCCCGGTGTTCCAGTGCCAAGATAGGGGTATGCATTCCATCTATCACCCCACTGCAGTTAGGGAACCCCCGCACATTAAAGCCACCCACAATGGTCTGCACATTTCCCAAAGTCACTACCCTTCATAGCAGCTGGTCAATGATTTCATTGGCTACTTGCAGCAAAGCAGCCCCCACAGCAGATTTGCCCACTCCAAACTGATTCCCGACTGACCAGCATTGCAAGCTTCCACAGGGCAATGGCCCTCACTTCTCAGCTGTGAAGGCTGCTCTCATTTTGGTGTCTTTGCTCTTCAGGGAAGGGGGCAGCAAGTCATAAAGTTCCATGAAAATGGCCCTCCGCATGTGAAAGTTTTGCAGCCACTGGGAATCATCCCATACTTGCAGCACTGTGCGGTCCCACCATGTCCATGGCATGAACCTGGCCCAACGTCACCATGATATCCTTATTGCCACATGGCTTTCTTGTAAGAACGTCTGTGTCCATATCCTCATCACTATCGTGATTGTGCTGTTGTCACTTCCTCAGCCGCTTTGACAGGTTCTGCAAATGTGAGAGTTGTTTACAATGGTCACAGCTGCAGCGATGAGCTGAGCGGGCTCCATGCTTGCCATGATATGGTGCAAAACAATTGTCTGCTGTACTTTGCATGGAGGGAGGGGCAACTGATGAGATGCGCCCAGAAAAACTTGCGAGAATGTTTTTGCCCCATAATGCACTGGGAGCTAAACCCAGAATTCCAATGAGCGGCGGAGACTGCGGGAATTGTGGGATAGCTACCCACAGTGCACCGCTCTGACAGTTGATGCTAGCCTCTGTACTGTGAATGTACTCCGCTGACTTAACACATTTAGTGGGGACACACACAATCGAATGTATACAATCTGTTCAGAAAAATCAATTTCTATAAATTTGACATAATTTCGTACTGTAGACGTACCCTTAAAGGAGGAAGTTAGGCATGGTATGATTTGTTCTTGACAAATACATGCTGGCTATTACTTATGACTATTATCTTCTAGGTGTTTACACATTTACTGTTTAGTAATTTCTTCCAATATTCTTCCAGATACTTTGTCCTCTTTTTAAACATAGGTACTATGTTGCCTTTCTCCAGTTCTCTGGGACCTCACTCATCCTTCATGAGTTCTCAAAGACAATTGCTAGCGGTTCTGAGATTGCTTCAGCTAAGTTTTTAAAGTATCTTAGCCTGGATTTCATCAGTCCCTGTTGTCTTGAATACATCTAGCTTACCTAAATATTCTTTAAGTCATTCTTTCCCTATTTTGGCTTGTGTTCCTCCCCTCCCTTGTTGTTGCTATTAACATAATTATTAAGTATCTCATCACAATGAACCTTTTTAGTGAAGACTAAAGGAATATAGGCATTAAACATCTCAGCCTTTTTGATGTTTAATGCCTATTTTGCTTTAGTCTTAACTAAAAAGCCTTTCCTTCCCCACTAGTTAAGAACCTATACTTTCCTTCATCTTTCTTTTAATGTATTTGAATAACCTATTCTTACTGACCTTTGTGTCCCTTGCTACATGTAACTCATTTTATGCCTTAGCCTTTCTGATTTTGTCCCTACAAATTTGATGAAACAATGATATTGGGAGAAGGGATTGAAGTTTATTCAGAACTAGTACATTTTGTCAGAAAGGAGGGGCCTATCCAGGAAGGATGGCTCCTACTAAATCAAAACAGAACCAGATTGCTGGCATGTAAAATTAAAAAGGTTGTAAGGGAGTTTTTAAACTAAGGTCTGGAGGAATGACGTCAGGTGCAGAGAAGAACACAGTTTCGAGAGAGAGATTCATTTGGAGAAGAACTGGAATGGGTTACCTTGGGAAGTGGTGGAATCCCCATCCTTAGAGGTTCTTAAGGTCAAGCTTGACAAAGTCTGGGCTGGGATGATTTAGTTGGGGATTGGTCCTGCTCTGAGCAGGGTGTTGGACTAGATGACCTCCTGAGGTCTCTTCAACCCTGATCTTCTATGATTCTGTGATAGATCCTGGCCCTATTGAAGTCAATGTGAGTTGCCACTGATTTCAGTGGGGCCAGGATTTCACTTTCTATTATTAAGATAATGTCCTATAACTTGCAAAATTCACTTCATAATCCCAAATATAGGTAGTTACCTACAAAAAAACATGTAAGAGCAGAAACCTCTTGCAATCCCTCCAAATTTTACCCTTTTATGGCCTGATCCAACGTGGACTGAAGTCAATAGAAAAACTCTACTGACTTCAGTGGGAGCTGGATAAGTCCCCTACTTGACTTTATTAGGACTAATCATATGTATAAGGATTTGCAAAAATGAGACCTTAATTTGTTGTTCTTTTATGGACTTCATTATTTTTTCCATTTGTTTTTCCCCACAAGTATTTACAGTCTGCATGGTAACTTAAAAGGTGCCTTACAGTCCCAGGACTTTTATAAGTATAACAAGTGACATATGCCAATTTGACTGACTCATTATTAATTATTGGGGAAAATAAAATATAATGCAAAAGAATTATGAATTGAAGGAAGGCTTTACTGACTCTGTCTGCAAGAAGGAAATAATTACTCTTGCATAAATTAATTTAGAATGGTGGCTTCAAGAATAAATCTGGATTTCTGACATTGGTTTCTTAAAAGAAGTTCTCCCTTTTGTTTCTCCCCTCTTTTTATAAATTAGATTCATTCCAGCTGGTACATTAGAACACAAAGGTATTATGGAAAGCGAAATAAATCCCTAGCTTATTGGCTGAATTTGGAGAGAATTTTTGACATGGCTGACCATCCTTCAAATGAGATCTTTGTGTCAGAGTGCAAAGGTCAGAGAATAGACGCCTTGGGAAATCAAAAGATGGTGAGACGAATGGCTGGGATTTCCAGCAGCCTCAGAGTGCTCTTTTGTTTTCATTGGTCAGTTGTTGGGGATGATGCCTTTGGACATCAAAGAAATGTCTAAACAGTGTTATCTAGCCCTGTCCTTTGCCCCCTGCCATGTAATGGGCCTCTTTTGAGGAAAACATTGAGAAAGCTAAGAAAGCGAGTTGGCCCATACTAGTGTTATCAATTCAGTAAGAGAGCAGATCAATAACATTTGCATTAGTTAGTAAAACAATCTGTTAGTTACTAGAAATGTAAATTGGTCAAACCTAGAAATTATACATCATACATTCAGGAAGCAGCTTTCATGTTTGTTGATTACATTTTTGCAAAAACAGTGGGAAGACCTTATTCTTTAAAGAATTTCATTTTTGCCTGTTGTGTGGTGTTTGGAAGAGCTGTTTCTTGAGAAATAAAACATGGGACTAGGACTTTCCTTTTAATGCTCCCAAAAAGTCTGTCACACTTATGTATGGGATGTACCTAGATCTTTTTTTTTTTCCTTTTTTTAAAGGGCAACAGGAGCAGGTATTTGATGCATTTTAGGCTTGAATGTTTAAAGGAACTTTGCCATTGTTTTACAGGAGACCTTGCTTCCCATGGAAACTAATGGCAATACAAAAGCAAGCTGTGCCAGACATATTCTAGCTATTTACTATTCACATTTCTGTTATGCTGATTAAAGAGCAACCATTGTTAAATGTTCCTTTGTGCTAAAATGTTGATTTTAAGGTAAACATTTTCTGTGAATAAACAATATTGTTAACTAGTCAGATGTAATATGCTTTTTAAAAATTTGCCCTGAAAACATGAAAAAAAAAAAAGCTGACTATTCTGATCATTTTCTGATCTCTTTGGTTTGTATGTGTAAATTGGACTTTGCTATATTTTGTTTACTCCCTAGGTCTTCTGTATTTCTTCCCTGAGCAGTACTATTTAAAAACCCATTCCTGCAAAGTCTGATGTTCATGGCCCTGATCCATCCCCAGTGAACTCAATGGGAATCCTTCCATTGACTTCAGTGCATCTGGCCCATGGATATCTTTATGCACAGTCAACAGTTCCATTAAGTTCAATACTCAAAGTTAAGCATATTCTAAGCCTTTGCAGGATCAAGGCCTAAAACAATAGAATTTGTGGTTATGGATCTGTCCCTAGGAAGTTTTAAAGTTATTGTTCATCAAAGGTAGACAGTTATTATCGAAGGATACTGCCTACATTTTTGTGACAAACAACAACTAGATTGAACAATGTCTGCAATAACTTGTCAGGCTGCAAGTGTATTTTTAAATGGGTGCAAAATACAAAATGGGAATCACACAGTTACAAAAATATAGCTTAGGATAATTTATGTTTAAAGTAATTTAAGGATAATTTACAGAATAGCACTATTGCTCATAGACACGCTATAATAGAGCTGAGTTGTCAGATACATTTTTTAAAATGCCTAAGTTGCTTAGGCACTTATCAAAGTTGTACTTGTCATTTTTACATGGTGCTGTCATGGTAGACTTAGAATAAGATTGAAAACTTTGAAGATAAATTTGACCACATACCAAAGAATAGCCATGTTGTTGTAATCTCAAAAGCATTCAGAGAAGACAGTAATGCAAATATATAGGAAACCTAATTTGAACTCAGTGTGCAATACTTATTTATCTAAGCCAAGAAATAATTTAAACTTATAAAAGTAAAGCTAAACTATGTTTAATTTAAACTGCTTAACAAAAACATGTAGGTGTTAATCCTCAGTGAAATGGATGGCTGACAAAACTGCATTTTGTTTGAGTAAAGCTAAGACATTTAAGGATAACACATTTTTGAAGATCTGAAGTAAAAAAAATTTGCATGTATGTATTTTCTTGATGTAAGAATTTTTATGCCAAGTTACAGCCCCAAGGTAAATTTGGAATTGAGAAGCGAAAGCTTTGAAATGTAGATATGAGTGAACTTGCACTAAAACAATACATGAGCCTAATATCACTATTGTAGGTTAAACTTAAATTCAGTTTTATAGAACAAAATTCTCAGTAGCAGCGTGCTGGGGTAACATTACTCACTTGGATTGAAATTGGAAAATAATATTTTGGATTGATACATGGTTCTTCATTAATCATTTATATCCTAGGCTGTAAAGTGAGAGCGAAGAGCCTGAGAGATGCTAACATGCATGAGTGATCAAAGGAAAGCTAGAATGTTTGTGGGGTTTTTTTTAGTGCTACAGTAACATTCCAAAGTAATTACTTGTTCACCACTTTGCCAGACTGTGACTTGAGAGGAAAGGTGTCAAGATCTTGAATACCAGTAGGTGTCTGTCTATATCTCTCTATATATTGTACAGGATACTTTCAGAAAAGGTTAGGGAAAATGGAGTTGCATGTTATTTAGTATTCTACTTTATCTTCAGCTCATTTTCTCCTGGTGTAGTACTTAGTTCTCGGTGCTATATCCTGAAAACATGAATATATTTGGGATTACACAGAGAATAGTCCTATTGAATGGAGTGGCATTAATCATATGCATAAAATTAAGCATGTGTATAAGTATTTGTAGGACTTGAGTCTTTACCTTGGGTTAGCTGATGGTTAAATAGGCAGGATTCAAATTTTCATCAGAGATGATACAAATATCATGTCTGATCTATGGATTGCTCTTTTGGTAGTTCCTTGTGGGGGTGGGGGAGAATGTCAATAAAAAGGAAAAGAAAAAATGCAGACATTCCCTATGAAGACCCCCAGAGCATCATGGCAAACATGGGAGCCTGGCTTACAAAAGCCTGATCTTGGCAGTGCCTTTACCTTTGATTGTCTCAGTCAGACACTTCTTCAGAATTTTATACCCTAGGATTTTAGGCTTAGTCCTTTCCCTTCAGCTCTATCACCTGTTCCTATCTTGCAGTCTTACTTGGGGTGGGGGGAAAACACACGAATCAGACATCTAAACTAAATAAAGATACTGTTGTTCTGCTAGAGCCATATTCTCTAAAACGTCTGCCAAAAACTGGAAACATTCCTTCTTTAAAAGGTGGGCATCCTTTTTTGTTTTGCTTAAGTTACTGGTGTGGAAAAAGAGCCTCACTCTGTGCAGAGGCCCTCCCATGATAACTGTGTTCTAATGTCAACCTTGAGAGGCAGAATGGTCTAATGAATAGGGCCCTGGGAGTCAAGAACTTCAGTTTTTACTCCTGGCTAAGACAAGTCTATCCCTATTGCAATATATGCTCTCCAGGATAAGTCAGAGGAAGAGAGTCAGTGCTCTGCCTATTTCCCACCCTTCCCATTTACTCAGGTGAGGTGGGTTATGAACATAGGAGCTCTGCAGAGCTTGCTTCCCTCAGCCTTATGCCCCCATACTCTCTTGAGCTGGCACTCAGGCTGAGCCACAATATAGCCCAGAGCTGGGTGTTTCCGTTCATTATTTAAGCTATTTGTCAATTGGGTAATTGTGTTTATCCCTCATTGTTGATCTAATTCCTTTTGGAATTATTTTTTCCAGTTAATGCAGAGGATAGGAAATTACATTGTCCTTTATTGTGCAGCATATTAAAAGTTGCATGATAGGGTTTTCTGTAGATGGTCAAGTGTCAACATTAACATCACAGTAACTTGTTGGGTATTGAGGCAAGAGGATGCCTGAATCGGGAGAGCATAATGTGTGATTAGTGTGATGCTCTAATTCAGGGGTCAGCAACCTTTCAGAAGTGGTGTGCCAAGTCTTCATTTATTCACTCTAATTTAAGGCTCTGCATGCCAGTAATACATTTTAATATTTTTAGAAGGTCTCTTTCTATAAGCCTTTAATATATAACTAAACTATTGTTGTAAGTAAAGAAAATAAGGTCTTAAAAATGTTTAAGAAGCTTCATTTAAAATTAAATTAAAATGCAGATCTTATCAGTCTAAAGTGATCCTTGCCCTTTCTTTTCCTTGTGGAGTTTTCAAATGTCTGGCATGTATTTGGATACTGTACGCTGCACACAGGCTTCTGAGTGATCAGTTGTTAACTGGCTTCAAGAGGGACAGAAGATAGATTTCATTTGTGAAAATACCTGTTCACACAGGTCTGTATTGAAGTGTCACTAGAGGAGGTTTCGGAACTAATTGATAAACTTAACTGTAACAAGTCACCGGGACCAGATGGCATTCACCCAAGAGTTCTGAAAGAACTCAAATGTGAAATTGCGGAACTATTAACTAGGGTTTGTAAACTGTCTTTTAAATCGGCTTCTGTACCCAATGACTGGAAGATAGCTAATGTAACGCCAATATTTAAAAAGGGCTCTAGAGGTGATCCCAGCAATTACAGACTGGTAAATCTAATGTCCGTACTGGGCAAATTAGTTGAAACAATAGTAAAGAATAAAATTGTCAGGCACATAGAAGAACATACATTGTTGGGCAAAAGTCAGCATGGTTTCTGTAAAGGGAAATCATATTTTACTAATTTATTAGAGTTCTTTGAAGGAGTCAACAAACATGTGGACAAAGGTGATCCAGTGGACACAGTGTACTTAGATTTCCAGAAAGCCTTTGACAAGGTCCCTCACCAAAGGCTCTTACGTAAATTAAGTTGCCATGGGATAAGAGGGAAGATCCTTTCATGGATTGAGAACTGGGTAAAAGACAGGGATCAAAGGGTAGCAATAAATGGTAAATTTTCAGAATGGAGAGGGGTAACTAGTGGTGTTCCCCAAGGATCAGTCCTAGGACCAATCCTATTCAACTTATTCATCAATGATTTGGAGGAAGGGGTAAACAGTGAGGTGGAAAAGTTTGCAGATAATACTAAACTGCTCAGAATAGTTAAGAACCAAGCAGACTGTGAAGAACTTCAAAAAGATGTCACGAAACTAA